>JAKDEW010000316.1:0-367556 GCA_021963965.1 Artemisiospiza belli
AAATCTTGCGATTTCAATGGGGACAAATAGAGGAATCTTTGGTGCATGTCCCTGCACTTGATGGCAGGCCATGCCTTTTGATGGCTTTGACTTTGGGAAAGATTTTTTTTTTTTTTTGGTTTTTTTCTGAAGTGTTCATGCCATGTCCCTCATATCTTGCCCCCTAAGTTGTGTCTTCCTCCTTGACTTTTTCCCCTGCTTTTGCAACATCTGTGAGCTTAGTTTTGGCATCTTTGGTGCTTTGCACTGCACATGATATACTGCCAGGCCATATTCTTAGAGTCACTAAATTTCCCAAATTTTCTTTTTTTCTCCTCCAATTGCAATTCCTTTGATGTTGACTCCTTTCCAGCGTGTTTGTAGGTCCTTCTTTTCTGTTTTCGCCTTCAGTGGGGATCAATGTTGGCAAGCTTTGCTGCATGTGCCTGCCCTTGGTGGGATATGGCCTGCCTGCATTTTGATGGCTTTGACTTTGGGAAAGATTTTTTCTTTTTTTTTTTTTTTATTATTTTAAGTATTCATGCCATGTCCCTCATATCTTGCCCCCTAAGTTGTGTCTTCCTCCTTGACTTTTTCCCCTGCTTTTGCACCGTCTGTGAGCTTAGTTTTGGCAGCTTTGTTCCTTTGCAATGCAGCTGATTTCCTCACAGCCTATTTTTTGTAGCGACTAAAATTCCCGATTTTCGGCTTTTTTCAATTGCATTTCATTTGAACCTATCACCTTTCCAGAGTGTTTGTAAGCCTTTCTTTTAGGATTCGCAAGATTCCTTTTCCCTTCCCGAAAGGAAGTTTCATTTCCTTTCAGGAAGGGAAAAGGAATCTTGCGATTTCAATGGGGACCTATTGAGAAATCTTTGGTGCATGTCCCTGCACTTGATGGCAGGCCATGCCTTTTGATGGCTTTGACTTTGGGAAAGATTTTTTTCTTTTTTTGGTTGTTTTCTGAAGTGTTCATGCCATGATCCTCATATCTTGCTCCCTAAGTTGTGTATCCCTCCTTGACTATTTCCCCTGCTTTTGCAACATCTGTGAGCTTAGTTTTGGCAGCTTTGTTCCTTTGCACTGCACCTGATATAAACCCAGGCCATTTTCTTAGAGTCAGTAATTTCCCTAATTTTCTTTTTTTCTCCTCCAATTGCGAATCCTTTGATCTTGTCTCCATTCCAGCGTCTTTGTAGGCCTTTCTTTTCTGTTTTGGCCTTCAGTGGGGATCAATTTTGGCAAGCTTTGCTGCATGTGCCTGCCCTTGATGGCGTATGAAGTATTCATGCCATGTCCCTCATATCTTGCTCCCTAAGTTGTGTCTTCCTCCTTGACTTTTTCCCCTGCTTTTGCAACATCTCTGAGCTTAGTTTTGGCACCTTTTGGTCCTTTGCACTGCACCTGATATAAACCCAGGCCACTTTCTTAGAGTCACTAAATTTCCCAAATTTTCTTTTTTTCTCCTCCAATTGCAATTCCTTTGATGTTGTCTCCATTCCAGCGTGTTTGTAAGTCCTTCTTTTCTGTTTTGGCCTTCAGTGGGGATCAATTTTGGCAAGCTTTGCTGCATGTGCCTGCCCTTGGTGGCGTATGGCCTGCCTGCATTTTGATGGCTTTGACTTTGGGAAAGATTTTTTCTTTTTATTTTTTTTTTTATTTTTTAAAGTATTCATGCCATGTCCCTCATATCTTGCCCCCTAAGTTGTGTCTTCCTCCTTGACTTTTTCCCCTGCTTTTGCAACATCTGTGAGCTTAGTTTTGGCATCTTTGGTGCTTTGCACTGCACATGATATACTGCCAGGCCATTTTCTTAGAGTCACTAAATTTCCCAAATTTTCTTTTTTTCTCCTCCAATTGCAATTCCTTTGATGTTGACTCCTTTCCAGCGTGTTTGTAGGTCCTTCTTTTCTGTTTTGGCCTTCAGTGGGGATCAATTTTGGCAAGCTTTGCTGCATGTGCCTGCCCTTGGTGGCGTATGGCCTGCCTGCATTTGATGGCTTTGACTTTGGGAAAGATTTTTTCTTTTTATTTTTTTTTTATTATTTTAAGTATTCATGCCATGTCCCTCATATCTTGCCCCCTAAGCTGTGTCTTCCTCCTTGACTTTTTCCCCTGCTTTTGCAACATCTGTGAGCTTAGTTTTGGCAGCTTTGTTCCTTTGCAATGCAGCTGATTTCCTCACAGCCTATTTTTTGTAGAGACTAAAATTCCCGATTTTCGGCTTTTTTCAATTGCATTTCATTTGAACCTATCTCCTTTCCAGAGTGTTTGTAAGCCTTTCTTTTGGGATTCGCAAGATTCCTTTTCCCTTCCCGAAAGGAAATTTCATTTCCTTTCGGGAAGGGAAAAGGAATCTTGCGATTTCAATGGGGACCAATAGAGGAATCTTTGGTGCATGTCCCTGCACTTGATGGCAGGCCATGCCTTTTGATGGCTTTGACTTTGGGAAAGATTTTTTTTTTTTTTTGGTTTTTTTCTGAAGTGTTCATGCCATGTCCCTCATATCTTGCCCCCTAAGTTCTGTCTTCCTCCTTGACTTTTTCCCCTGCTTTTGCAACATCTGTGAGCTTAGTTTTGGCATCTTTGGTGCTTTGCACTGCACATGATATACTGCCAGGCCATTTTCTTAGAGTCACTAAATTTCCCAAATTTTCTTTTTTTCTCCTCCAATTGCAATTCCTTTGATGTTGACTCCTTTCCAGCGTGTTTGTAGGTCCTTCTTTTCTTTTTTCGCCGTCAGTGGGGATCAATGTTGGCAAGCTTTGCTGCATGTGCCTGCCCTTGGTGGCGTATGGCCTGCCTGCATTTTGATGGCTTTGACTTTGGTATAGATTTTTTCTTTTTTTTTTTTTTTTATTATTTTAAGTATTCATGCCATGTCCCTCATATCTTGCCCCCTAAGTTGTGTCTTCCTCCTTGACTTTTTCCCCTGCTTTTGCACCGTCTGTGAGCTTAGTTTTGGCAGCTTTGTTCCTTTGCAATGCAGCTGATTTCCTCACAGCCTATTTTTTGTAGCGACAAAAATTCCCGATTTTCGGCTTTTTTCAATTGCATTTCATTTGAACCTATCACCTTTCCAGAGTGTTTGTAAGCCTTTCTTTTGGGATTTGCAAGATTCCTTTTCCCTTCCCAAAAGGAAGTTTCATTTCCTTTCGGGAAGGGAAAAGGAATCTTGCGATTTCAATGGGGACCAATAGAGGAATCTTTGGTGCATGTCGCTCCACTTGATGGCAGGCCATGCCTTTTGATGGCTTTGACTTTGGGAAAGATTTTTTTCTTTTTTTGGTTGATTTCTGAATTGTTCATGCCATGATCCTCATATCTTGCTCCCTAAGTTGTGTCTTCCTCCTTGACTTTTTCCCCTGCTTTTGCAACATCTGTGAGCTTAGTTTTGGCATCTTTTGGTCCTTTGCAATGCACCTGATATAAACCCAGGCCATTTTTTTAGAGTCAGTAATTTCCCTAATTTTCTTTTTTTCTCCTCCAATTGCGAATCCTTTGATCTTGTCTCCATTCCAGCGTCTTTGTAGGCCTTTCTTTTCTGTTTTGGCCTTCAGTGGGGATCAATTTTGGCAAGCTTTGCTGCATGTGCCTGCCCTTGGTGGCGTATGGCCTGCCTGCATTTTGATGGCTTTGACTTTGGGAAAGATTTTTTCTTTTTTTTTTTTTTATTATTCTAAGTATTCATGCCATGTCCCTCATATCTTGCCCCCTAAGTTGTGTCTTCCTCCTTGACTTTTTCCCCTGCTTTTGCAACATCTGTGAGCTTAGTTTTGGCATCTTTTGGTCCTTTGCACTGCACCTGATAAAACCCCAGGCCATTTTCTTAGAGTCACTAAATCTCCCTATTTTTCTTTTTTTCTCCTGCAATTGCAATTCCTTTGATGTTGACTCCTTTCCAGCGTGTTTGTAGGTCCTTCTTTTCTGTTTTGGCCTTCAGTGGGGATCAATTTTGGCAAGCTTTGCTGCATGTGCCTGCCCTTGGTGGCATATGGCCTGCCTGCATTTTGATGGCTTTGACTTTGGGAAAGATTTTTTCTTTTTTTTTTTTTTTTATTATTTTAAGTATTCATGCCATGTCCCTCATATCTTGCCCCCTAAGTTGTGTCTTCCTCCTTGACTTTTTCCCCTGCTTTTGCAACATCTGTGAGCTTAGTTTTGGCACCTTTTGGTCCTTTGCAATGCAGCTGATTTCCTCACAGCCTATTTTTTGAAGAGACTAAAATTCCCGATTTTCTGCTTTTTTCAATTGCATTTCATTTGAACCTATATCCTTTCCAGCGTGTTTGTAAGCCTTTCTTTTGGGATTCGCAAGATGCCTTTTCCCTTCCCGAAAGGAAATTTCATTTCCTTTCGGGAAGGGAAAAGGAATCTTGCGATTTCCATGGGGACCAATAGAGGAATCTTTGGTGCATGTCGCTGCACTTGATGGCAGGCCATGCCTTTTGATGGCTTTGACTTTGGGAAAGATTTTTTTCTTTTTTTGGTTGTTTTCTGAAGTGTTCATGCCATGTCCCTCATATCTTGCCCCCTAAGTTCTGTCTTCCTCCTTGACTTTTTCCCCTGCTTTTGCAACATCTGTGAGCTTAGTTTTGGCATCTTTGGTGCTTTGCACTGCACATGATATACTGCCAGGCCATTTTCTTAGAGTCACTAAATTTCCCAAATTTTCTTTTTTTCTCCTCCAATTGCAATTCCTTTGATGTTGACTCCTTTCCAGCGTGTTTGTAGGTCCTTTTTTTCTGTTTTCGCCTTCAGTGGGGATCAATGTTGGCAAGCTTTGCTGCATGTGCCTGCCCTTGCTGGCGTATGGCCTGCCTGCATTTTGATGGCTTTGACTTTGGGAAAGATTTTTTCTTTTTTTTTTTTTTTTATTATTTTAAGTATTCATGCCATGTCCCTCATATCTTGCCCCCTAAGTTGTGTCTTCCTCCTTGACTTTTTCCCCTGCTTTTGCACCGTCTGTGAGCTTAGATTTGGCAGCTTTGTTCCTTTGCAATGCAGCTGATTTCCTCACAGCCTTTTTTTTTTAGCGACTAAAATTCCCGATTTTCGGCTTTTTTCAATTGCATTTCATTTGAACCTATCACCTTTCCAGAGTGTTTGTAAGCCTTTCTTTTAGGATTCGCAAGATTCCTTTTCCCTTCCCGAAAGGAAGTTTCATTTTCTTTCGGGAAGGGAAAAGGAATCTTGCGATTTCAATGGGGACCAATTGAGAAATCTTTGGTGCATGTCCCTGCACTTGATGGCAGGCCATGCCTTTTGATGGCTTTGACTTTGGGAAAGATTTTTTTCTTTTTTTGGTTGTTTTCTGAAGTGTTCATGCCATGATCCTCATATCTTGCTCCCTAAGTTGTGTCTTCCTCCTTGACTTTTTCCCCTGCTTTTGCAACATCTGTGAGCTTAGTTTTGGCATCTTTTGGTCCTTTGCAATGCACCTGATATAAACCCAGGCCATTTTTTTAGAGTCAGTAATTTCCCTAATTTTCTTTTTTTCTCCTCCAATTGTGAATCCTTTGATCTTGTCTCCATTCCAGCGTCTTTGTAGGCCTTTCTTTTCTGTTTTGGCCTTCAGTGGGGATCAATTTTGGCAAGCTTTGCTGCATGTGCCTGCCCTTGGTGGTGTATGAAGTATTCATGCCATGTCCCTCATATCTTGCTCCCTAAGTTGTGTCTTCCTCCTTGACTTTTTCCCCTGCTTTTGCAACATCTCTGAGCTTAGTTTTGGCACCTTTTGGTCCTTTGCACTGCACCTGATGAAACCCCAGGCCACTTTCTAAGAGTCACTCAATTTCCCAAATTTTCTTTTTTTCTCCTCCAATTGCAATTCCTTTGATGTTGACTCCTTTCCAGCGTGTTTGTAGGTCCTTCTTTTCTGTTTTGGCCTTCAGTGGGGATCAATTTTGGCAAGCTTTGCTGCATGTGCCTGCCCTTGGTGGCGTATGGCCTGCCTGTATTTTAATGGCTTTGACTTTGGGAAAGATTTTTTCTTTTTTTTTTTTTTATTATTTTAAGTATTCATGCCATGTCCCTCATATCTTGCCCCCTAAGTTGTGTCTTCCTCCTTGACTTTTTCCCCTGCTTTTGCAACATCTGTGAGCTTAGTTTTGGCACCTTTTGGTCCTTTGCAATGCAGCTGATTTCCTCACAGCCTATTTTTTGAAGAGACTAAAATTCCCGATTTTCTGCTTTTTTCAATTGCATTTCATTTGAACCTATATCCTTTCCAGCGTGTTTGTAAGCCTTTCTTTTGGGATTCGCAAGATTCCTTTTCCCTTCCCGAAAGGAAATTTCATTTCCTTTCGGGAAGTGAAAAGGAATCTTGCGATTTCCATGGGGACCAATAGAGGAATCTTTGGTGCATGTCCCTGCACTTGATGGCAGGCCATGCCTTTTGATGGCTTTGACTTTGGGAAAGATTTTTTTCTTTTTTTGGTTGTTTTCTGAAGTGTTCATGCCATGTCCCTCATATCTTGCCCCCTAAGTTCTGTCTTCCTCCTTGACTTTTTCCCCTGCTTTTGCAACATCTGTGAGCTTAGTTTTGGCATCTTTGGTGCTTTGCACTGCACATGATATAAACCCAGGCCATTTTTTTAGAGTCAGTAATTTCCCTAATTTTCTTTTTTTCTCCTCCAATTGTGAATCCTTTGATCTTGTCTCCATTCCAGCGTCTTTGTAGGCCTTTCTTTTCTGTTTTGGCCTTCAGTGGGGATCAATTTTGGCAAGCTTTGCTGCATGTGCCTGCCCTTGGTGGTGTATGAAGTATTCATGCCATGTCCCTTATATCTTGCTCCCTAAGTTGTGTCTTCCTCCTTGACTTTTTCCCCTGCTTTTGCAACATCTCTGAGCTTAGTTTTGGCACCTTTTGGTCCTTTGCACTGCACCTGATGAAACCCCAGGCCACTTTCTAAGAGTCACTCAATTTCCCAAATTTTCTTTTTTTCTCCTCCAATTGCAATTCCTTTGATGTTGACTCCTTTCCAGCGTGTTTGTAGGTCCTTCTTTTCTGTTTTGGCCTTCAGTGGGGATCAATTTTGGCAAGCTTTGCTGCATGTGCCTGCCCTTGGTGGCGTATGGCCTGCCTGCATTTTGATGGCTTTGACTTTGGGAAAGATTTTTTCTTTTTTTTTTTTTTATTATTTTAAGTATTCATGCCATGTCCCTCATATCTTGCCCCCTAAGTTGTGTCTTCCTCCTTGACTTTTTCCCCTGCTTTTGCAACATCTGTGAGCTTAGTTTTGGCACCTTTTGGTCCTTTGCAATGCAGCTGATTTCCTCACAGCCTATTTTTTGAAGAGACTAAAATTCCCGATTTTCTGCTTTTTTCAATTGCATTTCATTTGAACCTATATCCTTTCCAGCGTGTTTGTAAGCCTTTCTTTTGGGATTCGCAAGATTCCTTTTCCCTTCCCGAAAGGAAATTTCATTTCCTTTCGGGAAGTGAAAAGGAATCTTGCGATTTCCATGGGGACCAATAGAGGAATCTTTGGTGCATGTCCCTGCACTTGATGGCAGGCCATGCCTTTTGATGGCTTTGACTTTGGGAAAGATTTTTTTCTTTTTTTGGTTGTTTTCTGAAGTGTTCATGCCATGTCCCTCATATCTTGCCCCCTAAGTTCTGTCTTCCTCCTTGACTTTTTCCCCTGCTTTTGCAACATCTGTGAGCTTAGTTTTGGCATCTTTGGTGCTTTGCACTGCACATGATATACTGCCAGGCCATTTTCTTAGAGTCACTAAATTTCCCAAATTTTCTTTTTTTCTCCTCCAATTGCAATTCCTTTGATGTTGACTCCTTTCCAGCGTGTTTGTAGGTCCTTCTTTTCTGTTTTCGCCTTCAGTGGGGATCAATGTTGGCAAGCTTTGCTGCATGTGCCTGCCCTTGGTGGTGTATGGCCTGCCTGCCTTTTGATGGCTTTGACTTTGGGAAAGATTTTTTCTTTTTATTTTTTTTTTATTATTTTAAGTATTCATGCCATGTCCCTCCTATCTTGCCCCCTAAGTTGTGTCTTCCTCCTTGACTTTTTCCCCTGCTTTTGCACCGTCTGTGAGCTTAGTTTTGGCAGGTTTGTTCCTTTGCAATGCAGCTGATTTCCTCACAGCCTATTTTTTGTAGCGACAAAAATTCCCGATTTTCGGCTTTTTTCAATTGCATTTCATTTGAACCTATCTCCTTTCCAGAGTGTTTGTAAGCCTTTCTTTTGGGATTCGCAAGATTCCTTTTCCCTTCCCGAAAGGAAATTTCATTTCCTTTCGGGAAGGGAAAAGGAATCTTGCGATTTCCATGGGGACCAATAGAGGAATCTTTGGTGCATGTCGCTGCACTTGATGGCAGGCCATGCCTTTTGATGGCTTTGACTTTGGGAAAGATTTTTTTCTTTTTTTGGTTGTTTTCTGAAGTGTTCATGCCATGTCCCTCATATCTTGCCCCCTAAGTTGTGTCTTCCTCCTTGACTTTTTCCCCTGCTTTTGCAACATCTGTGAGCTTAGTTTTGGCATCTTTGGTGCTTTGCACTGCACATGATATACTGCCAGGCCATTTTCTTAGAGTCACTAAATTTCCCAAATTTTCTTTTTTTCTCCTCCAATTGCAATTCCTTTGATGTTGACTCCTTTCCAGCGTGTTTGTAGGTCCTTCTTTTCTGTTTTGGCCTTCAGTGGGGATCAATTTTGGCAAGCTTTGCTGCAGGTGCCTGCCCTTGGTGGCGTATGGCCTGCCTGCATTTTGATGGCTTTGACTTTGGGAAAGATTTTTTCTTTTTTTTTTTTTTTTATTATTTTAAGTATTCATGCCATGTCCCTCATATCTTGCCCCCTAAGTTGTGTCTTCCTCCTTGACTTTTTCCCCTGCTTTTGCACCGTCTGTGAGCTTAGTTTTGGCAGCTTTGTTCCTTTGCAATGCAGCTGATTTCCTCACAGCCTATTTTTTGTAGCGACTAAAATTCCCGATTTTCGGCTTTTTTCAATTGCATTTCATTTGAACCTATCACCTTTCCAGAGTGTTTGTAAGCCTTTCTTTTGGGATTCGCAAGATTCCTTTTCCCTTCCCGAAAGGAAGTTTCATTTCCTTTCGGGAAGGGAAAAGGAATCTTGCGATTTCAATGGGGACCAATAGAGGAATCTTTGGTGCATGTCGCTGCACTTGATGGCAGGCCATGCCTTTTGATGGCTTTGACTTTGGGAAAGATTTTTTTCTTTTTTTGGTTGATTTCTGAATTGTTCATGCCATGATCCTCATATCTTGCTCCCTAAGTTGTGTCTTCCTCCTTGACTTTTTCCCCTGCTTTTGCAACATCTGTGAGCTTAGTTTTGGCATCTTTTGGTCCTTTGCAATGCACCTGATATAAACCCAGGCCATTTTTTTAGAGTCAGTAATTTCCCTAATTTTCTTTTTTTCTCCCCCAATTGCGAATCCTTTGATCTTGTCTCCATTCCAGCGTCTTTGTAGGCCTTTCTTTTCTGTTTTGGCCTTCAGTGGGGATCAATTTTGGCAAGCTTTGCTGCATGTGCCTGCCCTTGGTGGCGTATGGCCTGCCTGCATTTTGATGGCTTTGACTTTGGGAAAGATTTTTTCTTTTTTTTTTTTTTTATTATTCTAAGTATTCATGCCATTTCCCTCATATCTTGCCCCCTAAGTTGTGTCTTCCTCCTTGACTTTTTCCCCTGCTTTTGCAACATCTGTGAGCTTAGTTTTGGCATCTTTTGGTCCTTTGCACTGCACCTGATAAAACCCCAGGCCATTTTCTTAGAGTCACTAAATCTCCCTATTTTTCTTTTTTTCTCCTGCAATTGCAATTCCTTTGATGTTGACTCCTTTCCAGCGTGTTTGTAGGTCCTTCTTTTCTGTTTTGGCCTTCAGTGGGGATCAATTTTGGCAAGCTTTGCTGCATGTGCCTGCCCTTGGTGGCGTATGGCCTGCCTGCATTTTGATGGCTTTGACTTTGGGAAAGATTTTTTCTTTTTTTTTTTTTTTATTATTTTAAGTATTCATGCCATGTCCCTCATATCTTGCCCCCTAAGTTGTGTCTTCCTCCTTGACTTTTTCCCCTGCTTTTGCACCGTCTGTGAGCTTAGATTTGGCAGCTTTGTTCCTTTGCAATGCAGCTGATTTCCTCACAGCCTATTTTTTGTAGCGACTAAAATTCCCGATTTTCGGCTTTTTTCAATTGCATTTCATTTGAACCTATCACCTTTCCAGAGTGTTTGTAAGCCTTTCTTTTAGGATTCGCAAGATTCCTTTTCCCTTCCCGAAAGGAAGTTTCATTTTCTTTCGGGAAGGGAAAAGGAATCTTGCGATTTCAATGGGGACCAATTGAGAAATCTTTGGTGCATGTCCCTGCACTTGATGGCAGGCCATGCCTTTTGATGGCTTTGACTTTGGGAAAGATTTTTTTCTTTTTTTGGTTGTTTTCTGAAGTGTTCATGCCATGATCCTCATATCTTGCTCCCTAAGTTGTGTCTTCCTCCTTGACTTTTTCCCCTGCTTTTGCAACATCTGTGAGCTTAGTTTTGGCATCTTTTGGTCCTTTGCACTGCACCTGATATAAACCCAGGCCATTTTTTAGAGTCAGTAATTTCCCTAATTTTCTTTTTTTCTCCTCCAATTGCGCATCCTTTGATCTTGTCTCCATTCCAGCGTCTTTGTAGGCCTTTCTTTTCTGTTTTGGCCTTCAGTGGGGATCAATTTTAGCAAGCTTTGCTGCATGTGCCTGCCCTTGGTGGCGTATGAAGTATTCATGCCATGTCCCTCATATCTTGCTCCCTAAGTTGTGTCTTCCTCCTTGACTTTTTCCCCTGCTTTTGCAACATCTCTGAGCTTAGTTTTGGCATCTTTTGGTCCTTTGCACTGCACCTGATAAAACCCCAGGCCACTTTCTAAGAGTCATTCAATTTCCCAAATTTTCTTTTTTTCTCCTCCAATTGCAATTCCTTTGATGTTGACTCCTTTCCAGCGTGTTTGTAGGTCCTTCTTTTCTGTTTTGGCCTTCAGTGGGGATCAATTTTGGCAAGCTTTGCTGCATGTGCCTGCACTTGCTGGCGTATGGCCTGCCTGTATTTTGATGGCTTTGACTTTGGGAAAGATTTTTTCTTTTTTTTTTTTTTATTATTTTAAGTATTCATGCCATGTCCCTCATATCTAGCCCCCTAAGTTGTGTCTTCCTCCTTGACTTTTTCCCCTGCTTTTGCAACATCTGTGAGCTTAGTTTTGGCACCTTTTGGTCCTTTGCAATGCAGCTGATTTCCTCACAGCCTATTTTTTGAAGAGACTAAAATTCCCAATTTTCTGCTTTTTTCAATTGCATTTCATTTGAACCTATATCCTTTCCAGCGTGTTTGTAAGCCTTTCTTTTGGGATTCGCAAGATTCCTTTTCCCTTCCCGAAAGGAAATTTCATTTCCTTTCGGGAAGGGAAAAGGAATCTTGCGATTTCCATGGGGACCAATAGAGGAATCTTTGGTGCATGTCGCTGCACTTGATGGCAGGCCATGCCTTTTGATGGCTTTGACTTTGGGAAAGATTTTTTTCTTTTTTTGGTTGTTTTCTGAAGTGTTCATGCCATGTCCCTCATATCTTGCCCCCTAAGTTCTGTCTTCCTCCTTGACTTTTTCCCCTGCTTTTGCAACATCTGTGAGCTTAGTTTTGGCATCTTTGGTGCTTTGCACTGCACATGATATACTGCCAGGCCATTTTCTTAGAGTAACTAAATTTCCCAAATTTTCTTTTTTTCTCCTCCAATTGCAATTCCTTTGATGTTGACTCCTTTCCAGCGTGTTTGTAGGTCCTTCTTTTCTGTTTTCGCCTTCAGTGGGGATCAATGTTGGCAAGCTTTGCTGCATGTGCCTGCCCTTGTTGGCGTATGGCCTACCTGCCTTTTGATGGCTTTGACTTTGGGAAAGATTTTTTCTTTTTATTTTTTTTTTTATTATTTTAAGTATTCATGCCATGTCCCTCCTATCTTGCCCCCTAAGTTGTGTCTTCCTCCTTGACTTTTTCCCCTGCTTTTGCACCGTCTGTGAGCTTAGTTTTGGCAGCTTTGTTCCTTTGCAATGCAGCTGATTTCCTCACAGCCTATTTTTTGTAGCGACAAAAATTCCCGATTTTCGGCTTTTTTCAATTGCATTTCATTTGAACCTATCTCCTTTCCAGAGTGTTTGTAAGCCTTTCTTTTGGGATTCGCAAGATTCCTTTTCCCTTCCCGAAAGGAAATTTCATTTCCTTTCGGGAAGGGAAAAGGAATCTTGCGATTTCAATGGGGACCAATAGAGGAATCTTTGGTGCATGTCGCTGCACTTGATGGCAGGCCATGCCTTTTGATGGCTTTGACTTTGGGAAAGATTTTTTTCTTTTTTTGGTTGTTTTCTGAAGTGTTCATGCCATGTCCCTCATATCTTGCCCCCTAAGTTCTGTCTTCCTCCTTGACTTTTTCCCCTGCTTTTGCAACATCTGTGAGCTTAGTTTTGGCATCTTTGGTGCTTTGCACTGCACATGATATACTGCCAGGCCATTTTCTTAGAGTCACTAAATTTCCCAAATTTTCTTTTTTTCTCCTCCAATTGCAATTCCTTTGATGTTGACTCCTTTCCAGCGTGTTTGTAGGTCCTTCTTTTCTGTTTTGGCCTTCAGTGGGGATCAATGTTGGCAAGCTTTGCTGCATGTGCCTGCCCTTGGTGGCGTATGGCCTGCCTGCATTTTGATGGCTTTGACTTTGGGAAAGATTTTTTCTTTTTATTTTTTTTTTATTATTTAAAGTATTCATGCCATGTCCCTCATATCTTGCCCCCTAAGTTGTGTCTTCCTCCTTGACTTTTTCCCCTGCTTTTGCAACATCTCTGAGCTTAGTTTTGGCACCTTTTGGTCCTTTGCACTGCACCTGATATAAACCCAAGCCATTTTCTTAGAGTCACTAAATTTCCCAAATTTTCTTTTTTTCTCCTCCAATTGCAATTCCTTTGATGTTGACTCCTTTCCAGCGTGTTTGTAGGTCCTTCTTTTCTGTTTTCGCCGTCAGTGGGGATCAATGTTGGCAAGCTTTGCTGCATGTGCCTGCCCTTGGTGGCGTATGGCCTGCCTGCATTTTGATGGCTTTGACTTTGGGAAAGATTTTTTCTTTTTTTTTTTTTTTTATTATTTTAAGTATTCATGCCATGTCCCTCATATCTTGCCCCCTAAGTTGTGTCTTCCTCCTTGACTTTTTCCCCTGCTTTTGCAACATCTGTGAGCTTAGTTTTGGCATCTTTTGGTCCTTTGCACTGCACCTGATAAAACCCCAGGCCATTTTCTTAGAGTCACTAAATCTCCCTATTTTTTTTTTTTTCTCCTGCAATTGCAATTCCTTTGATGTTGACTCCTTTCCAGCGTGTTTGTAGGTCCTTCTTTTCTGTTTTGGCCTTCAGTGGGGATCAATTTTGGCAAGCTTTGCTGCATGTGCCTGCCCTTGGTGGCGTATGGCCTGCCTGCATTTTGATGGCTTTGACTTTGGGAAAGATTTTTTCTTTTTTTTTTTTTTTAATTATTTTAAGTATTCATGCCATGTCCCTCATATCTTGCCCCCTAAGTTGTGTCTTCCTCCTTGACTTTTTCCCCTGCTTTTGCAACATCTGTGAGCTTAGTTTTGGCACCTTTTGGTCCTTTGCAATGCAGCTGATTTCCTCACAGCCTATTTTTTGAAGAGTTTAAAATTCCAGATTTTCTGCTTTTTTCAATTGCATTTCATTTGAACCTATCTCCTTTCCAGCGTGTTTGTAAGCCTTTCTTTTGGGATTCGCAAGATTCCTTTTCCCTTCCCGAAAGGAAATTTCATTTCCTTTCGGGAAGGGAAAAGGAATCTTGCGATTTCAATGGGGACCAATAGAGGAATCTTTGGTGCATGTCGCTGCACTTGATGGCAGGCCATGCCTTTTGATGGCTTTGACTTTGGGAAAGATTTTTTTTTTTTTTTTTGTTTTTTTCTGAAGTGTTCATGCCATGTCCCTCATATCTTGCCCCCTAAGTTCTGTCTTCCTCCTTGACTTTTTCCCCTGCTTTTGCAACATCTGTGAGCTTAGTTTTGGCATCTTTGGTGCTTTGCACTGCACATGATATACTGCCAGGCCATTTTCTTAGAGTCACTAAATTTCCTAAATTTTCTTTTTTTCTCCTCCAATTGCAATTCCTTTGATGTTGACTCCTTTCCAGCGTGTTTGTAGGTCCTTCTTTTATGTTTTCGCCTTCAGTGGGGATCAATGTTGGCAAGCTTTGCTGCATGTGCCTGCCCTTGGTGGCATATGGCCTGCCTGCATTTTGATGGCTTTGACTTTGGGAAAGATTTTTTCTTTTTTTTTTTTTTTATTATTTTAAGTATTCATGCCATGTCCCTCCTATCTTGCCCCCTAAGTTGTGTCTTCCTCCTTGACTTTTTCCCCTGCTTTTGCACCGTCTGTGAGCTTAGTTTTGGCAGCTTTGTTCCTTTGCAATGCAGCTGATTTCCACACAGCCTATTTTTTGTAGCGACTAAAATTCCCGATTTTCGGCTTTTTTCAATTGCATTTCATTTGAACCTATCACCTTTCCAGAGTGTTTGTAAGCCTTTCTTTTGGGATTCGCAAGATTCCTTTTCCCTTCCCGAAAGGCAATTTCATTTCCTTTCGGGAAGGGAAAAGGAAACTTGCGATTTCCATGGGGACCAATAGAGGAATCTTTGGTGCATGTCCCTGCACTTGATGGCAGGCCATGCCTTTTGATGGCTTTGACTTTGGGAAAGATTTTTTTCTTTTTTTGGTTTTTTTCTGAAGTGTTCATGGCATGTCCCTCATATCTTGCCCCCTAAGTTGTGTCTTCCTCCTTGACTTTTTCCCCTGCTTTTGCAACATCTGGGAGCTTAGTTTTGGCATCTTTTGGTCTTTTGCACTGCACCTGCTAAAACCCCAGGCCACTTTCTAAGAGTCATTAAATTTCCCAAATTTTCTTTTTTTCTCCTCCAATTGCAATTCCTTTGATGTTGACTCCATTCCAGCGTGTTTGTAGGACCTTCTTTTCTGTTTCGGCCTTCAGTGGGGATCAATTTTGGCAAGCTTTGCTGCATGTGCCTGCACTTGCTGGCGTATGGCCTGCCTGCATTTTGATGGCTTTGACTTTGGGAAAGATTTCTTCTTTTTTTTTTTTTTATTATTTTAAGTATTCATGCCATGTCCCTCATATCTTGCCCCCTAAGTTGTGTCTTCCTCCTTGACTTTTTCCCCTGCTTTTGCAACATCTGTGAGCTTAGTTTTGGCACCTTTTGGTCCTTTGCAATGCAGCTGATTTCCTCACAGCCTATTTTTTGAAGAGACTAAAATTCCCGATTTTCTGCTTTTTTCAATTGCATTTCATTTGAACCTATCTCTTTCCAGAGTGTTTGTAAGCCTTTTTTTTGGGATTCGTAAGATTCCTTTTCCCTTCCCGAAAGGAAATTTCATTTCCTTTCGGGAAGGGAAAAGGAATCTTGCGATTTCCATGGGGACCAATAGAGGAATCTTTGGTGCATGTCGCTGCACTTGATGGCAGGCCATGCCTTTTGATGGCTTTGACTTTGGGAAAGACTTTTTTCTTTTTTTGGTTGTTTTCTGAAGTGTTCATGCCATGTCCCTCATATCTTGCCCCCTAAGTTCTGTCTTCCTCCTTGACTTTTTCCCCTGCTTTTGCAACATCTGTGAGCTTAGTTTTGGCACCTTTTGGTCCTTTCACTGCACCTGATATAAACCCAGGCCATTTTCTTAGAGTCACTAAATTTCCCAAATTTTCTTTTTTTCTCCTCCAATTGCAATTCCTTTGATGTTGACTCCTTTCCAGCGTGTTTGTAGGTCCTTCTTTTCTGTTTTGGCCTTCAGTGGGGATCAGATTTGGCAAGCTTTGCTGCATGTGCCTGCCCTTGGTGGCATATGGCCCGCCTGCATTTTGATGGCTTTGACTTTGGGAAAGATTTTTTCTTTTTATTTTTTTTTTATTATTTTAAGTATTCATGCCATGTCCCTCATATCTTGCCCCCTAAGTTCTGTCTTCCTCCTTGACTTTTTCCCCTGCTTTTGCACCGTCTGTGAGCTTAGTTTTGGCAGCTTTGTTCCTTTGCACTGCACCTGATATAAACCCAGGCCATTTTCTTAGAGTCACTAAATTTCCCAAATTTTCTTTTTTTCTCCTCCAATTGCAATTTCTTTGATGTTGTCTCCATTCCAGCGTGTTTGTAAGTCCTTCTTTTCTGTTTTGGCCTTCAGTGGGGATCAATTTTGGCAAGCTTTGCTGCATGTGCCTGCCCTTGGTGGCGTATGGCCTGCCTGCATTTTGATGGCTTTGACTTTGGGAAAGATTTTTTCTTTTTTTTTTTTTTATTATTCTAAGTATTCATGCCATGTCCCTCATATCTTGCCCCCTAGGTTGTGTCTTCCTCCTTGACTTTTTCCCCTGCTTTTGCAACATCTGTGAGCTTAGTTTTGGCATCTTTTGGTCCTTTGCACTGCACCTGATAAAACCCCAGGCCATTTTCTTAGAGTCACTAAATCTCCCTATTTTTCTTTTTTTCTCCTGCAATTGCAATTCCTTTGATGTTGACTCCTTTCCAGCGTGTTTGTAGGTCCTTCTTTTCTGTTTTGGCCTTCAGTGGGGATCAATTTTGGCAAGCTTTGCTGCATGTGCCTGCCCTTGGTGGCGTATGGCCTGCCTGCATTTTGATGGCTTTGACTTTGGGAAAGATTTTTTCTTTTTTTTTTTTTTTTATTATTTTAAGTATTCATGCCATGTCCCTCATATCTTGCCCCCTAAGTTGTGTCTTCCTCCTTGACTTTTTCCCCTGCTTTTGCAACATCTGTGAGCTTAGTTTTGGCACCTTTTGGTCCTTTGCAATGCAGCTGATTTCCTCACAGCCTATTTTTTGAAGAGATTAAAATTCCAGATTTTCTGCTTTTTTCAATTGCATTTCATTTGAACCTATATCCTTTCCAGCGTGTTTGTAAGCCTTTCTTTTGGGATTCGCAAGATTCCTTTTCCCTTCCCGAAAGGAAATTTCATTTCCTTTCGGGAAGGGAAAAGGAAACTTGCGATTTCCATGGGGACCAATAGAGGAATCTTTGGTGCATGTCCCTGCACTTGATGGCAGGCCATGCCTTTTGATGGCTTTGATTTTGGGAAAGATTTTTTTCTTTTTTTGGTTTTTTTCTGAAGTGTTCATGGCATGTCCCTCATATCTTGCCCCCTAAGTTGTGTCTTCCTCCTTGACTTTTTCCCCTGCTTTTGCAACATCTGGGAGCTTAGTTTTGGCATCTTTGGTGCTTTGCACTGCACATGATATACTGCCAGGCCATATTCGTAGAGTCACTAAATTTCCCAAATTTTCTTTTTTTCTCCTCCAATTGCAATTCCTTTGATGTTGACTCCTTTCCAGCGTGTTTGTAGGTCCTTCTTTTCTGTTTTCGCCTTCAGTGGGGATCAATGTTGGCAAGCTTTGCTGCATGTGCCTGCCCTTGGTGGGATATGGCCTGCCTGCATTTTGATGGCTTTGACTTTGGGAAAGATTTTTTCTTTTTTTTTTTTTTTATTATTTTAAGTATTCATGCCATGTCCCTCATATCTTGCCCCCTAAGTTGTGTCTTCCTCCTTGACTTTTTCCCCTGCTTTTGCACCGTCTGTGAGCTTAGTTTTGGCAGCTTTGTTCCTTTGCAATGCAGCTGATTTCCTCACAGCCTATTTTTTGTAGCGACTAAAATTCCCGATTTTCGGCTTTTTTCAATTGCATTTCATTTGAACCTATCACCTTTCCAGAGTGTTTGTAAGCCTTTCTTTTGGGATTCGCAAGATTCCTTTTCCCTTCCCGAAAGGAAGTTTCATTTCCTTTCAGGAAGGGAAAAGGAATCTTGCGATTTCAATGGGGACCTATTGAGAAATCTTTGGTGCATGTCCCTGCACTTGACGGCAGGCCATGCCTTTTGATGGCTTTGACTTTGGGAAAGATTTTTTTCTTTTTTTGGTTGTTTTCTGAAGTGTTCATGCCATGATCCTCATATCTTGCTCCCTAAGTTGTGTATCCCTCCTTGACTATTTCCCCTGCTTTTGCAACATCTGTGAGCTTAGTTTTGGCAGCTTTGTTCCTTTGCACTGCACCTGATATAAACCCAGGCCATTTTCTTAGAGTCAGTAATTTCCCTAATTTTCTTTTTTTCTCCTCCAATTGCGAATCCTTTGATCTTGTCTCCATTCCAGCGTCTTTGTAGGCCTTTCTTTTCTGTTTTGGCCTTCAGTGGGGATCAATTTTGGCAAGCTTTGCTGCATGTGCCTGCCCTTGGTGGCGTATGAAGTATTCATGCCATGTCCCTCATATCTTGCTCCCTAAGTTGTGTCTTCCTCCTTGACTTTTTCCCCTGCTTTTGCAACATCTCTGAGCTTAGTTTTGGCACCTTTTGGTCCTTTGCACTGCACCTGATATAAACCCAGGCCACTTTCTTAGAGTCACTAAATTTCCCAAATTTTCTTTTTTTCTCCTCCAATTGCAATTCCTTTGATGTTGTCTCCATTCCAGCGTGTTTGTAAGTCCTTCTTTTCTGTTTTGGCCTTCAGTGGGGATCAATTTTGGCAAGCTTTGCTGCATGTGCCTGCCCTTGTTGGCGTATGGCCTGCCTGCATTTTGATGGCTTTGACTTTGGGAAAGATTTTTTCTTTTTATTTTTTTTTTATTATTTAAAGTATTCATGCCATGTCCCTCATATCTTGCCCCCTAAGTTGTGTCTTCCTCCTTGACTTTTTCCCCTGCTTTTGCAACATCTGTGAGCTTAGTTTTGGCACCTTTTGGTCCTTTGCACTGCACCTGCTAAAACCCCAGGCCACTTTCTAAGAGTCATTAAATTTCCCAAATTTTCTTTTTTTCTCCTCCAATTGCAATTCCTTTGATGTTGACTCCTTTCCAGCGTGTTTGTAGGTCCTTCTTTTCTGTTTTGGCCTTCAGTGGGGATCAATTTTGGCAAGCTTTGCTGCATGTGCCTGCCCTTGGTGGCGTATGGCCTGCCTGCATTTGATGGCTTTGACTTTGGGAAAGAATTTTTCTTTTTTTTTTTTTTTATTATTTTAAGTATTCATGCCATGTCCCTCATATCTTGCCCCCTAAGCTGTGTCTTCCTCCTTGACTTTTTCCCCTGCTTTTGCAACATCTGTGAGCTTAGTTTTGGCAGCTTTGTTCCTTTGCAATGCAGCTGATTTCCTCACAGCCTATTTTTTGTAGAGACTAAAATTCCCGATTTTCGGCTTTTTTCAATTGCATTTCATTTGAACCTATCTCCTTTCCAGAGTGTTTGTAAGCCTTTCTTTTTGGATTCGCAAGATTCCTTTTCCCTTCCCGAAAGGAAATTTCATTTCCTTTCGGGAAGGGAAAAGGAATCTTGCGATTTCAATGGGGACCAATAGAGGAATCTTTGGTGCATGTCGCTGCACTTGATGGCAGGCCATGCCTTTTGATGGCTTTGACTTTGGGAAAGATTTTTTTCTTTTTTTGGTTGTTTTCTGAAGTGTTCATGGCATGTCCCTCATATCTTGCCCCCTAAGTTGTGTCTTCCTCCTTGACTTTTTCCCCTGCTTTTGCAACATCTGGGAGCTTAGTTTTGCACCTTTTGGTCCTTTGCACTGCACCTGCTAAAACCCCAGGCCACTTTCTAAGAGTCATTAAATTTCCCTATTTTTCTTTTTTTCTCCTGCAATTGCAATTCCTTTGATGTTGACTCCTTTCCAGCGTGTTTGTAGGTCTTTCTTTTCTGTTTTGGCCTTCAGTGGGGACCAATTTTGGCAAGCTTTGCTGCATGTGCCTGCCCTTGGTGGCGTATGGCCTGCCTGCATTTTGATGGCTTTGACTTTGGGAAAGATTTTTTCTTTTTTTTTTTTGTATTATTTTAAGTATTCATGCCATGTCCCTCATATCTTGCCCCCTAAGTTGTGTCTTCCTCCTTGACATTTTCCCCTGCTTTTGCAACATCTGTGAGCTTAGTTTTGGCACCTTTTGGTCCTTTGCATTGCAGCTGATTTCGTCACAGCCTATTTTTTGAAGAGACTAAAATTCCCGATTTTCGGCTTTTTTCAATTGCATTTCATTTGAACCTATATCCTTTCCAGCGTATTTGTAAGCCTTTCTTTAGGGATTCGTAAGATTCCTTTTCCCTTCCCGAAAGGAAATTTCATTTCCTTTCGGGAAGGGAAAAGAAATCTTGCGATTTCAATGGGGACAAATAGAGGAATCTTTGGTGCATGTCCCTGCACTTGATGGCAGGCCATGCCTTTTGATGGCTTTGACTTTGGGAAAGATTGTTTTTTTTTTTTTGGTTTTTTTCTGAAGTGTTCATGCCATGTCCCTCATATCTTGCCCCCTAAGTTCTGTCTTCCTCCTTGACTTTTTCCCCTGCTTTTGCAACATCTGTGAGCTTAGTTTTGGCATCTTTGGTGCTTTGCACTGCACATGATATACTGCCAGGCCATTTTCTTAGAGTCACTAAATTTCCCAAATTTTCTTTTTTTCTCCTCCAATTGCAATTCCTTTGATGTTGACTCCTTTCCAGCGTGTTTGTAGGTCCTTCTTTTCTTTTTTCGCCGTCAGTGGGGATCAATGTTGGCAAGCTTTGCTGCATGTGCCTGCCCTTGGTGGCGTATGGCCTGCCTGCATTTTGATGGCTTTGACTTTGGTATAGATTTTTTCTTTTTTTTTTTTTTTATTATTTAAAGTATTCATGCCATGTCCCTCATATCTTGCCCCCTAAGTTGTGTCTTCCTCCTTGACTTTTTCCCCTGCTTTTGCACCGTCTGTGAGCTTAGATTTGGCAGCTTTGTTCCTTTCAATGCAGCTGATTTCCTCACAGCCTATTTTTTGTAGCGACAAAAATTCCCGATTTTCGGCTTTTTTCAATTGCATTTCATTTGAACCTATCACCTTTCCAGAGTGTTTGTAAGCCTTTCTTTTGGGATTCGCAAGATTCCTTTTCCCTTCCCGAAAGGAAGTTTCATTTCCTTTCGGGAAGGGAAAAGGAATCTTGCGATTTCAATGGGGACCAATAGAGGAATCTTTGGTGCATGTCGCTGCACTTGATGGCAGGCCATGCCTTTTGATGGCTTTGACTTTGGGAAAGATTTTTTTCTTTTTTTGGTTGATTTCTGAATTGTTCATGCCATGATCCTCATATCTTGCTCCCTAAGTTGTGTCTTCCTCCTTGACTTTTTCCCCTGCTTTTGCAACATCTGTGAGCTTAGTTTTGGCATCTTTTGGTCCTTTGCAATGCACCTGATATAAACCCAGGCCATTTTTTTAGAGTCAGTAATTTCCCTAATTTTCTTTTTTTCTCCTCCAATTGCGAATCCTTTGATCTTGTCTCCATTCCAGCGTCTTTGTAGGCCTTTCTTTTCTGTTTTGGCCTTCAGTGGGGATCAAATTTGGCAAGCTTTGCTGCATGTGCCTGCCCTTGGTGGCGTATGGCCTGCCTGCATTTTGATGGCTTTGACTTTGGGAAAGATTTTTTCTTTTTTTTTTTTTTATTATTCTAAGTATTCATGCCATGTCCCTCATATCTTGCCCCCTAAGTTGTGTCTTCCTCCTTGACTTTTTCCCCTGCTTTTGCAACATCTGTGAGCTTAGTTTTGGCATCTTTTGGTCCTTTGCACTGCACCTGATAAAACCCCAGGCCATTTTCTTAGAGTCACTAAATCTCCCTATTTTTCTTTTTTTCTCCTGCAATTGCAATTCCTTTGATGTTGACTCCTTTCCAGCGTGTTTGTAGGTCCTTCTTTTCTGTTTTGGCCTTCAGTGGGGCTCAATTTTGGCAAGCTTTGCTGCATGTGCCTGCCCTTGGTGGCGTATGGCCTGCCTGCATTTTGATGGCTTTGACTTTGGGAAAGATTTTTTCTTTTTTTTTTTTTTTTATTATTTTAAGTATTCATGCCATGTCCCTCATATCTTGCCCCCTAAGTTGTGTCTTCCTCCTTGACTTTTTCCCCTGCTTTTGCAACATCTGTGAGCTTAGTTTTGGCACCTTTTGGTCCTTTGCAATGCAGCTGATTTCCTCACAGCCTATTTTTTGAAGAGACTAAAATTCCAGATTTTCTGCTTTTTTCAATTGCATTTCATTTGAACCTATATCCTTTCCAGCGTGTTTGTAAGCCTTTCTTTTGGGATTCGCAAGATTCCTTTTCCCTTCCCGAAAGGAAATTTCATTTCCTTTCGGGAAGGGAAAAGGAATCTTGCGATTTCCATGGGGACCAATAGAGGAATCTTTGGTGCATGTCGCTGCACTTGATGGCAGGCCATGCCTTTTGATGGCTTTGACTTTGGGAAAGATTTTTTTCTTTTTTTGGTTGTTTTCTGAAGTGTTCATGCCATGTCCCTCATATCTTGCCCCCTAAGTTCTGTCTTTCTCCTTGACTTTTTCCCCTGCTTTTGCAACATCTGTGAGCTTAGTTTTGGCATCTTTGGTGCTTTGCACTGCACATGATATACTGCCAGGCCATTTTCTTAGAGTCACTAAATTTCCCAAATTTTCTTTTTTTCTCCTCCAATTGCAATTCCTTTGATGTTGACTCCTTTCCAGCGTGTTTGTAGGTCCTTCTTTTCTGTTTTGGCCTTCAGTGGGGATCAATGTTGGCAAGCTTTGCTGCATGTGCCTGCCCTTGCTGGCGTATGGCCTGCCTGCATTTTGATGGCTTTGACTTTGGGAAAGATTTTTTCTTTTTTTTTTTTTTTATTATTTTAAGTATTCATGCCATGTCCCTCATATCTTGCCCCCTAAGTTGTGTCTTCCTCCTTGACTTTTTCCCCTGCTTTTGCACCGTCTGTGAGCTTAGATTTGGCAGCTTTGTTCCTTTGCAATGCAGCTGATTTCCTCACAGCCTATTTTTTGTAGCGACTAAAATTCCCGATTTTCGGCTTTTTTCAATTGCATTTCATTTGAACCTATCACCTTTCCAGAGTGTTTGTAAGCCTTTCTTTTAGGATTCGCAAGATTCCTTTTCCCTTCCCGAAAGGAAGTTTCATTTTCTTTCGGGAAGGGAAAAGGAATCTTGCGATTTCAATGGGGACCAATTGAGAAATCTTTGGTGCATGTCCCTGCACTTGATGGCAGGCCATGCCTTTTGAGGGCTTTGACTTTGGGAAAGATTTTTTTTCTTTTTTTGGTTGTTTTCTGAAGTGTTCATGCCATGATCCTCATATCTTGCTCCCTAAGTTGTGTCTTCCTCCTTGACTTTTTCCCCTGCTTTTGCAACATCTGGGAGCTTAGTTTTGGCATCTTTTGGTCCTTTGCAATGCACCTGATATAAACCCAGGCCATTTTTTTAGAGTCAGTAATTTCCCTAATTTTCTTTTTTTCTCCTCCAATTGCGAATCCTTTGATCTTGTCTCCATTCCAGCGTCTTTGTAGGCCTTTCTTTTCTGTTTTGGCCTTCAGTGGGGATCAATTTTGGCAAGCTTTGCTGCATGTGCCTGCCCTTGGTGGCGTATGGCCTGCCTGCATTTTGATGGCTTTGACTTTGGGAAAGATTTTTTCTTTTTTTTTTTTTTATTATTCTAAGTATTCATGCCATTTCCCTCATATCTTGCCCCCTAAGTTGTGTCTTCCTCCTTGACTTTTTCCCCTGCTTTTGCAACATCTGTGAGCTTAGTTTTGGCATCTTTTGGTCCTTTGCACTGCACCTGATATAAACCCCAGGCCATTTTCTTAGAGTCACTAAATCTCCCTATTTTTCTTTTTTTCTCCTGCAATTGCAATTCCTTTGATGTTGACTCCTTTCCAGCGTGTTTGTAGGTCCTTCTTTTCTGTTTTGGCCTTCAGTGGGGATCAATTTTGGCAAGCTTTGCTGCATGTGCCTGCCCTTGGTGGCGTATGGCCTGCCTGCATTTTGATGGCTTTGACTTTGGGAAAGATTTTTTCTTTTTTTTTTTTTTTATTATTTTAAGTATTCATGCCATGTCCCTCATATCTTGCCCCCTAAGTTGTGTCTTCCTCCTTGACTTTTTCCCCTGCTTTTGCACCGTCTGTGAGCTTAGATTTGGCAGCTTTGTTCCTTTGCAATGCAGCTGATTTCCTCACAGCCTTTTTTTTGTAGCGACTAAAATTCCCGATTTTCGGCTTTTTTCAATTGCATTTCATTTGAACCTATCACCTTTCCAGAGTGTTTGTAAGCCTTTCTTTTAGGATTCGCAAGATTCCTTTTCCCTTCCCGAAAGGAAGTTTCATTTTCTTTCGGGAATGGAAAAGGAATCTTGCGATTTCAATGGGGACCAATTGAGAAATCTTTGGTGCATGTCCCTGCACTTGATGGCAGGCCATGCCTTTTGATGGCTTTGACTTTGGGAAAGATTTTTTTCTTTTTTTGGTTGTTTTCTGAAGTGTTCATGCCATGATCCTCATATCTTGCTCCCTAAGTTGTGTCTTCCTCCTTGACTTTTTCCCCTGCTTTTGCAACATCTGTGAGCTTAGTTTTGGCATCTTTTGGTCCTTTGCACTGCACCTGATATAAACCCAGGCCATTTTTTTAGAGTCAGTAATTTCCCTAATTTTCTTTATTTCTCCTCCAATTGCGAATCCTTTGATCTTGTCTCCATTCCAGCGTCTTTGTAGGCCTTTCTTTTCTGTTTTGGCCTTCAGTGGGGATCAATTTTGGCAAGCTTTGCCGCATGTGCCTGCCCTTGGTGGCGTATGAAGTATTCATGCCATGTCCCTCATATCTTGCCCCCTAAGTTGTGTCTTCCTCCTTGACTTTTTCCCCTGCTTTTGCAACATCTCTGAGCTTAGTTTTGGCACCTTTTGGTCCTTTGCACTGCACCTGATGAAACCGCAGGCCACTTTCTAAGAGTCACTCAATTTCCCAAATTTTCTTTTTTTCTCCTCCAATTGCAATTCCTTTGATGTTGACTCCTTTCCAGCGTGTTTGTAGGTCCTTCTTTTCTGTTTTGGCCTTCAGTGGGGATCAATTTTGGCAAGCTTTGCTGCATGTGCCTGCCCTTGGTGGCGTATGGCCTGCCTGTATTTTGATGGCTTTGACTTTGGGAAAGATTTTTTCTTTTTTTTTTTTTTATTATTTTAAGTATTCATGCCATGTCCCTCATATCTAGCCCCCTAAGTTGTGTCTTCCTCCTTGACTTTTTCCCCTGCTTTTGCAACATCTGTGAGCTTAGTTTTGGCACCTTTTGGTCCTTTGCAATGCAGCTGATTTCCTCACAGCCTATTTTTTGAAGAGACTAAAATTCCCAATTTTCTGCTTTTTTCAATTGCATTTCATTTGAACCTATATCCTTTCCAGCGTGTTTGTAAGCCTTTCTTTTGGGATTCGCAAGATTCCTTTTCCCTTCCCGAAAGGAAATTTCATTTCCTTTCGGGAAGGGAAAAGGAATCTTGCGATTTCCATGGGGACCAATAGAGGAATCTTTGGTGCATGTCGCTGCACTTGATGGCAGGCCATGCCTTTTGATGGCTTTGACTTTGGGAAAGATTTTTTTCTTTTTTTGGTTGTTTTCTGAAGTGTTCATGCCATGTCCCTCATATCTTGCCCCCTAAGTTCTGTCTTCCTCCTTGACTTTTTCCCCTGCTTTTGCAACATCTGTGAGCTTAGTTTTGGCATCTTTGGTGCTTTGCACTGCACATGATATACTGCCAGGCCATTTTCTTAGAGTCACTAAATTTCCCAAATTTTCTTTTTTTCTCCTCCAATTGCAATTCCTTTGATGTTGACTCCTTTCCAGCGTGTTTGTAGGTCCTTCTTTTCTGTTTTCGCCTTCAGTGGGGATCAATGTTGGCAAGCTTTGCTGCATGTGCCTGCCCTTGGTGGCGTATGGCCTGCCTGCCTTTTGATGGCTTTGACTTTGGGAAAGATTTTTTCTTTTTATTTTTTTTTTATTATTTTAAGTATTCATGCCATGTCCCTCCTATCTTGCCCCCTAAGTTGTGTCTTCCTCCTTGACTTTTTCCCCTGCTTTTGCACCGTCTGTGAGCTTAGTTTTGGCAGCTTTGTTCCTTTGCAATGCAGCTGATTTCCTCACAGCCTATTTTTTGTAGCGACAAAAATTCCCGATTTTCGGCTTTTTTCAATTGCATTTCATTTGAACCTATCTCCTTTCCAGAGTGTTTGTAAGCCTTTCTTTTGGGATTCGCAAGATTCCTTTTCCCTTCCCGAAAGGAAATTTCATTTCCTTTCGGGAAGGGAAAAGGAATCTTGCGATTTCCATGGGGACCAATAGAGGAATCTTTGGTGCATGTCGCTGCACTTGATGGCAGGCCATGCCTTTTGATGGCTTTGACTTTGGGAAAGATTTTTTTCTTTTTTTGGTTGTTTTCTGAAGTATTCATGCCATGTCCCTCATATCTTGCCCCCTAAGTTCTGTCTTCCTCCTTGACTTTTTCCCCTGCTTTTGCAACATCTGTGAGCTTAGTTTTGGCATCTTTGGTGCTTTGCACTGCACATGATATACTGCCAGGCCATTTTCTTAGAGTCACTAAATTTCCCAAATTTTCTTTTTTTCTCCTCCAATTGCAATTCCTTTGATGTTGACTCCTTTCCAGCGTGTTTGTAGGTCCTTCTTTTCTGTTTTGGCCTTCAGTGGGGATCAATGTTGGCAAGCTTTGCTGCATGTGCCTGCCCTTGGTGGCGTATGGCCTGCCTGCATTTTGATGGCTTTGACTTTGGGAAAGATTTTTTCTTTTTATTTTTTTTTTATTATTTAAAGTATTCATGCCATGTCCCTCATATCTTGCCCCCTAAGTTGTGTCTTCCTCCTTGACTTTTTCCCCTGCTTTTGCACCGTCTGTGAGCTTAGTTTTGGCAGCTTTGTTCCTTTGCAATGCAGCTGATTTCCTCACAGCCTATTTTTTGTAGCGACAAAAATTCCCGATTTTCGGCTTTTTTCAATTGCATTTCATTTGAACCTATCACCTTTCCAGAGTGTTTTTAAGCCTTTCTTTTGGGATTCGCAAGATTCCTTTTCCCTTCCCGAAAGGAAGTTTCATTTCCTTTCGGGAAGGGAAAAGGAATCTTGCGATTTCAATGGGGACCAATAGAGGAATCTTTGGTGCATGTCGCTGCACTTGATGGCAGGCCATGCCTTTTGATGGCTTTGACTTTGGGAAAGATTTTTTTCTTTTTTTGGTTGATTTCTGAATTGTTCATGCCATGATCCTCATATCTTGCTCCCTAAGTTGTGTCTTCCTCCTTGACTTTTTCCCCTGCTTTTGCAACATCTGTGAGCTTAGTTTTGGCATCTTTTGGTCCTTTGTAATGCACCTGATATAAACCCAGGCCATTTTTTTAGAGTCAGTAATTTCCCTAATTTTCTTTTTTTCTCCTCCAATTGCGAATCCTTTGATCTTGTCTCCATTCCAGCGTCTTTGTAGGCCTTTCTTTTCTGTTTTGGCCTTCAGTGGGGATCAATTTTGGCAAGCTTTGCTGCATGTGCCTGCCCTTGGTGGCGTATGGCCTGCCTGCATTTTGATGGCTTTGACTTTGGGAAAGATTTTTTCTTTTTTTTTTTTTTATTATTCTAAGTATTCATGCCATTTCCCTCATATCTTGCCCCCTAAGTTGTGTCTTCCTCCTTGACTTTTTCCCCTGCTTTTGCAACATCTGTGAGCTTAGTTTTGGCATCTTTTGGTCCTTTGCACTGCACCTGATAAAACCCCAGGCCATTTTCTTACAGTCACTAAATCTCCCTATTTTTCTTTTTTTCTCCTGCAATTGCAATTCCTTTGATGTTGACTCCTTTCCAGCGTGTTTGTAGGTCCTTCTTTTCTGTTTTGGCCTTCAGTGGGGATCAATTTTGGCAAGCTTTGCTGCATGTGCCTGCCCTTGGTGGCGTATGGCCTGCCTGTATTTTGATGGCTTTGACTTTGGGAAAGATTTTTTCTTTTTTTTTTTTTTTATTATTTTAAGTATTCATGCCATGTCCCTCATATCTTGCCCCCTAAGTTGTGTCTTCCTCCTTGACTTTTTCCCCTGCTTTTGCACCGTCTGTGAGCTTAGTTTTGGCAGCTTTGTTCCTTTGCAATGCAGCTGATTTCCTCACAGCCTATTTTTTGTAGCGACAAAAATTCCCGATTTTCGGCTTTTTTCAATTGCATTTCATTTGAACCTATCACCTTTCCAGAGTGTTTGTAAGCCTTTCTTTTGGGATTCGCAAGATTCCTTTTCCCTTCCCGAAAGGAAATTTCATTTCCTTTCGGGAAGGGAAAAAGAATCTTGCGATTTCAATGGGGACCAATAGAGGAATCTTTGGTGCATGTCCCTGCACTTGATGGCAGGCCATGACTTTTGATGGCTTTGACTTTGGGAAAGATTTTTTTCTTTTTTTGGTTGTTTTCTGAAGTGTTCATGCCATGTCCCTCATATCTTGCCCCCTAAGTTCTGTCTTCCTCCTTGACTTTTTCCCCTGCTTTTGCAACATCTGTGAGCTTAGTTTTGGCATCTTTGGTGCTTTGCACTGCACATGATATACTGCCAGGCCATTTTCTTAGAGTCACTAAATTTCCCAAATTTTCTTTTTTTCTCCTCCAATTGCAATTCCTTTGATGTTGACTCCTTTCCAGCGTGTTTGTAGGTCCTTCTTTTCTGTTTTCGCCTTCAGTGGGGATCAATGTTGGCAAGCTTTGCTGCATGTGCCTGCCCTTGGTGGGATATGGCCTGCCTGCATTTTGATGGCTTTGACTTTGGGAAAGATTTTTTCTTTTTTTTTTTTTTTTATTATTTTAAGTATTCATGCCATGTCCCTCATATCTTGCCCCCTAAGTTGTGTCTTCCTCCTTGACTTTTTCCCCTGCTTTTGCACCGTCTGTGAGCTTAGTTTTGGCAGCTTTGTTCCTTTGCAATGCAGCTGATTTCCTCACAGCCTTTTTTTTGTAGCGACTAAAATTCCCGATTTTCGGCTTTTTTCAATTGCATTTCATTTGAACCTATCACCTTTCCAGAGTGTTTGTAAGCCTTTCTTTTAGGATTCGCAAGATTCCTTTTCCCTTCCCGAAAGGAAGTTTCATTTTCTTTCGGGAAGGGAAAAGGAATCTTGAGATTTCAATGGGGACCAATTGAGAAATCTTTGGTGCATGTCCCTGCACTTGATGGCAGGCCATGCCTTTTGATGGCTTTGACTTTGGGAAAGATTATTTTCTTTTTTTGGTTGTTTTCTGAAGTGTTCATGCCATGATCCTCATATCTTGCTCCCTAAGATGTGTCTTCCTCCTTGACTTTTTCCCCTGCTTTTGCAACATCTGTGAGCTTAGTTTTGGCATCTTTTGGTCCTTTGCACTGCACCTGATATAAACCCAGGCCATTTTTTTAGAGTCAGTACTTTCCCTAATTTTCTTTTTTTCTCCTCCAATTGCGAATCCTTTGATCTTGTCTCCATTCCAGCGTCTTTGTAGGCCTTTCTTTTCTGTTTTGGCCTTCAGTGGGGATCAATTTTGGCAAGCTTTGCTGCATGTGCCTGCCCTTGGTGGCGTATGAAGTATTCATGCCATGTCCCTCATATCTTGCTCCCTAAGTTGTGTCTTCCTCCTTGACTTTTTCCCCTGCTTTTGCAACATCTCTGAGCTTAGTTTTGGCACCTTTTGGTCCTTTGCACTGCACCTGATGAAACCCCAGGCCACTTTCTAAGAGTCACTCAATTTCCCAAATTTTCTTTTTTTCTCCTCCAATTGCAATTCCTTTGATGTTGACTCCTTTCCAGCGTGTTTGTAGGTCCTTCTTTTCTGTTTTGGCCTTCAGTGGGGATCAATTTTGGAAAGCTTTGCTGCATGTGCCTGCCCTTGGTGGCGTATGGCCTGCCTGTATTTTGATGGCTTTGACTTTGGGAAAGATTTTTTGTTTTTTTTTTTTTTTATTATTTTAAGTATTCATGCCATGTCCCTCATATCTTGCCCCCTAAGTTGTGTCTTCCTCCTTGACTTTTTCCCCTGCTTTTGCAACATCTGTGAGCTTAGTTTTGGCACCTTTTGGTCCTTTGCAATGCAGCTGATTTCCTCACAGCCTATTTTTTGTAGCGACAAAAATTCCCGATTTTCGGCTTTTTTCAATTGCATTTCATTTGAACCTATCTCCTTTCCAGAGTGTTTGTAAGCCTTTCTTTTGGGATTCGCAAGATTCCTTTTCCCTTCCCGAAAGGAAATTTCATTTCCTTTCGGGAAGGGAAAAGGAATCTTGCGATTTCCATGGGGACCAATAGAGGAATCTTTGGTGCATGTCCCTGCACTTGATGGCAGGCCATGACTTTTGATGGCTTTGACTTTGGGAAAGATTTTTTTCTTTTTTTGGTTGTTTTCTGAAGTGTTCATGCCATGTCCCTCATATCTTGCCCCCTAAGTTCTGTCTTCCTCCTTGACTTTTTCCCCTGCTTTTGCAACATCTGTGAGCTTAGTTTTGGCATCTTTGGTGCTTTGCACTGCACATGATATACTGCCAGGCCATTTTCTTAGAGTCACTAAATTTCCCAAATTTTCTTTTTTTCTCCTCCAATTGCAATTCCTTTGATGTTGACTCCTTTCCAGCGTGTTTGTAGGTCCTTCTTTTCTGTTTTCGCCTTCAGTGGGGATCAATGTTGGCAAGCTTTGCTGCATGTGCCTGCCCTTGGTGGCGTATGGCCTGCCTGCCTTTTGATGGCTTTGACTTTGGGAAAGATTTTTTCTTTTTTTTTTTTTTTTATTATTTTAAGTATTCATGCCATGTCCCTCATATCTTGCCCCCTAAGTTGTGTCTTCCTCCTTGACTTTTTCCCCTGCTTTTGCACCGTCTGTGAGCTTAGTTTTGGCAGCTTTGTTCCTTTGCAATGCAGCTGATTTCCTCACAGCCTTTTTTTTGTAGCGACTAAAATTCCCGATTTTCGGCTTTTTTCAATTGCATTTCATTTGAACCTATCACCTTTCCAGAGTGTTTGTAAGCCTTTCTTTTAGGATTCGCAAGATTCCTTTTCCCTTCCCGAAAGGAAGTTTCATTTTCTTTCGGGAAGGGAAAAGGAATCTTGAGATTTCAATGGGGACCAATTGAGAAATCTTTGGTGCATGTCCCTGCACTTGATGGCAGGCCATGCCTTTTGATGGCTTTGACTTTGGGAAAGATTATTTTCTTTTTTTGGTTGTTTTCTGAAGTGTTCATGCCATGATCCTCATATCTTGCTCCCTAAGATGTGTCTTCCTCCTTGACTTTTTCCCCTGCTTTTGCAACATCTGTGAGCTTAGTTTTGGCATCTTTTGGTCCTTTGCACTGCACCTGATATAAACCCAGGCCATTTTTTTAGAGTCAGTACTTTCCCTAATTTTCTTTTTTTCTCCTCCAATTGCGAATCCTTTGATCTTGTCTCCATTCCAGCGTCTTTGTAGGCCTTTCTTTTCTGTTTTGGCCTTCAGTGGGGATCAATTTTGGCAAGCTTTGCTGCATGTGCCTGCCCTTGGTGGCGTATGAAGTATTCATGCCATGTCCCTCATATCTTGCTCCCTAAGTTGTGTCTTCCTCCTTGACTTTTTCCCCTGCTTTTGCAACATCTCTGAGCTTAGTTTTGGCACCTTTTGGTCCTTTGCACTGCACCTGATGAAACCCCAGGCCACTTTCTAAGAGTCACTCAATTTCCCAAATTTTCTTTTTTTCTCCTCCAATTGCAATTCCTTTGATGTTGACTCCTTTCCAGCGTGTTTGTAGGTCCTTCTTTTCTGTTTTGGCCTTCAGTGGGGATCAATTTTGGAAAGCTTTGCTGCATGTGCCTGCCCTTGGTGGCGTATGGCCTGCCTGTATTTTGATGGCTTTGACTTTGGGAAAGATTTTTTGTTTTTTTTTTTTTTTATTATTTTAAGTATTCATGCCATGTCCCTCATATCTTGCCCCCTAAGTTGTGTCTTCCTCCTTGACTTTTTCCCCTGCTTTTGCAACATCTGTGAGCTTAGTTTTGGCACCTTTTGGTCCTTTGCAATGCAGCTGATTTCCTCACAGCCTATTTTTTGTAGCGACAAAAATTCCCGATTTTCGGCTTTTTTCAATTGCATTTCATTTGAACCTATCTCCTTTCCAGAGTGTTTGTAAGCCTTTCTTTTGGGATTCGCAAGATTCCTTTTCCCTTCCCGAAAGGAAATTTCATTTCCTTTCGGGAAGGGAAAAGGAATCTTGCGATTTCCATGGGGACCAATAGAGGAATCTTTGGTGCATGTCCCTGCACTTGATGGCAGGCCATGACTTTTGATGGCTTTGACTTTGGGAAAGATTTTTTTCTTTTTTTGGTTGTTTTCTGAAGTGTTCATGCCATGTCCCTCATATCTTGCCCCCTAAGTTCTGTCTTCCTCCTTGACTTTTTCCCCTGCTTTTGCAACATCTGTGAGCTTAGTTTTGGCATCTTTGGTGCTTTGCACTGCACATGATATACTGCCAGGCCATTTTCTTAGAGTCACTAAATTTCCCAAATTTTCTTTTTTTCTCCTCCAATTGCAATTCCTTTGATGTTGACTCCTTTCCAGCGTGTTTGTAGGTCCTTCTTTTCTGTTTTCGCCTTCAGTGGGGATCAATGTTGGCAAGCTTTGCTGCATGTGCCTGCCCTTGGTGGCGTATGGCCTGCCTGCCTTTTGATGGCTTTGACTTTGGGAAAGATTTTTTCTTTTTATTTTTTTTTTATTATTTTAAGTATTCATGCCATGTCCCTCCTATCTTGCCCCCTAAGTTGTGTCTTCCTCCTTGACTTTTTCCCCTGCTTTTGCACCGTCTGTGAGCTTAGTTTTGGCAGCTTTGTTCCTTTGCAATGCAGCTGATTTCCTCACAGCCTATTTTTTGTAGCGACAAAAATTCCCGATTTTCGGCTTTTTTCAATTGCATTTCATTTGAACCTATCTCCTTTCCAGAGTGTTTGTAAGCCTTTCTTTTGGGATTCGCAAGATTCCTTTTCCCTTCCCGAAAGGAAATTTCATTTCCTTTCGGGAAGGGAAAAGGAATCTTGCGATTTCCATGGGGACCAATAGAGGAATCTTTGGTGCATGTCGCTGCACTTGATGGCAGGCCATGCCTTTTGATGGCTTTGACTTTGGGAAAGATTTTTTTCTTTTTTTGGTTGTTTTCTGAAGTATTCATGCCATGTCCCTCATATCTTGCCCCCTAAGTTCTGTCTTCCTCCTTGACTTTTTCCCCTGCTTTTGCAACATCTGTGAGCTTAGTTTTGGCATCTTTGGTGCTTTGCACTGCACATGATATACTGCCAGGCCATTTTCTTAGAGTCACTAAATTTCCCAAATTTTCTTTTTTTCTCCTCCAATTGCAATTCCTTTGATGTTGACTCCTTTCCAGCGTGTTTGTAGGTCCTTCTTTTCTGTTTTGGCCTTCAGTGGGGATCAATTTTGGCAAGCTTTGCTGCAGGTGCCTGCCCTTGGTGGCGTATGGCCTGCCTGCATTTTGATGGCTTTGACTTTGGGAAAGATTTTTTCTTTTTTTTTTTTTTTTATTATTTTAAGTATTCATGCCATGTCCCTCATATCTTGCCCCCTAAGTTGTGTCTTCCTCCTTGACTTTTTCCCCTGCTTTTGCACCGTCTGTGAGCTTAGTTTTGGCAGCTTTGTTCCTTTGCAATGCAGCTGATTTCCTCACAGCCTATTTTTTGTAGCGACAAAAATTCCCGATTTTCGGCTTTTTTCAATTGCATTTCATTTGAACCTATCACCTTTCCAGAGTGTTTGTAAGCCTTTCTTTTGGGATTCGCAAGATTCCTTTTCCCTTCCCGAAAGGAAGTTTCATTTCCTTTCGGGAAGGGAAAAGGAATCTTGCGATTTCAATGGGGACCAATAGAGGAATCTTTGGTGCATGTCGCTGCACTTGATGGCAGGCCATGCCTTTTGATGGCTTTGACTTTGGGAAAGATTTTTTTCTTTTTTTGGTTGATTTCTGAATTGTTCATGCCATGATCCTCATATCTTGCTCCCTAAGTTGTGTCTTCCTCCTTGACTTTTTCCCCTGCTTTTGCAACATCTGTGAGCTTAGTTTTGGCATCTTTTGGTCCTTTGCAATGCACCTGATATAAACCCAGGCCATTTTTTTAGAGTCAGTAATTTCCCTAATTTTCTTTTTTTCTCCTCCAATTGCGAATCCTTTGATCTTGTCTCCATTCCAGCGTCTTTGTAGGCCTTTCTTTTCTGTTTTGGCCTTCAGTGGGGATCAATTTTGGCAAGCTTTGCTGCATGTGCCTGCCCTTGGTGGCGTATGGCCTGCCTGCATTTTGATGGCTTTGACTTTGGGAAAGATTTTTTCTTTTTTTTTTTTTTATTATTCTAAGTATTCATGCCATTTCCCTCATATCTTGCCCCCTAAGTTGTGTCTTCCTCCTTGACTTTTTCCCCTGCTTTTGCAACATCTGTGAGCTTAGTTTTGGCATCTTTTGGTCCTTTGCACTGCACCTGATAAAACCCCAGGCCATTTTCTTAGAGTCACTAAATCTCCCTATTTTTCTTTTTTTCTCCTGCAATTGCAATTCCTTTGATGTTGACTCCTTTCCAGCGTGTTTGTAGGTCCTTCTTTTCTGTTTTGGCCTTCAGTGGGGATCAATTTTGGCAAGCTTTGCTGCATGTGCCTGCCCTTGGTGGCGTATGGCCTGCCTGCATTTTGATGGCTTTGACTTTGGGAAAGATTTTTTCTTTTTTTTTTTTTTTATTATTTTAAGTATTCATGCCATGTCCCTCATATCTTGCCCCCTAAGTTGTGTCTTCCTCCTTGACTTTTTCCCCTGCTTTTGCACCGTCTGTGAGCTTAGATTTGGCAGCTTTGTTCCTTTGCAATGCAGCTGATTTCCTCACAGCCTTTTTTTTGTAGCGACTAAAATTCCCGATTTTCGGCTTTTTTCAATTGCATTTCATTTGAACCTATCACCTTTCCAGAGTGTTTGTAAGCCTTTCTTTTAGGATTCGCAAGATTCCTTTTCCCTTCCCGAAAGGAAGTTTCATTTTCTTTCGGGAAGGGAAAAGGAATCTTGCGATTTCAATGGGGACCAATTGAGAAATCTTTGGTGCATGTCCCTGCACTTGATGGCTGGCCATGCCTTTTGATGGCTTTGACTTTGGGAAAGATTTTTTTCTTTTTTTGGTTGTTTTCTGAAGTGTTCATGCCATGATCCTCATATCTTGCTCCCTAAGTTGTGTCTTCCTCCTTGACTTTTTCCCCTGCTTTTGCAACATCTGTGAGCTTAGTTTTGGCATCTTTTGGTCCTTTGCACTGCACCTGATATAAACCCAGGCCATTTTTTAGAGTCAGTAATTTCCCTAATTTTCTTTTTTTCTCCTCCAATTGCGAATCCTTTGATCTTGTCTCCATTCCAGCGTCTTTGTAGGCCTTTCTTTTCTGTTTTGGCCTTCAGTGGGGATCAATTTTAGCAAGCTTTGCTGCATGTGCCTGCCCTTGGTGGCGTATGAAGTATTCATGCCATGTCCCTCATATCTTGCTCCCTAAGTTGTGTCTTCCTCCTTGACTTTTTCCCCTGCTTTTGCAACATCTCTGAGCTTAGTTTTGGCACCTTTTGGTCCTTTGCACTGCACCTGATGAAACCGCAGGCCACTTTCTAAGAGTCACTCAATTTCCCAAATTTTCTTTTTTTCTCCTCCAATTGCAATTCCTTTGATGTTGACTCCTTTCCAGCGTGTTTGTAGGTCCTTCTTTTCTGTTTTGGCCTTCAGTGGGGATCAATTTTGGCAAGCTTTGCTGCATGTGCCTGCCCTTGGTGGCGTATGGCCTGCCTGTATTTTGATGGCTTTGACTTTGGGAAAGATTTTTTCTTTTTTTTTTTTTTATTATTTTAAGTATTCATGCCATGTCCCTCATATCTAGCCCCCTAAGTTGTGTCTTCCTCCTTGACTTTTTCCCCTGCTTTTGCAACATCTGTGAGCTTAGTTTTGGCACCTTTTGGTCCTTTGCAATGCAGCTGATTTCCTCACAGCCTATTTTTTGAAGAGACTAAAATTCCCGATTTTCTGCTTTTTTCAATTGCATTTCATTTGAACCTATATCCTTTCCAGCGTGTTTGTAAGCCTTTCTTTTGGGATTCGCAAGATTCCTTTTCCCTTCCCGAAAGGAAATTTCATTTCCTTTCGGGAAGGGAAAAGGAATCTTGCGATTTCCATGGGGACCAATAGAGGAATCTTTGGTGCATGTCGCTGCACTTGATGGCAGGCCATGCCTTTTGATGGCTTTGACTTTGGGAAAGATTTTTTTCTTTTTTTGGTTGTTTTCTGAAGTGTTCATGCCATGTCCCTCATATCTTGCCCCCTAAGTTCTGTCTTCCTCCTTGACTTTTTCCCCTGCTTTTGCAACATCTGTGAGCTTAGTTTTGGCATCTTTGGTGCTTTGCACTGCACATGATATACTGCCAGGCCATTTTCTTAGAGTAACTAAATTTCCCAAATTTTCTTTTTTTCTCCTCCAATTGCAATTCCTTTGATGTTGACTCCTTTCCAGCGTGTTTGTAGGTCCTTCTTTTCTGTTTTCGCCTTCAGTGGGGATCAATGTTGGCAAGCTTTGCTGCAGGTGCCTGCCCTTGGTGGCGTATGGCCTGCCTGCATTTTGATGGCTTTGACTTTGGGAAAGATTTTTTCTTTTTTTTTTTTTTTTATTATTTTAAGTATTCATGCTATGTCCCTCATATCTTGCCCCCTAAGTTGTGTCTTCCTCCTTGACTTTTTCCCCTGCTTTTGCAACATCTGTGAGCTTAGTTTTGGCAGCTTTGTTCCTTTGCAATGCAGCTGATTTCCTCACAGCCTTTTTTTTGTAGCGACTAAAATTCCCGATTTTCGGCTTTTTTCAATTGCATTTCATTTGAACCTATCACCTTTCCAGAGTGTTTGTAAGCCTTTCTTTTAGGATTCGCAAGATTCCTTTTCCCTTCCCGAAAGGAAGTTTCATTTTCTTTCGGGAAGGGAAAAGGAATCTTGCGATTTCAATGGGGACCAATTGAGAAATCTTTGGTGCATGTCCCTGCACTTGATGGCAGGCCATGCCTTTTGATGGCTTTGACTTTGGGAAAGATTTTTTTCTTTTTTTGGTTGTTTTCTGAAGTGTTCATGCCATGATCCTCATATCTTGCTCCCTAAGTTGTGTCTTCCTCCTTGACTTTTTCCCCTGCTTTTGCAACATCTGTGAGCTTAGTTTTGGCATCTTTTGGTCCTTTGCACTGCACCTGATATAAACCCAGGCCATTTTTTTAGAGTCAGTAATTTCCCTAATTTTCTTTTTTTCTCCTCCAATTGCGAATCCTTTGATCCTTTCTCCATTCCAGCGTCTTTGTAGGCCTTTCTTTTCTGTTTTGGCCTTCAGTGGGGATCAATTTTGGCAAGCTTTGCTGCATGTGCCTGCCCTTGGTGGCGTATGAAGTATTCATGCCATGTCCCTCATATCTTGCTCCCTAAGTTGTGTCTTCCTCCTTGACTTTTTCCCCGTCTTTTGCAACATCTGTGAGCTTAGTTTTGGCATCTTTGGTGCTTTGCACTGCACATGATATACTGCCAGGCCATTTTCTTAGAGTCACTAAATTTCCCAAATTTTCTTTTTTTCTCCTCCAATTGCAATTCCTTTGATGTTGACTCCTTTCCAGCGTGTTTGTAGGTCCTTCTTTTCTGTTTTGGCCTTCAGTGGGGATCAATGTTGGCAAGCTTTGCTGCATGTGCCTGCCCTTGGTGGCGTATGGCCTGCCTGCATATTGATGGCTTTGACTTTGGGAAAGATTTTTTCTTTTTATTTTTTTTTTATTATTTAAAGTATTCATGCCATGTCCCTCATATCTTGCCCCCTAAGTTGTGTCTTCCTCCTTGACTTTTTCCCCTGCTTTTGCACCGTCTGTGAGCTTAGTTTTGGCAGCTTTGTTCCTTTGCAATGCAGCTGATTTCCTCACAGCCTATTTTTTGTAGCGACAAAAATTCCCGATTTTCGGCTTTTTTCAATTGCATTTCATTTGAACCTATCACCTTTCCAGAGTGTTTTTAAGCCTTTCTTTTGGGATTCGCAAGATTCCTTTTCCCTTCCCGAAAGGAAGTTTCATTTCCTTTCGGGAAGGGAAAAGGAATCTTGCGATTTCAATGGGGACCAATAGAGGAATCTTTGGTGCATGTCGCTGCACTTGATGGCAGGCCATGCCTTTTGATGGCTTTGACTTTGGGAAAGATTTTTTTCTTTTTTTGGTTGATTTCTGAATTGTTCATGCCATGATCCTCATATCTTGCTCCCTAAGTTGTGTCTTCCTCCTTGACTTTTTCCCCTGCTTTTGCAACATCTGTGAGCTTAGTTTTGGCACCTTTTGGTCCTTTGTAATGCACCTGATATAAACCCAGGCCATTTTTTTAGAGTCAGTAATTTCCCTAATTTTCTTTTTTTCTCCTCCAATTGCGAATCCTTTGATCTTGTCTCCATTCCAGCGTCTTTGTAGGCCTTTCTTTTCTGTTTTGGCCTTCAGTGGGGATCAATTTTGGCAAGCTTTGCTGCATGTGCCTGCCCTTGGTGGCGTATGGCCTGCCTGCATTTTGATGGCTTTGACTTTGGGAAAGATTTTTTCTTTTTTTTTTTTTTATTATTCTAAGTATTCATGCCATTTCCCTCATATCTTGCCCCCTAAGTTGTGTCTTCCTCCTTGACTTTTTCCCCTGCTTTTGCAACATCTGTGAGCTTAGTTTTGGCATCTTTTGGTCCTTTGCACTGCACCTGATAAAACCCCAGGCCATTTTCTTAGAGTCACTAAATCTCCCTATTTTTCTTTTTTTCTCCTGCAATTGCAATTCCTTTGATGTTGACTCCTTTCCAGCGTGTTTGTAGGTCCTTCTTTTCTGTTTTGGCCTTCAGTGGGGATCAATTTTGGCAAGCTTTGCTGCATGTGCCTGCCCTTGGTGGCGTATGGCCTGCCTGCATTTTGATGGCTTTGACTATGGGAAAGATTTTTTCTTTTTTTTTTTTTTTATTATTTTAAGTATTCATGCCATGTCCCTCATATCTTGCCCCCTAAGTTGTGTCTTCCTCCTTGACTTTTTCCCCTGCTTTTGCAACATCTGTGAGCTTAGTTTTGGCACCTTTTGGTCCTTTGCAATGCAGCTGATTTCCTCACAGCCTATTTTTTGTAGCGACAAAAATTCCCGATTTTCGGCTTTTTTCAATTGCATTTCATTTGAACCTATATCCTTTCCAGCGTGTTTGTAAGCCTTTCTTTTGGGATTCGCAAGATTCCTTTTCCCTTCCCGAAAGGAAATTTCATTTCCTTTCGGGAAGGGAAAAAGAATCTTGCGATTTCAATGGGGACCAATAGAGGAATCTTTGGTGCATGTCCCTGCACTTGATGGCAGGCCATGACTTTTGATGGCTTTGACTTTGGGAAAGATTTTTTTCTTTTTTTGGTTGTTTTCTGAAGTGTTCATGCCATGTCCCTCATATCTTGCCCCCTAAGTTCTGTCTTCCTCCTTGACTTTTTCCCCTGCTTTTGCAACATCTGTGAGCTTAGTTTTGGCATCTTTGGTGCTTTGCACTGCACATGATATACTGCCAGGCCATTTTCTTAGAGTCACTAAATTTCCCAAATTTTCTTTTTTTCTCCTCCAATTGCAATTCCTTTGATGTTGACTCCTTTCCAGCGTGTTTGTAGGTCCTTCTTTTCTGTTTTCGCCTTCAGTGGGGATCAATGTTGGCAAGCTTTGCTGCATGTGCCTGCCCTTGGTGGGATATGGCCTGCCTGCATTTTGATGGCTTTGACTTTGGGAAAGATTTTTTCTTTTTTTTTTTTTTTTATTATTTTAAGTATTCATGCCATGTCCCTCATATCTTGCCCCCTAAGTTGTGTCTTCCTCCTTGACTTTTTCCCCTGCTTTTGCACCGTCTGTGAGCTTAGTTTTGGCAGCTTTGTTCCTTTGCAATGCAGCTGATTTCCTCACAGCCTTTTTTTTGTAGCGACTAAAATTCCCGATTTTCGGCTTTTTTCAATTGCATTTCATTTGAACCTATCACCTTTCCAGAGTGTTTGTAAGCCTTTCTTTTAGGATTCGCAAGATTCCTTTTCCCTTCCCGAAAGGAAGTTTCATTTTCTTTCGGGAAGGGAAAAGGAATCTTGCGATTTCAATGGGGACCAATTGAGAAATCTTTGGTGCATGTCCCTGCACTTGATGGCAGGCCATGCCTTTTGATGGCTTTGACTTTGGGAAAGATTTTTTTCTTTTTTTGGTTGTTTTCTGAAGTGTTCATGCCATGATCCTCATATCTTGCTCCCTAAGTTGTGTCTTCCTCCTTGACTTTTTCCCCTGCTTTTGCAACATCTGTGAGCTTAGTTTTGGCATCTTTTGGTCCTTTGCACTGCACCTGATATAAACCCAGGCCATTTTTAGAGTCAGTACTTTCCCTAATTTTCTTTTTTTCTCCTCCAATTGCGAATCCTTTGATCTTGTCTCCATTCCAGCGTCTTTGTAGGCCTTTCTTTTCTGTTTTGGCCTTCAGTGGGGATCAATTTTGGCAAGCTTTGCTGCATGTGCCTGCCCTTGGTGGCGTATGAAGTATTCATGCCATGTCCCTCATATCTTGCTCCCTAAGTTGTGTCTTCCTCCTTGACTTTTTCCCCTGCTTTTGCAACATCTCTGAACTTAGTTTTGGCACCTTTTGGTCCTTTGCACTGCACCTGATGAAACCCCAGGCCACTTTCTAAGAGTCACTCAATTTCCCAAATTTTCTTTTTTTCTCCTCCAATTGCAATTCCTTTGATGTTGACTCCTTTCCAGCGTGTTTGTAGGTCCTTCTTTTCTGTTTTGGCCTTCAGTGGGGATCAATTTTGGAAAGCTTTGCTGCATGTGCCTGCCCTTGGTGGCGTATGGCCTGCCTGTATTTTGATGGCTTTGACTTTGGGAAAGATTTTTTCTTTTTTTTTTTTTTATTATTTTAAGTATTCATGCCATGTCCCTCATATCTAGCCCCCTAAGTTGTGTCTTCCTCCTTGACTTTTTCCCCTGCTTTTGCAACATCTGTGAGCTTAGTTTTGGCACCTTTTGGTCCTTTGCAATGCAGCTGATTTCCTCACAGCCTATTTTTTGTAGCGACAAAAATTCCCGATTTTCGGCTTTTTTCAATTGCATTTCATTTGAACCTATCTCCTTTCCAGAGTGTTTGTAAGCCTTTCTTTTGGGATTCGCAAGATTCCTTTTCCCTTCCCGAAAGGAAATTTCATTTCCTTTCGGGAAGGGAAAAGGAATCTTGCGATTTCCATGGGGACCAATAGAGGAATCTTTGGTGCATGTCGCTGCACTTGATGGCAGGCCATGCCTTTTGATGGCTTTGACTTTGGGAAAGATTTTTTTCTTTTTTTGGTTGTTTTCTGAAGTGTTCATGCCATGTCCCTCATATCTTGCCCCCTAAGTTCTGTCTTCCTCCTTGACTTTTTCCCCTGCTTTTGCAACATCTGTGAGCTTAGTTTTGGCATCTTTGGTGCTTTGCACTGCACATGATATACTGCCAGGCCATTTTCTTAGAGTCACTAAATTTCCCAAATTTTCTTTTTTTCTCCTCCAATTGCAATTCCTTTGATGTTGACTCCTTTCCAGCGTGTTTGTAGGTCCTTCTTTTCTGTTTTGGCCTTCAGTGGGGATGAATGTTGGCAAGCTTTGCTGCATGTGCCTGCCCTTGGTGGCGTATGGCCTGCCTGCATTTTGATGGCTTTGACTTTGGGAAAGATTTTTTCTTTTTATTTTTTTTTCATTATTTAAAGTATTCATGCCATGTCCCTCATATCTTGCCCCCTAAGTTGTGTCTTCCTCCTTGACTTTTTCCCCTGCTTTTGCAACATCTCTGAGCTTAGTTTTGGCACCTTTTGGTCCTTTGCACTGCACCTGCTAAAACCCCAGGCCACTTTCTAAGAGTCATTAAATTTCCCAAATTTTCTTTTTTTCTCCTCCAATTGCAATTCCTTTGATGTTGACTCCTTTCCAGCGTGTTTGTAGGTCCTTCTTTTCTGTTTTGGCCTTCAGTGGGGATCAATTTTGGCAAGCTTTGCCGCATGTGCCTGCCCTTGGTGGCGTATGGCCTGCCTGCATTTGATGGCTTTGACTTTGGGAAAGATTTTTTCTTTTTTTTTTTTTTATTATTTTAAGTATTCATGCCATGTCCCTCATATCTTGCCCCCTAAGCTGTGTCTTCCTCCTTGACTTTTTTCCCCTGCTTTTGCAACATCTGTGAGCTTAGTTTTGGCACCTTTTGGTCCTTTGCACTGCACCTGATATAAACCCAAGCCATTTTCTTAGAGTCACTAAATTTCCCAAATTTTCTTTTTTTCTCCTCCAATTGCAATTCCTTTGATGTTGTCTCCATTCCAGCGTGTTTGTAAGTCCTTCTTTTCTGTTTTGGCCTTCAGTGGGGATCAATTTTGGCAAGCTTTGCTGCATGTGCCTGCCCTTGGTGGCGTATGGCCTGCCTGCATTTTGATGGCTTTGACTTTGGGAAAGATTTTTTCTTTTTTTTTTTTTTTTATTATTTTAAGTATTCATGCCATGTCCCTCATATCTTGCCCCCTAAGTTGTGTCTTCCTCCTTGACTTTTTCCCCTGCTTTTGCAATATCTGGGAGCTTAGTTTTGGCATCTTTTGGTCCTTTGCACTGCACCTGCTAAAACCCCAGGCCACTTTCTAAGAGTCATTAAATTTCCCTATTTTTCTTTTTTTCTCCTGCAATTGCAATTCCTTTGATGTTGACTCCTTTCCAGCGTGTTTGTAGGTCCTTCTTTTCTGTTTTGGCCTTCAGTGGGGATCAATTTTGGCAAGCTTTGCTGCATGTGCCTGCCCTTGGTGGCGTATGGCCTGCCTGCATTTTGATGGCTTTGACTTTGGGAAAGATTTTTTCTTTTTTTTTTTTTATTATTTTAAGTATTCATGCCATGTCCCTCATATCTTGCCCCCTAAGTTGTTTCTACCTCCTTGACTTTTTCCCCTGCTTTTGCAACATCTGTGAGCTTAGTTTTGGCACCTTTTGGTCCTTTGCACTGCACCTGATATAAACCTAGGCCATTTTCTTAGAGTCACTAAATTTCCAAGATTTTCTTTTTTTCTCCTCCAATTCCAATTCCTTTGATGTTGTCTCCATTCCAGCGTGTTTGTAAGTCCTTCTTTTCTGTTTTCGCCTTCAGTGGGGATCAATTTTGGCAAGCTTTGCTGCATGTGCCTGCACTTGCTGGCGTATGGCCTGCCTGCATTTTGATGGCTTTGACTTTGGTATAGATTTTTCCTTTTATTTTTTTTTTTGTTTTAAGTATTCATGCCATGTCCCTCATATCTTGCCCCCTAAGTTGTGTCTTCCTCCTTGACTTTTTCCCCTGCTTTTGCAACATCTGTGAGCTTAGTTTTGGCACCTTTTGGTCCTTTGCACTGCACCTGATGAAACCCCAGGCCACTTTCTAAGATTCACTCAATTTCCCTAATTTTCTATTTTTCTCCTCCAATTGCAATTCCTTTGATGTTGACTCCTTTCCAGCGTGTTTGTAGGTCCTTCTTTTCTGTTTTGGCCTTCAGTGGGGATCAATTTTGGCAAGCTTTGCTGCATGTGCCTGCCCTTGGTGGCGTATGGCCTGCCTGCATTTTGATGGCTTTGACTTTGGGAAAGATTTTTTCTTTTTTTTTTTTTTATAATTTTAAGTATTCATGCCATGTCCCTCATATCTTGCCCCCTAAGTTGTTTCTACCTCCTTGACTTTTTCCCCTGCTTTTGCAACATCTGTGAGCTTAGTTTTGGCACCTTTTGGTCCTTTGCACTGCACCTGATATAAACCCCAGGCCACTTTCTAAGAGTCATTAAATTTCCCAAATTTTCTTTTTTTCTCCTCCAATTGCAATTCCTTTGATGTTGACTCCTTTCCAGCGTGTTTGTAGGTCCTTCTTTTCTGTTTTGGCCTTCAGTGGGGATCAATTTTGGCAAGCTTTGCCGCATGTGCCTGCCCTTGGTGGCGTATGGCCTGCCTGCATTTGATGGCTTTGACTTTGGGAAAGATTTTTTCTTTTTTTTTTTTTTATTATTTTAAGTATTCATGCCATGTCCCTCATATCTTGCCCCCTAAGTTGTTTCTACCTCCTTGACTTTTTCCCCTGCTTTTGCAACATCTGTGAGCTTAGTTTTGGCACCTTTTGGTCCTTTGCACTGCACCTGATATAAACCTAGGCCATTTTCTTAGAGTCACTAAATTTCCAAGATTTTCTTTTTTTCTCCTCCAATTGCAATTCCTTTGATGTTGTCTCCATTCCAGCGTGTTTGTAAGTCCTTCTTTTCTGTTTTCGCCTTCAGTGGGGATCAATTTTGGCAAGCTTTGCTGCATGTGCCTGCACTTGCTGGCGTATGGCCTGCCTGCATTTTGATGGCTTTGACTTTGGTATAGATTTTTTCTTTTATTTTTTTTTTTGTTTTAAGTATTCATGCCATGTCCCTCATATCTTGCCCCCTAAGTTGTGTCTTCCTCCTTGACTTTTTCCCCTGCTTTTGCAACATCTGTGAGCTTAGTTTTGGCACCTTTTGGTCCTTTGCACTGCACCTGATGAAACCCCAGGCCACTTTCTAAGATTCACTCAATTTCCCTAATTTTCTATTTTTCTCCTCCAATTGCAATTCCTTTGATGTTGACTCCTTTCCAGCGTGTTTGTAGGTCCTTCTTTTCTGTTTTGGCCTTCAGTGGGGATCAATTTTGGCAAGCTTTGCTGCATGTGCCTGCCCTTGGTGGCGTATGGCCTGCCTGCATTTTGATGGCTTTGACTTTGGGAAAGATTTTTTCTTTTTTTTTTTTTTATAATTTTAAGTATTCATGCCATGTCCCTCATATCTTGCCCCCTAAGTTGTTTCTACCTCCTTGACTTTTTCCCCTGCTTTTGCAACATCTGTGAGCTTAGTTTTGGCACCTTTTGGTCCTTTGCACTGCACCTGATATAAACCCCAGGCCACTTTCTAAGAGTCATTAAATTTCCCAAATTTTCTTTTTTTCTCCTCCAATTGCAATTCCTTTGATGTTGACTCCTTTCCAGCGTGTTTGTAGGTCCTTCTTTTCTGTTTTGGCCTTCAGTGGGGATCAATTTTGGCAAGCTTTGCCGCATGTGCCTGCCCTTGGTGGCGTATGGCCTGCCTGCATTTGATGGCTTTGACTTTGGGAAAGATTTTTTCTTTTTTTTTTTTTTATTATTTTAAGTATTCATGCCATGTCCCTCATATCTTGCCCCCTAAGCTGTGTCTTCCTCCTTGATTTTTTCCCCTGCTTTTGCAACATCTGTGAGCTTAGTTTTGGCACCTTTTGGTCCTTTGCACTGCACCTGATATAAACCCAAGCCATTTTCTTAGAGTCACTAAATTTCCCAAATTTTCTTTTTTTCTCCTCCAATTGCAATTCCTTTGATGTTGTCTCCATTCCAGCGTGTTTGTAAGTCCTTCTTTTCTGTTTTGGCCTTCAGTGGGGATCAATTTTGGCAAGCTTTGCTGCATGTGCCTGCCCTTGCTGGCGTATGGCCTGCCTGCATTTTGATGGCTTTGACTTTGGGAAAGATTTTTTCTTTTTTTTTTTTTTTTATTATTTTAAGTATTCATGCCATGTCCCTCATATCTTGCCCCCTAAGTTGTGTCTTCCTCCTTGACTTTTTCCCCTGCTTTTGCAATATCTGGGAGCTTAGTTTTGGCATCTTTTGGTCCTTTGCACTGCACCTGCTAAAACCCCAGGCCACTTTCTAAGAGTCATTAAATTTCCCTATTTTTCTTTTTTTCTCCTGCAATTGCAATTCCTTTGATGTTGACTCCTTTCCAGCGTGTTTGTAGGTCCTTCTTTTCTGTTTTGGCCTTCAGTGGGGATCAATTTTGGCAAGCTTTGCTGCATGTGCCTGCCCTTGGTGGCGTATGGCCTGCCTGCATTTTGATGGCTTTGACTTTGGGAAAGATTTTTTCTTTTTTTTTTTTTTATTATTTTAAGTATTCATGCCATGTCCCTCATATCTTGCCCCCTAAGTTGTTTCTACCTCCTTGACTTTTTCCCCTGCTTTTGCAACATCTGTGAGCTTAGTTTTGGCACCTTTTGGTCCTTTGCACTGCACCTGATATAAACCTAGGCCATTTTCTTAGAGTCACTAAATTTCCAAGATTTTCTTTTTTTCTCCTCCAATTGCAATTCCTTTGATGTTGTCTCCATTCCAGCGTGTTTGTAAGTCCTTCTTTTCTGTTTTGGCCTTCAGTGGGGATCAATTTTGGCAAGCTTTGCTGCATGTGCCTGCACTTGCTGGCGTATGGCCTGCCTGCATTTTGATGGCTTTGACTTTGGTATAGATTTTTTCTTTTATTTTTTTTTTTGTTTTAAGTATTCATGCCATGTCCCTCATATCTTGCCCCCTAAGTTGTGTCTTCCTCCTTGACTTTTTCCCCTGCTTTTGCAACATCTGTGAGCTTAGTTTTGGCACCTTTTGGTCCTTTGCACTGCACCTGATGAAACCCCAGGCCACTTTCTAAGATTCACTCAATTTCCCTAATTTTCTATTTTTCTCCTCCAATTGCAATTCCTTTGATGTTGACTCCTTTCCAGCGTGTTTGTAGGTCCTTCTTTTCTGTTTTGGCCTTCAGTGGGGATCAATTTTGGCAAGCTTTGCTGCATGTGCCTGCCCTTGGTGGCGTATGGCCTGCCTGCATTTTGATGGCTTTGACTTTGGGAAAGATTTTTTCTTTTTTTTTTTTTTATAATTTTAAGTATTCATGCCATGTCCCTCATATCTTGCCCCCTAAGTTGTTTCTACCTCCTTGACTTTTTCCCCTGCTTTTGCAACATCTGTGAGCTTAGTTTTGGCACCTTTTGGTCCTTTGCACTGCACCTGATATAAACCTAGGCCATTTTCTTAGAGTCACTAAATTTCCAAGATTTTCTTTTTTTCTCCTCCAATTGCAATTCCTTTGATGTTGTCTCCATTCCAGCGTGTTTGTAGGTCCTTCTTTTCTGTTTTGGCCTTCAGTGGGGATCAATTTTGGCAAGCTTTGCTGCATGTGCCTGCCCTTGGTGGCGTATGGCCTGCCTGCATTTGATGGCTTTGACTTTGGGAAAGATTTTTTCTTTTTTTTTTTTTTATTATTTTAAGTATTCATGCCATGTCCCTCATATCTAGCCCCCTAAGTTGTGTCTTCCTCCTTGACTTTTTCCCCTGCTTTTGCAACATCTGTGAGCTTAGTTTTGGCACCTTTTGGTCCTTTGCAATGCAGCTGATTTCCTCACAGCCTATTTTTTGAAGAGACTAAAATTCCCGATTTTCTGCTTTTTTCAATTGCATTTCATTTGAACCTATATCCTTTCCAGCGTGTTTGTAAGCCTTTCTTTTGGGATTCGTAAGATTCCTTTTCCCTTCCCGAAAGGAAATTTCATTTCCTTTCGGGAAGGGAAAAGAAATCTTGCGATTTCAATGGGGACCAATTGAGAAATCTTTGGTGCATGTCCCTGCACTTGATGGCAGGCCATGCCTTTTGATGGCTTTGACTTTGGGAAAGATTTTTTTCTTTTTTTGGTTGTTTTCTGAAGTGTTCATGCCATGTCCCTCATATCTTGCCCCCTAAGTTCTGTCTTCCTCCTTGACTTTTTCCCCTGCTTTTGCAACATCTGTGAGCTTAGTTTTGGCATCTTTGGTGCTTTGCACTGCACATGATATACTGCCAGGCCATTTTCTTAGAGTCACTCAATTTCCCAAATTTTCTTGTTGTCTCCTCCAATTGCAATTCCTTTGATGTTGACTCCTTTCCAGCGTGTTTGTAGGTCCTTCTTTTCTGTTTTGGCCTTCAGTGGGGATCAATGTTGGCAAGCTTTGCTGCATGTGCCTGCCCTTGGTGGCGTATTGCCTGCCTGCATTTTGATGGCTTTGACTTTGGGAAAGATTTTTTCTTTTTTTTTTTTTTTTATTATTTTAAGTATTCATGCCATGTCCCTCATATCTTGCCCCCTAAGTTGTGTCTTCCTCCTTGACTTTTTCCCCTGCTTTTGCACCGTCTGTGAGCTTAGTTTTGGCAGCTTTGTTCCTTTGCAATGCAGCTGATTTCCTCACAGCCTATTTTTTGTAGCGACTAAAATTCCCGATTTTCGGCTTTTTTCAATTGCATTTCATTTGAACCTATCACCTTTCCAGAGTGTTTGTAAGCCTTTCTTTTAGGATTCGCAAGATTCCTTTTCCCTTCCCGAAAGGAAGTTTCATATCCTTTCGGGAAGGGAAAAGGAATCTTGCGATTTCAATGGGGACCAATAGAGGAATCTTTGGTGCATGTCGCTGCACTTGATGGCAGGCCATGCCTTTTGATGGCTTTGACTTTGGGAAAGATTTTTTCTTTTTTTGGTTGTTTTCTGAAGTGTTCATGCCATGTCCCTCATATCTTGCCCCCTAAGTTGTGTCTTCCTCCTTGACTTTTTCCCCTGCTTTTGCAACATCTGTGAGCTTAGTTTTGGCATCTTTTGGTCCTTTGCAATGCACCTGATATAAACCCAGGCCATTTTTTTAGAGTCAGTAATTTCCCTAATTTTCTTTTTTTCTCCTCCAATTGCGAATCCTTTGATCTTGTCTCCATTCCAGCGTCTTTGTAGGCCTTTCTTTTCTGTTTTGGCCTTCAGTGGGGATCAATTTTGGCAAGCTTTGCTGCATGTGCCTGCCCTTGGTGGCGTATGAAGTATTCATGCCATGTCCCTCATATCTTGCTCCCTAAGTTGTGTCTTCCTCCTTGACTTTTTCCCCTGCTTTTGCAACATCTCTGAGCTTAGTTTTGGCACCTTTTGGTCCTTTGCACTGCACCTGATGAAACCCCAGGCCACTTTCTAAGAGTCACTCAATTTCCCAAATTTTCTTTTTTTCTCCTCCAATTGCAATTCCTTTGATGTTGACTCCTTTCCAGCGTGTTTGTAGGTCCTTCTTTTCTGTTTTGGCCTTCAGTGGGGATCAATTTTGGAAAGCTTTGCTGCATGTGCCTGCCCTTGGTGGCGTATGGCCTGCCTGTATTTTGATGGCTTTGACTTTGGGAAAGATTTTTTGTTTTTTTTTTTTTTTATTATTTTAAGTATTCATGCCATGTCCCTCATATCTTGCCCCCTAAGTTGTGTCTTCCTCCTTGACTTTTTCCCCTGCTTTTGCAACATCTGTGAGCTTAGTTTTGGCACCTTTTGGTCCTTTGCAATGCAGCTGATTTCCTCACAGCCTATTTTTTGTAGCGACAAAAATTCCCGATTTTCGGCTTTTTTCAATTGCATTTCATTTGAACCTATCTCCTTTCCAGAGTGTTTGTAAGCCTTTCTTTTGGGATTCGCAAGATTCCTTTTCCCTTCCCGAAAGGAAATTTCATTTCCTTTCGGGAAGGGAAAAGGAATCTTGCGATTTCCATGGGGACCAATAGAGGAATCTTTGGTGCATGTCCCTGCACTTGATGGCAGGCCATGACTTTTGATGGCTTTGACTTTGGGAAAGATTTTTTTCTTTTTTTGGTTGTTTTCTGAAGTGTTCATGCCATGTCCCTCATATCTTGCCCCCTAAGTTCTGTCTTCCTCCTTGACTTTTTCCCCTGCTTTTGCAACATCTGTGAGCTTAGTTTTGGCATCTTTGGTGCTTTGCACTGCACATGATATACTGCCAGGCCATTTTCTTAGAGTCACTAAATTTCCCAAATTTTCTTTTTTTCTCCTCCAATTGCAATTCCTTTGATGTTGACTCCTTTCCAGCGTGTTTGTAGGTCCTTCTTTTCTGTTTTCGCCTTCAGTGGGGATCAATGTTGGCAAGCTTTGCTGCATGTGCCTGCCCTTGGTGGCGTATGGCCTGCCTGCCTTTTGATGGCTTTGACTTTGGGAAAGATTTTTTCTTTTTATTTTTTTTTTATTATTTTAAGTATTCATGCCATGTCCCTCCTATCTTGCCCCCTAAGTTGTGTCTTCCTCCTTGACTTTTTCCCCTGCTTTTGCACCGTCTGTGAGCTTAGTTTTGGCAGCTTTGTTCCTTTGCAATGCAGCTGATTTCCTCACAGCCTATTTTTTGTAGCGACAAAAATTCCCGATTTTCGGCTTTTTTCAATTGCATTTCATTTGAACCTATCTCCTTTCCAGAGTGTTTGTAAGCCTTTCTTTTGGGATTCGCAAGATTCCTTTTCCCTTCCCGAAAGGAAATTTCATTTCCTTTCGGGAAGGGAAAAGGAATCTTGCGATTTCCATGGGGACCAATAGAGGAATCTTTGGTGCATGTCGCTGCACTTGATGGCAGGCCATGCCTTTTGATGGCTTTGACTTTGGGAAAGATTTTTTTCTTTTTTTGGTTGTTTTCTGAAGTATTCATGCCATGTCCCTCATATCTTGCCCCCTAAGTTCTGTCTTCCTCCTTGACTTTTTCCCCTGCTTTTGCAACATCTGTGAGCTTAGTTTTGGCATCTTTGGTGCTTTGCACTGCACATGATATACTGCCAGGCCATTTTCTTAGAGTCACTAAATTTCCCAAATTTTCTTTTTTTCTCCTCCAATTGCAATTCCTTTGATGTTGACTCCTTTCCAGCGTGTTTGTAGGTCCTTCTTTTCTGTTTTGGCCTTCAGTGGGGATCAATTTTGGCAAGCTTTGCTGCAGGTGCCTGCCCTTGGTGGCGTATGGCCTGCCTGCATTTTGATGGCTTTGACTTTGGGAAAGATTTTTTCTTTTTTTTTTTTTTTTATTATTTTAAGTATTCATGCCATGTCCCTCATATCTTGCCCCCTAAGTTGTGTCTTCCTCCTTGACTTTTTCCCCTGCTTTTGCACCGTCTGTGAGCTTAGTTTTGGCAGCTTTGTTCCTTTGCAATGCAGCTGATTTCCTCACAGCCTATTTTTTGTAGCGACAAAAATTCCCGATTTTCGGCTTTTTTCAATTGCATTTCATTTGAACCTATCACCTTTCCAGAGTGTTTGTAAGCCTTTCTTTTGGGATTCGCAAGATTCCTTTTCCCTTCCCGAAAGGAAGTTTCATTTCCTTTCGGGAAGGGAAAAGGAATCTTGCGATTTCAATGGGGACCAATAGAGGAATCTTTGGTGCATGTCGCTGCACTTGATGGCAGGCCATGCCTTTTGATGGCTTTGACTTTGGGAAAGATTTTTTTCTTTTTTTGGTTGATTTCTGAATTGTTCATGCCATGATCCTCATATCTTGCTCCCTAAGTTGTGTCTTCCTCCTTGACTTTTTCCCCTGCTTTTGCAACATCTGTGAGCTTAGTTTTGGCATCTTTTGGTCCTTTGCAATGCACCTGATATAAACCCAGGCCATTTTTTTAGAGTCAGTAATTTCCCTAATTTTCTTTTTTTCTCCTCCAATTGCGAATCCTTTGATCTTGTCTCCATTCCAGCGTCTTTGTAGGCCTTTCTTTTCTGTTTTGGCCTTCAGTGGGGATCAATTTTGGCAAGCTTTGCTGCATGTGCCTGCCCTTGGTGGCGTATGGCCTGCCTGCATTTTGATGGCTTTGACTTTGGGAAAGATTTTTTCTTTTTTTTTTTTTTATTATTCTAAGTATTCATGCCATTTCCCTCATATCTTGCCCCCTAAGTTGTGTCTTCCTCCTTGACTTTTTCCCCTGCTTTTGCAACATCTGTGAGCTTAGTTTTGGCATCTTTTGGTCCTTTGCACTGCACCTGATAAAACCCCAGGCCATTTTCTTAGAGTCACTAAATCTCCCTATTTTTCTTTTTTTCTCCTGCAATTGCAATTCCTTTGATGTTGACTCCTTTCCAGCGTGTTTGTAGGTCCTTCTTTTCTGTTTTGGCCTTCAGTGGGGATCAATTTTGGCAAGCTTTGCTGCATGTGCCTGCCCTTGGTGGCGTATGGCCTGCCTGCATTTTGATGGCTTTGACTTTGGGAAAGATTTTTTCTTTTTTTTTTTTTTTATTATTTTAAGTATTCATGCCATGTCCCTCATATCTTGCCCCCTAAGTTGTGTCTTCCTCCTTGACTTTTTCCCCTGCTTTTGCACCGTCTGTGAGCTTAGATTTGGCAGCTTTGTTCCTTTGCAATGCAGCTGATTTCCTCACAGCCTTTTTTTTGTAGCGACTAAAATTCCCGATTTTCGGCTTTTTTCAATTGCATTTCATTTGAACCTATCACCTTTCCAGAGTGTTTGTAAGCCTTTCTTTTAGGATTCGCAAGATTCCTTTTCCCTTCCCGAAAGGAAGTTTCATTTTCTTTCGGGAAGGGAAAAGGAATCTTGCGATTTCAATGGGGACCAATTGAGAAATCTTTGGTGCATGTCCCTGCACTTGATGGCTGGCCATGCCTTTTGATGGCTTTGACTTTGGGAAAGATTTTTTTCTTTTTTTGGTTGTTTTCTGAAGTGTTCATGCCATGATCCTCATATCTTGCTCCCTAAGTTGTGTCTTCCTCCTTGACTTTTTCCCCTGCTTTTGCAACATCTGTGAGCTTAGTTTTGGCATCTTTTGGTCCTTTGCACTGCACCTGATATAAACCCAGGCCATTTTTTAGAGTCAGTAATTTCCCTAATTTTCTTTTTTTCTCCTCCAATTGCGAATCCTTTGATCTTGTCTCCATTCCAGCGTCTTTGTAGGCCTTTCTTTTCTGTTTTGGCCTTCAGTGGGGATCAATTTTAGCAAGCTTTGCTGCATGTGCCTGCCCTTGGTGGCGTATGAAGTATTCATGCCATGTCCCTCATATCTTGCTCCCTAAGTTGTGTCTTCCTCCTTGACTTTTTCCCCTGCTTTTGCAACATCTCTGAGCTTAGTTTTGGCACCTTTTGGTCCTTTGCACTGCACCTGATGAAACCGCAGGCCACTTTCTAAGAGTCACTCAATTTCCCAAATTTTCTTTTTTTCTCCTCCAATTGCAATTCCTTTGATGTTGACTCCTTTCCAGCGTGTTTGTAGGTCCTTCTTTTCTGTTTTGGCCTTCAGTGGGGATCAATTTTGGCAAGCTTTGCTGCATGTGCCTGCCCTTGGTGGCGTATGGCCTGCCTGTATTTTGATGGCTTTGACTTTGGGAAAGATTTTTTCTTTTTTTTTTTTTTATTATTTTAAGTATTCATGCCATGTCCCTCATATCTAGCCCCCTAAGTTGTGTCTTCCTCCTTGACTTTTTCCCCTGCTTTTGCAACATCTGTGAGCTTAGTTTTGGCACCTTTTGGTCCTTTGCAATGCAGCTGATTTCCTCACAGCCTATTTTTTGAAGAGACTAAAATTCCCGATTTTCTGCTTTTTTCAATTGCATTTCATTTGAACCTATATCCTTTCCAGCGTGTTTGTAAGCCTTTCTTTTGGGATTCGCAAGATTCCTTTTCCCTTCCCGAAAGGAAATTTCATTTCCTTTCGGGAAGGGAAAAGGAATCTTGCGATTTCCATGGGGACCAATAGAGGAATCTTTGGTGCATGTCGCTGCACTTGATGGCAGGCCATGCCTTTTGATGGCTTTGACTTTGGGAAAGATTTTTTTCTTTTTTTGGTTGTTTTCTGAAGTGTTCATGCCATGTCCCTCATATCTTGCCCCCTAAGTTCTGTCTTCCTCCTTGACTTTTTCCCCTGCTTTTGCAACATCTGTGAGCTTAGTTTTGGCATCTTTGGTGCTTTGCACTGCACATGATATACTGCCAGGCCATTTTCTTAGAGTAACTAAATTTCCCAAATTTTCTTTTTTTCTCCTCCAATTGCAATTCCTTTGATGTTGACTCCTTTCCAGCGTGTTTGTAGGTCCTTCTTTTCTGTTTTCGCCTTCAGTGGGGATCAATGTTGGCAAGCTTTGCTGCAGGTGCCTGCCCTTGGTGGCGTATGGCCTGCCTGCATTTTGATGGCTTTGACTTTGGGAAAGATTTTTTCTTTTTTTTTTTTTTTTATTATTTTAAGTATTCATGCTATGTCCCTCATATCTTGCCCCCTAAGTTGTGTCTTCCTCCTTGACTTTTTCCCCTGCTTTTGCAACATCTGTGAGCTTAGTTTTGGCAGCTTTGTTCCTTTGCAATGCAGCTGATTTCCTCACAGCCTTTTTTTTGTAGCGACTAAAATTCCCGATTTTCGGCTTTTTTCAATTGCATTTCATTTGAACCTATCACCTTTCCAGAGTGTTTGTAAGCCTTTCTTTTAGGATTCGCAAGATTCCTTTTCCCTTCCCGAAAGGAAGTTTCATTTTCTTTCGGGAAGGGAAAAGGAATCTTGCGATTTCAATGGGGACCAATTGAGAAATCTTTGGTGCATGTCCCTGCACTTGATGGCAGGCCATGCCTTTTGATGGCTTTGACTTTGGGAAAGATTTTTTTCTTTTTTTGGTTGTTTTCTGAAGTGTTCATGCCATGATCCTCATATCTTGCTCCCTAAGTTGTGTCTTCCTCCTTGACTTTTTCCCCTGCTTTTGCAACATCTGTGAGCTTAGTTTTGGCATCTTTTGGTCCTTTGCACTGCACCTGATATAAACCCAGGCCATTTTTTTAGAGTCAGTAATTTCCCTAATTTTCTTTTTTTCTCCTCCAATTGCGAATCCTTTGATCCTTTCTCCATTCCAGCGTCTTTGTAGGCCTTTCTTTTCTGTTTTGGCCTTCAGTGGGGATCAATTTTGGCAAGCTTTGCTGCATGTGCCTGCCCTTGGTGGCGTATGAAGTATTCATGCCATGTCCCTCATATCTTGCTCCCTAAGTTGTGTCTTCCTCCTTGACTTTTTCCCCGTCTTTTGCAACATCTGTGAGCTTAGTTTTGGCATCTTTGGTGCTTTGCACTGCACATGATATACTGCCAGGCCATTTTCTTAGAGTCACTAAATTTCCCAAATTTTCTTTTTTTCTCCTCCAATTGCAATTCCTTTGATGTTGACTCCTTTCCAGCGTGTTTGTAGGTCCTTCTTTTCTGTTTTGGCCTTCAGTGGGGATCAATGTTGGCAAGCTTTGCTGCATGTGCCTGCCCTTGGTGGCGTATGGCCTGCCTGCATATTGATGGCTTTGACTTTGGGAAAGATTTTTTCTTTTTATTTTTTTTTTATTATTTAAAGTATTCATGCCATGTCCCTCATATCTTGCCCCCTAAGTTGTGTCTTCCTCCTTGACTTTTTCCCCTGCTTTTGCACCGTCTGTGAGCTTAGTTTTGGCAGCTTTGTTCCTTTGCAATGCAGCTGATTTCCTCACAGCCTATTTTTTGTAGCGACAAAAATTCCCGATTTTCGGCTTTTTTCAATTGCATTTCATTTGAACCTATCACCTTTCCAGAGTGTTTTTAAGCCTTTCTTTTGGGATTCGCAAGATTCCTTTTCCCTTCCCGAAAGGAAGTTTCATTTCCTTTCGGGAAGGGAAAAGGAATCTTGCGATTTCAATGGGGACCAATAGAGGAATCTTTGGTGCATGTCGCTGCACTTGATGGCAGGCCATGCCTTTTGATGGCTTTGACTTTGGGAAAGATTTTTTTCTTTTTTTGGTTGATTTCTGAATTGTTCATGCCATGATCCTCATATCTTGCTCCCTAAGTTGTGTCTTCCTCCTTGACTTTTTCCCCTGCTTTTGCAACATCTGTGAGCTTAGTTTTGGCACCTTTTGGTCCTTTGTAATGCACCTGATATAAACCCAGGCCATTTTTTTAGAGTCAGTAATTTCCCTAATTTTCTTTTTTTCTCCTCCAATTGCGAATCCTTTGATCTTGTCTCCATTCCAGCGTCTTTGTAGGCCTTTCTTTTCTGTTTTGGCCTTCAGTGGGGATCAATTTTGGCAAGCTTTGCTGCATGTGCCTGCCCTTGGTGGCGTATGGCCTGCCTGCATTTTGATGGCTTTGACTTTGGGAAAGATTTTTTCTTTTTTTTTTTTTTATTATTCTAAGTATTCATGCCATTTCCCTCATATCTTGCCCCCTAAGTTGTGTCTTCCTCCTTGACTTTTTCCCCTGCTTTTGCAACATCTGTGAGCTTAGTTTTGGCATCTTTTGGTCCTTTGCACTGCACCTGATAAAACCCCAGGCCATTTTCTTAGAGTCACTAAATCTCCCTATTTTTCTTTTTTTCTCCTGCAATTGCAATTCCTTTGATGTTGACTCCTTTCCAGCGTGTTTGTAGGTCCTTCTTTTCTGTTTTGGCCTTCAGTGGGGATCAATTTTGGCAAGCTTTGCTGCATGTGCCTGCCCTTGGTGGCGTATGGCCTGCCTGCATTTTGATGGCTTTGACTATGGGAAAGATTTTTTCTTTTTTTTTTTTTTTATTATTTTAAGTATTCATGCCATGTCCCTCATATCTTGCCCCCTAAGTTGTGTCTTCCTCCTTGACTTTTTCCCCTGCTTTTGCAACATCTGTGAGCTTAGTTTTGGCACCTTTTGGTCCTTTGCAATGCAGCTGATTTCCTCACAGCCTATTTTTTGTAGCGACAAAAATTCCCGATTTTCGGCTTTTTTCAATTGCATTTCATTTGAACCTATATCCTTTCCAGCGTGTTTGTAAGCCTTTCTTTTGGGATTCGCAAGATTCCTTTTCCCTTCCCGAAAGGAAATTTCATTTCCTTTCGGGAAGGGAAAAAGAATCTTGCGATTTCAATGGGGACCAATAGAGGAATCTTTGGTGCATGTCCCTGCACTTGATGGCAGGCCATGACTTTTGATGGCTTTGACTTTGGGAAAGATTTTTTTCTTTTTTTGGTTGTTTTCTGAAGTGTTCATGCCATGTCCCTCATATCTTGCCCCCTAAGTTCTGTCTTCCTCCTTGACTTTTTCCCCTGCTTTTGCAACATCTGTGAGCTTAGTTTTGGCATCTTTGGTGCTTTGCACTGCACATGATATACTGCCAGGCCATTTTCTTAGAGTCACTAAATTTCCCAAATTTTCTTTTTTTCTCCTCCAATTGCAATTCCTTTGATGTTGACTCCTTTCCAGCGTGTTTGTAGGTCCTTCTTTTCTGTTTTCGCCTTCAGTGGGGATCAATGTTGGCAAGCTTTGCTGCATGTGCCTGCCCTTGGTGGGATATGGCCTGCCTGCATTTTGATGGCTTTGACTTTGGGAAAGATTTTTTCTTTTTTTTTTTTTTTTATTATTTTAAGTATTCATGCCATGTCCCTCATATCTTGCCCCCTAAGTTGTGTCTTCCTCCTTGACTTTTTCCCCTGCTTTTGCACCGTCTGTGAGCTTAGTTTTGGCAGCTTTGTTCCTTTGCAATGCAGCTGATTTCCTCACAGCCTTTTTTTTGTAGCGACTAAAATTCCCGATTTTCGGCTTTTTTCAATTGCATTTCATTTGAACCTATCACCTTTCCAGAGTGTTTGTAAGCCTTTCTTTTAGGATTCGCAAGATTCCTTTTCCCTTCCCGAAAGGAAGTTTCATTTTCTTTCGGGAAGGGAAAAGGAATCTTGCGATTTCAATGGGGACCAATTGAGAAATCTTTGGTGCATGTCCCTGCACTTGATGGCAGGCCATGCCTTTTGATGGCTTTGACTTTGGGAAAGATTTTTTTCTTTTTTTGGTTGTTTTCTGAAGTGTTCATGCCATGATCCTCATATCTTGCTCCCTAAGTTGTGTCTTCCTCCTTGACTTTTTCCCCTGCTTTTGCAACATCTGTGAGCTTAGTTTTGGCATCTTTTGGTCCTTTGCACTGCACCTGATATAAACCCAGGCCATTTTTAGAGTCAGTACTTTCCCTAATTTTCTTTTTTTCTCCTCCAATTGCGAATCCTTTGATCTTGTCTCCATTCCAGCGTCTTTGTAGGCCTTTCTTTTCTGTTTTGGCCTTCAGTGGGGATCAATTTTGGCAAGCTTTGCTGCATGTGCCTGCCCTTGGTGGCGTATGAAGTATTCATGCCATGTCCCTCATATCTTGCTCCCTAAGTTGTGTCTTCCTCCTTGACTTTTTCCCCTGCTTTTGCAACATCTCTGAACTTAGTTTTGGCACCTTTTGGTCCTTTGCACTGCACCTGATGAAACCCCAGGCCACTTTCTAAGAGTCACTCAATTTCCCAAATTTTCTTTTTTTCTCCTCCAATTGCAATTCCTTTGATGTTGACTCCTTTCCAGCGTGTTTGTAGGTCCTTCTTTTCTGTTTTGGCCTTCAGTGGGGATCAATTTTGGAAAGCTTTGCTGCATGTGCCTGCCCTTGGTGGCGTATGGCCTGCCTGTATTTTGATGGCTTTGACTTTGGGAAAGATTTTTTCTTTTTTTTTTTTTTATTATTTTAAGTATTCATGCCATGTCCCTCATATCTAGCCCCCTAAGTTGTGTCTTCCTCCTTGACTTTTTCCCCTGCTTTTGCAACATCTGTGAGCTTAGTTTTGGCACCTTTTGGTCCTTTGCAATGCAGCTGATTTCCTCACAGCCTATTTTTTGTAGCGACAAAAATTCCCGATTTTCGGCTTTTTTCAATTGCATTTCATTTGAACCTATCTCCTTTCCAGAGTGTTTGTAAGCCTTTCTTTTGGGATTCGCAAGATTCCTTTTCCCTTCCCGAAAGGAAATTTCATTTCCTTTCGGGAAGGGAAAAGGAATCTTGCGATTTCCATGGGGACCAATAGAGGAATCTTTGGTGCATGTCGCTGCACTTGATGGCAGGCCATGCCTTTTGATGGCTTTGACTTTGGGAAAGATTTTTTTCTTTTTTTGGTTGTTTTCTGAAGTGTTCATGCCATGTCCCTCATATCTTGCCCCCTAAGTTCTGTCTTCCTCCTTGACTTTTTCCCCTGCTTTTGCAACATCTGTGAGCTTAGTTTTGGCATCTTTGGTGCTTTGCACTGCACATGATATACTGCCAGGCCATTTTCTTAGAGTCACTAAATTTCCCAAATTTTCTTTTTTTCTCCTCCAATTGCAATTCCTTTGATGTTGACTCCTTTCCAGCGTGTTTGTAGGTCCTTCTTTTCTGTTTTGGCCTTCAGTGGGGATGAATGTTGGCAAGCTTTGCTGCATGTGCCTGCCCTTGGTGGCGTATGGCCTGCCTGCATTTTGATGGCTTTGACTTTGGGAAAGATTTTTTCTTTTTATTTTTTTTTCATTATTTAAAGTATTCATGCCATGTCCCTCATATCTTGCCCCCTAAGTTGTGTCTTCCTCCTTGACTTTTTCCCCTGCTTTTGCAACATCTCTGAGCTTAGTTTTGGCACCTTTTGGTCCTTTGCACTGCACCTGCTAAAACCCCAGGCCACTTTCTAAGAGTCATTAAATTTCCCAAATTTTCTTTTTTTCTCCTCCAATTGCAATTCCTTTGATGTTGACTCCTTTCCAGCGTGTTTGTAGGTCCTTCTTTTCTGTTTTGGCCTTCAGTGGGGATCAATTTTGGCAAGCTTTGCCGCATGTGCCTGCCCTTGGTGGCGTATGGCCTGCCTGCATTTGATGGCTTTGACTTTGGGAAAGATTTTTTCTTTTTTTTTTTTTTATTATTTTAAGTATTCATGCCATGTCCCTCATATCTTGCCCCCTAAGCTGTGTCTTCCTCCTTGACTTTTTTCCCCTGCTTTTGCAACATCTGTGAGCTTAGTTTTGGCACCTTTTGGTCCTTTGCACTGCACCTGATATAAACCCAAGCCATTTTCTTAGAGTCACTAAATTTCCCAAATTTTCTTTTTTTCTCCTCCAATTGCAATTCCTTTGATGTTGTCTCCATTCCAGCGTGTTTGTAAGTCCTTCTTTTCTGTTTTGGCCTTCAGTGGGGATCAATTTTGGCAAGCTTTGCTGCATGTGCCTGCCCTTGGTGGCGTATGGCCTGCCTGCATTTTGATGGCTTTGACTTTGGGAAAGATTTTTTCTTTTTTTTTTTTTTTTATTATTTTAAGTATTCATGCCATGTCCCTCATATCTTGCCCCCTAAGTTGTGTCTTCCTCCTTGACTTTTTCCCCTGCTTTTGCAATATCTGGGAGCTTAGTTTTGGCATCTTTTGGTCCTTTGCACTGCACCTGCTAAAACCCCAGGCCACTTTCTAAGAGTCATTAAATTTCCCTATTTTTCTTTTTTTCTCCTGCAATTGCAATTCCTTTGATGTTGACTCCTTTCCAGCGTGTTTGTAGGTCCTTCTTTTCTGTTTTGGCCTTCAGTGGGGATCAATTTTGGCAAGCTTTGCTGCATGTGCCTGCCCTTGGTGGCGTATGGCCTGCCTGCATTTTGATGGCTTTGACTTTGGGAAAGATTTTTTCTTTTTTTTTTTTTATTATTTTAAGTATTCATGCCATGTCCCTCATATCTTGCCCCCTAAGTTGTTTCTACCTCCTTGACTTTTTCCCCTGCTTTTGCAACATCTGTGAGCTTAGTTTTGGCACCTTTTGGTCCTTTGCACTGCACCTGATATAAACCTAGGCCATTTTCTTAGAGTCACTAAATTTCCAAGATTTTCTTTTTTTCTCCTCCAATTCCAATTCCTTTGATGTTGTCTCCATTCCAGCGTGTTTGTAAGTCCTTCTTTTCTGTTTTCGCCTTCAGTGGGGATCAATTTTGGCAAGCTTTGCTGCATGTGCCTGCACTTGCTGGCGTATGGCCTGCCTGCATTTTGATGGCTTTGACTTTGGTATAGATTTTTCCTTTTATTTTTTTTTTTGTTTTAAGTATTCATGCCATGTCCCTCATATCTTGCCCCCTAAGTTGTGTCTTCCTCCTTGACTTTTTCCCCTGCTTTTGCAACATCTGTGAGCTTAGTTTTGGCACCTTTTGGTCCTTTGCACTGCACCTGATGAAACCCCAGGCCACTTTCTAAGATTCACTCAATTTCCCTAATTTTCTATTTTTCTCCTCCAATTGCAATTCCTTTGATGTTGACTCCTTTCCAGCGTGTTTGTAGGTCCTTCTTTTCTGTTTTGGCCTTCAGTGGGGATCAATTTTGGCAAGCTTTGCTGCATGTGCCTGCCCTTGGTGGCGTATGGCCTGCCTGCATTTTGATGGCTTTGACTTTGGGAAAGATTTTTTCTTTTTTTTTTTTTTATAATTTTAAGTATTCATGCCATGTCCCTCATATCTTGCCCCCTAAGTTGTTTCTACCTCCTTGACTTTTTCCCCTGCTTTTGCAACATCTGTGAGCTTAGTTTTGGCACCTTTTGGTCCTTTGCACTGCACCTGATATAAACCCCAGGCCACTTTCTAAGAGTCATTAAATTTCCCAAATTTTCTTTTTTTCTCCTCCAATTGCAATTCCTTTGATGTTGACTCCTTTCCAGCGTGTTTGTAGGTCCTTCTTTTCTGTTTTGGCCTTCAGTGGGGATCAATTTTGGCAAGCTTTGCCGCATGTGCCTGCCCTTGGTGGCGTATGGCCTGCCTGCATTTGATGGCTTTGACTTTGGGAAAGATTTTTTCTTTTTTTTTTTTTTATTATTTTAAGTATTCATGCCATGTCCCTCATATCTTGCCCCCTAAGTTGTTTCTACCTCCTTGACTTTTTCCCCTGCTTTTGCAACATCTGTGAGCTTAGTTTTGGCACCTTTTGGTCCTTTGCACTGCACCTGATATAAACCTAGGCCATTTTCTTAGAGTCACTAAATTTCCAAGATTTTCTTTTTTTCTCCTCCAATTGCAATTCCTTTGATGTTGTCTCCATTCCAGCGTGTTTGTAAGTCCTTCTTTTCTGTTTTCGCCTTCAGTGGGGATCAATTTTGGCAAGCTTTGCTGCATGTGCCTGCACTTGCTGGCGTATGGCCTGCCTGCATTTTGATGGCTTTGACTTTGGTATAGATTTTTTCTTTTATTTTTTTTTTTGTTTTAAGTATTCATGCCATGTCCCTCATATCTTGCCCCCTAAGTTGTGTCTTCCTCCTTGACTTTTTCCCCTGCTTTTGCAACATCTGTGAGCTTAGTTTTGGCACCTTTTGGTCCTTTGCACTGCACCTGATGAAACCCCAGGCCACTTTCTAAGATTCACTCAATTTCCCTAATTTTCTATTTTTCTCCTCCAATTGCAATTCCTTTGATGTTGACTCCTTTCCAGCGTGTTTGTAGGTCCTTCTTTTCTGTTTTGGCCTTCAGTGGGGATCAATTTTGGCAAGCTTTGCTGCATGTGCCTGCCCTTGGTGGCGTATGGCCTGCCTGCATTTTGATGGCTTTGACTTTGGGAAAGATTTTTTCTTTTTTTTTTTTTTATAATTTTAAGTATTCATGCCATGTCCCTCATATCTTGCCCCCTAAGTTGTTTCTACCTCCTTGACTTTTTCCCCTGCTTTTGCAACATCTGTGAGCTTAGTTTTGGCACCTTTTGGTCCTTTGCACTGCACCTGATATAAACCCCAGGCCACTTTCTAAGAGTCATTAAATTTCCCAAATTTTCTTTTTTTCTCCTCCAATTGCAATTCCTTTGATGTTGACTCCTTTCCAGCGTGTTTGTAGGTCCTTCTTTTCTGTTTTGGCCTTCAGTGGGGATCAATTTTGGCAAGCTTTGCCGCATGTGCCTGCCCTTGGTGGCGTATGGCCTGCCTGCATTTGATGGCTTTGACTTTGGGAAAGATTTTTTCTTTTTTTTTTTTTTATTATTTTAAGTATTCATGCCATGTCCCTCATATCTTGCCCCCTAAGCTGTGTCTTCCTCCTTGATTTTTTCCCCTGCTTTTGCAACATCTGTGAGCTTAGTTTTGGCACCTTTTGGTCCTTTGCACTGCACCTGATATAAACCCAAGCCATTTTCTTAGAGTCACTAAATTTCCCAAATTTTCTTTTTTTCTCCTCCAATTGCAATTCCTTTGATGTTGTCTCCATTCCAGCGTGTTTGTAAGTCCTTCTTTTCTGTTTTGGCCTTCAGTGGGGATCAATTTTGGCAAGCTTTGCTGCATGTGCCTGCCCTTGCTGGCGTATGGCCTGCCTGCATTTTGATGGCTTTGACTTTGGGAAAGATTTTTTCTTTTTTTTTTTTTTTTATTATTTTAAGTATTCATGCCATGTCCCTCATATCTTGCCCCCTAAGTTGTGTCTTCCTCCTTGACTTTTTCCCCTGCTTTTGCAATATCTGGGAGCTTAGTTTTGGCATCTTTTGGTCCTTTGCACTGCACCTGCTAAAACCCCAGGCCACTTTCTAAGAGTCATTAAATTTCCCTATTTTTCTTTTTTTCTCCTGCAATTGCAATTCCTTTGATGTTGACTCCTTTCCAGCGTGTTTGTAGGTCCTTCTTTTCTGTTTTGGCCTTCAGTGGGGATCAATTTTGGCAAGCTTTGCTGCATGTGCCTGCCCTTGGTGGCGTATGGCCTGCCTGCATTTTGATGGCTTTGACTTTGGGAAAGATTTTTTCTTTTTTTTTTTTTTATTATTTTAAGTATTCATGCCATGTCCCTCATATCTTGCCCCCTAAGTTGTTTCTACCTCCTTGACTTTTTCCCCTGCTTTTGCAACATCTGTGAGCTTAGTTTTGGCACCTTTTGGTCCTTTGCACTGCACCTGATATAAACCTAGGCCATTTTCTTAGAGTCACTAAATTTCCAAGATTTTCTTTTTTTCTCCTCCAATTGCAATTCCTTTGATGTTGTCTCCATTCCAGCGTGTTTGTAAGTCCTTCTTTTCTGTTTTGGCCTTCAGTGGGGATCAATTTTGGCAAGCTTTGCTGCATGTGCCTGCACTTGCTGGCGTATGGCCTGCCTGCATTTTGATGGCTTTGACTTTGGTATAGATTTTTTCTTTTATTTTTTTTTTTGTTTTAAGTATTCATGCCATGTCCCTCATATCTTGCCCCCTAAGTTGTGTCTTCCTCCTTGACTTTTTCCCCTGCTTTTGCAACATCTGTGAGCTTAGTTTTGGCACCTTTTGGTCCTTTGCACTGCACCTGATGAAACCCCAGGCCACTTTCTAAGATTCACTCAATTTCCCTAATTTTCTATTTTTCTCCTCCAATTGCAATTCCTTTGATGTTGACTCCTTTCCAGCGTGTTTGTAGGTCCTTCTTTTCTGTTTTGGCCTTCAGTGGGGATCAATTTTGGCAAGCTTTGCTGCATGTGCCTGCCCTTGGTGGCGTATGGCCTGCCTGCATTTTGATGGCTTTGACTTTGGGAAAGATTTTTTCTTTTTTTTTTTTTTATAATTTTAAGTATTCATGCCATGTCCCTCATATCTTGCCCCCTAAGTTGTTTCTACCTCCTTGACTTTTTCCCCTGCTTTTGCAACATCTGTGAGCTTAGTTTTGGCACCTTTTGGTCCTTTGCACTGCACCTGATATAAACCTAGGCCATTTTCTTAGAGTCACTAAATTTCCAAGATTTTCTTTTTTTCTCCTCCAATTGCAATTCCTTTGATGTTGTCTCCATTCCAGCGTGTTTGTAGGTCCTTCTTTTCTGTTTTGGCCTTCAGTGGGGATCAATTTTGGCAAGCTTTGCTGCATGTGCCTGCCCTTGGTGGCGTATGGCCTGCCTGCATTTGATGGCTTTGACTTTGGGAAAGATTTTTTCTTTTTTTTTTTTTTATTATTTTAAGTATTCATGCCATGTCCCTCATATCTAGCCCCCTAAGTTGTGTCTTCCTCCTTGACTTTTTCCCCTGCTTTTGCAACATCTGTGAGCTTAGTTTTGGCACCTTTTGGTCCTTTGCAATGCAGCTGATTTCCTCACAGCCTATTTTTTGAAGAGACTAAAATTCCCGATTTTCTGCTTTTTTCAATTGCATTTCATTTGAACCTATATCCTTTCCAGCGTGTTTGTAAGCCTTTCTTTTGGGATTCGTAAGATTCCTTTTCCCTTCCCGAAAGGAAATTTCATTTCCTTTCGGGAAGGGAAAAGAAATCTTGCGATTTCAATGGGGACCAATTGAGAAATCTTTGGTGCATGTCCCTGCACTTGATGGCAGGCCATGCCTTTTGATGGCTTTGACTTTGGGAAAGATTTTTTTCTTTTTTTGGTTGTTTTCTGAAGTGTTCATGCCATGTCCCTCATATCTTGCCCCCTAAGTTCTGTCTTCCTCCTTGACTTTTTCCCCTGCTTTTGCAACATCTGTGAGCTTAGTTTTGGCATCTTTGGTGCTTTGCACTGCACATGATATACTGCCAGGCCATTTTCTTAGAGTCACTCAATTTCCCAAATTTTCTTGTTGTCTCCTCCAATTGCAATTCCTTTGATGTTGACTCCTTTCCAGCGTGTTTGTAGGTCCTTCTTTTCTGTTTTGGCCTTCAGTGGGGATCAATGTTGGCAAGCTTTGCTGCATGTGCCTGCCCTTGGTGGCGTATTGCCTGCCTGCATTTTGATGGCTTTGACTTTGGGAAAGATTTTTTCTTTTTTTTTTTTTTTTATTATTTTAAGTATTCATGCCATGTCCCTCATATCTTGCCCCCTAAGTTGTGTCTTCCTCCTTGACTTTTTCCCCTGCTTTTGCACCGTCTGTGAGCTTAGTTTTGGCAGCTTTGTTCCTTTGCAATGCAGCTGATTTCCTCACAGCCTATTTTTTGTAGCGACTAAAATTCCCGATTTTCGGCTTTTTTCAATTGCATTTCATTTGAACCTATCACCTTTCCAGAGTGTTTGTAAGCCTTTCTTTTAGGATTCGCAAGATTCCTTTTCCCTTCCCGAAAGGAAGTTTCATACCCTTTCGGGAAGGGAAAAGGAATCTTGCGATTTCAATGGGGACCAATAGAGGAATCTTTGGTGCATGTCGCTGCACTTGATGGCAGGCCATGCCTTTTGATGGCTTTGACTTTGGGAAAGATTTTTTCTTTTTTTGGTTGTTTTCTGAAGTGTTCATGCCATGTCCCTCATATCTTGCCCCCTAAGTTGTGTCTTCCTCCTTGACTTTTTCCCCTGCTTTTGCAACATCTGTGAGCTTAGTTTTGGCATCTTTTGGTCCTTTGCAATGCACCTGATATAAACCCAGGCCATTTTTTTAGAGTCAGTAATTTCCCTAATTTTCTTTTTTTCTCCTCCAATTGCGAATCCTTTGATCTTGTCTCCATTCCAGCGTCTTTGTAGGCCTTTCTTTTCTGTTTTGGCCTTCAGTGGGGATCAATTTTGGCAAGCTTTGCTGCATGTGCCTGCCCTTGGTGGCGTATGAAGTATTCATGCCATGTCCCTCATATCTTGCTCCCTAAGTTTTGTCTTCCTCCTTGACTTTTTCCCCTGCTTTTGCAACATCTGTGAGCTTAGTTTTGGCACCTTTTGGTCCTTTGCACTGCACCTGATATAAACCCAGGCCATTTTCTTAGAGTCACTAAATTTGCAAAATTTTCTTTTTTTCTCCTCCAATTGCAATTCCTTTGATGTTGTCTCCATTCCAGCGTGTTTGTAGGACCTTCTTTTCTGTTTCGGCCTTCAGTGGGGATCAATTTTGGCAAGCTTTGCTGCATGTGCCTGCACTTGCTGGCGTATGGCCTGCCTGCATTTTGATGGCTTTGACTTTTGGAAAGATTTTTTCTTTTTTTTTTTTTATTATTTTAAGTATTCATGCCATGTCCCTCATATCTTGCCCCCTAAGTTGTGTCTTCCTCCTTGACTTTTTCCCCTGCTTTTGCAACATCTGTGAGCTTAGTTTTGGCACCTTTTGGTCCTTTGCAATGCAGCTGATTTCCTCACAGCCTATTTTTTGAAGAGACTAAAATTCCCGATTTTCTGCTTTTTTCAATTGCATTTCATTTGAACCTATCTCCTTTCCAGCGTGTTTGTAAGCCTTTTTTTTGGGATTCGTAAGATTCCTTTTCCCTTCCCGAAAGGAAATTTCATTTCCTTTCGGGAAGGGAAAAGGAATCTTGCGATTTCCATGGGGACCAATAGAGGAATCTTTGGTGCATGTCCCTGCACTTGATGGCAGGCCATGCCTTTTGATGGCTTTGACTTTGGGAAAGACTTTTTTCTTTTTTTGGTTGTTTTCTGAAGTGTTCATGCCATGTCCCTCATATCTTGCCCCCTAAGTTCTGTCTTCCTCCTTGACTTTTTCCCCTGCGTTTGCAACATCTGTGAGCTTAGTTTTGGCATCTTTGGTGCTTTGCACTGCACATGATATACTGCCAGGCCATTTTCTTAGAGTCACTAAATTTCCCAAATTTTCTTTTTTTCTCCTCCAATTGCAATTCCTTTGATGTTGACTCCTTTCCAGCGTGTTTGTAGGTCCTTCTTTTCTGTTTTGGCCTTCAGTGGGGATCAATGTTGGCAAGCTTTGCTGCATGTGCCTGCCCTTGGTGGCGTATGGCCTGCCTGCATTTTGATGGCTTTGACTTTGGAAACGATTTTTTCTTTTTATATTTTTTTTATTATTTTAAGTATTCATGCCATGTCCCTCATATCTTGCCCCCTAAGTTGTGTCTTCCTCCTTGACTTTTTCCCCTGCTTTTGCACCGTCTGTGAGCTTAGTTTTGGAAGCTTTGTTCCTTTGCACTGCACCTGATATAAACCCAGGCCATTTTCTTAGAGTCACTAAATTTCCCAAATTTTCTTTTTTTCTCCTCCAATTGCAATTTCTTTGATGTTGTCTCCATTCCAGCGTGTTTGTAAGTCCTTCTTTTCTGTTTTGGCCTTCAGTGGGGATCAATTTTGGCAAGCTTTGCTGCATGTGCCTGCCCTTGGTGGCGTATGGCCTGCCTGCATTTTGATGGCTTTGACTTTGGGAAAGATTTTTTCTTTTTTTTTTTTTTATTATTCTAAGTATTCATGCCATGTCCCTCATATCTTGCCCCCTAAGTTGTGTCTTCCTCCTTGACTTTTTCCCCTGCTTTTGCAACATCTGCGAGTTTAGTTTTGGCATCTTTTGGTCCTTTGCACTGCACCTGATAAAACCCCAGGCCATTTTCTTAGAGTCACTAAATCTCCCTATTTTTCTTTTTTTCTCCTGCAATTGCAATTCCTTTGATGTTGTCTCCTTTCCAGCGTGTTTGTAGGTCCTTCTTTTCTGTTTTGGCCTTCAGTGGGGATCAATTTTGGCAAGCTTTGCTGCATGTGCCTGCCCTTGGTGGCGTATTGCCTGCCTGCATTTTGATGGCTTTGACTTTGGGAAAGATTTTTTCTTTTTTTTTTTTTTTATTATTTTAAGTATTCATGCCATGTCCCTCATATCTTGCCCCCTAAGTTGTGTCTTCCTCCTTGACTTTTTCCCCTGCTTTTGCAACATCTGTGAGCTTAGTTTTGGCACCTTTTGGTCCTTTGCAATGCAGCTGATTTCCTCACAGCCTATTTTTTGAAGAGACTAAAATTTCCAATTTTCTGCTTTTTTCAATTGCATTTCATTTGAACCTATATCCTTTCCAGCGTGTTTGTAAGCCTTTCTTTTGGGATTCGCAAGATTCCTTTTCCCTTCCCGAAAGGAAATTTCATTTCCTTTCGGGAAGGGAAAAGGAATCTTGCGATTTCAATGGGGACCAATAGAGGAATCTTTGGTGCATGTCCCTGCACTTGATGGCAGGCCATGCCTTTTGATGGCTTTGACTTTGGGAAAGATTTTTTTTTTTTTTTTTGTTTTTTTCTGAAGTGTTCATGCCAAGTCCCTCATATCTTGCCCCCTAAGTTCTGTCTTCCTCCTTGACTTTTTCCCCTGCTTTTGCAACATCTGTGAGCTTAGTTTTGGCATCTTTGGTGCTTTGCACTGCACATGATATACTGCCAGGCCATTTTCTTAGAGTCACTAAATTTCCCAAATTTTCTTTTTTTCTCCTCCAATTGCAATTCCTTTGATGTTGACTCCTTTCCAGCGTGTTTGTAGGTCCTTCTTTTATGTTTTCGCCTTCAGTGGGGATCAATGTTGGCAAGCTTTGCTGCATGTGCCTGCCCTTGGTGGCATATGGCCTGCCTGCATTTTGATGGCTTTGACTTTGGGAAAGATTTTTTCTTTTTTTTTTTTTTTATTATTTTAAGTATTCATGCCATGTCCCTCATATCTTGCCCCCTAAGTTGTGTCTTCCTCCTTGACTTTTTCCCCTGCTTTTGCACCGTCTGTGAGCTTAGTTTTGGCAGCTCCGTTCCTTTGCAATGCAGCTGATTTCCTCACAGCCCAATTTTTTAGCGACTAAAATTCCCGATTTTCGGCTTTTTTCAATTGCATTTCATTTGAACCTATCTCCTTTCCAGAGTGTTTGTAAGCCTTTCTTTTGGGATTCGCAAGATTCCTTTTCCCTTCCCGAAAGGAAATTTCATTTCCTTTCGGGAAGGGAAAAGGAAACTTGCGATTTCAATGGGGACCAATAGAGGAATCTTTGGTGCATGTCCCTGCACTTGATGGCAGGCCATGCCTTTTGATGGCTTTGACTTTGGGAAAGATTTTTTTCTTTTTTTGGTTTTGTTCTGAAGCGTTCATGGCATGTCCCTCATATCTTGCCCCCTAAGTTGTGTCTTCCTCCTTGACTTTTTCCCCTGCTTTTGCAACATCTGGGAGCTTAGTTTTGGCATCTTTTGGTCTTTTGCACTGCACCTGCTAAAACCCCAGGCCACTTTCTAAGAGTCATTAAATTTCCCAAATTTTCTTTTTTTCTCCTCCAATTGCAATTCCTTTGATGTTGACTCCTTTCCAGCGTGTTTGTAGGTCCTTCTTTTCTGTTTTGGCCTTCAGTGGGGATCAATTTTGGCAAGCTTTGCTGCATGTGCCTGCCCTTGGTGGCGTATGGCCTGCATGCATTTTGATGGCTTTGACTTTGGTAAAGATTTTTTCTTTTTTTTTTTTTATTATTTTAAGTATTCATGCCATGTCCCTCATATCTTGCTCCCTAAGTTGTGTCTTCCTCCTTGACTTTTTCCCCTGCTTTTGCAACATCTGTGAGCTTAGTTTTGGCATCTTTTGGTCCTTTGCACTGCACCTGATATAAACCCAAGCCATTTTTTTAGAGTCAGTAATTTCCCTAATTTTCTTTTTTTCTCCTCCAATTGCGAATCCTTTGATCTTGTCTCCATTCCAGCGTCTTTGTAGGCCTTCTTTTCTGTTTTGGCCTTCAGTGGGGATCAATTTTGGCAAGCTTTGCTGCATGTGCCTGCCCTTGGTGGCGTATGAAGTATTCATGCCATGTCCCTCATATCTTGCTCCCTAAGTTGTGTCTTCCTCCTTGACTTTTTCCCCTGCTTTTGCAACATCTCTGAGCTTAGTTTTGGCCCATTTTGGTCCTTTGCACTGCACCTGATGAAACCCCAGGCCACTTTCTAAGAGTCACTCAATTTCCCAAATTTTCTTTTTTTCTCCTCCAATTGCAATTCCTTTGATGTTGACTCCTTTCCAGCGTGTTTGTAGGTCCTTCTTTTCTGTTTTGGCCTTCAGTGGGGATCAATTTTGGCAAGCTTTGCTGCATGTGCCTGCCCTTGGTGGCGTATGGCCTGCCTGTATTTTGATGGCTTTGACTTTGGGAAAGATTTTTTCTTTTTTTTTTTTTTATTATTTTAAGTATTCATGCCATGTCCCTCATATCTAGCCCCCTAAGTTGTGTCTTCCTCCTTGACTTTTTCCCCTGCTTTTGCAACATCTGTGAGCTTAGTTTTGGCACCTTTTGGTCCTTTGCAATGCAGCTGATTTCCTCACAGCTTTTTTTCTGAAGAGACTAAAATTCCCGATTTTCTGCTTTTTTCAATTGCATTTCATTTGAACCTATCTCCTTTCCAGCGTGTTTGTAAGCCTTTCTTTTGGGATTCGTAAGATTCCTTTTCCCTTCCCGAAAGGAAATTTCATTTCCTTTCGGGAAGGGAAAAGGAATCTTGCGATTTCCATGGGGACCAATAGAGGAATCTTTGGTGCATGTCGCTGCACTTGATGGCAGGCCATGCCTTTTGATGGCTTTGACTTTGGGAAAGATTTTTTTCTTTTTTTGGTTGTTTTCTGAAGTGTTCATGCCATGTCCCTCATATCTTGCCCCCTAAGTTCTGTCTTCCTCCTTGACTTTTTCCCCTGCTTTTGCAACATCTGTGAGCTTAGTTTTGGCATCTTTGGTGCTTTGCACTGCACATGATATACTGCCAGGCCATTTTCTTAGAGTCACTAAATTTCCCAAATTTTCTTTTTTTCTCCTCCAATTGCAATTCCTTTGATGTTGACTCCTTTCCAGCGTGTTTGTAGGTCCTTCTTTTCTGTTTTCGCCTTCAGTGGGGATCAATGCTGGCAAGCTTTGCTGCATGTGCCTGCCCTTGGTGGCGTATGGCCTGCGTGCATTTTGATGGCTTTGACTTTGGGAAAGATTTTTTCTTTTTATTTTTTATTTATTATTTTAAGTATTCATGCCATGTCCCTCCTATCTTGCCCCCTAAGTTGTGTCTTCCTCCTTGACTTTTTCCCCTGCTTTTGCACCGTCTGTGAGCTTAGTTTTGGCAGCTTTGTTCCTTTGCAATGCAGCTGATTTCCTCACAGCCTATTTTTTGTAGCGACAAAAATTCCTGATTTTCGGCTTTTTTCAATTGCATTTCATTTGAACCTATATCCTTTCCAGCGTGTTTGTAAGCCTTTCTTTTGGGATTCGCAAGATTCCTTTTCCCTTCCCGAAAGGAAGTTTCATTTCCTTTCGGGAAGGGAAAAGGAATCTTGCGATTTCCATGGGGACCAATAGAGGAATCTTTGGTGCATGTCGCTGCACTTGATGGCAGGCCATGCCTTTTGATGGCTTTGACTTTGGGAAAGATTTTTTTCTTTTTTTGGTTGTTTTCTGAAGTGTTCATGCCATGTCCCTCATATCTTGCCCCCTAAGTTGTGTCTTCCTCCTTGACTTTTTCCCCTGCTTTTGCAACATCTGTGAGCTTAGTTTTGGCATCTTTGGTGCTTTGCACTGCACATGATATACTGCCAGGCCATTTTCTTAGAGTCACTAAATTTCCCAAATTTTCTTTTTTTCTCCTCCAATTGCAATTCCTTTGATGTTGACTCCTTTCCAGCGTGTTTGTAGGTCCTTCTTTTCTCTTTTGGCCTTCAGTGGGGATCAATTTTGGCAAGCTTTGCTGCATGTGCCTGCCCTTGGTGGCGTATGGCCTGCCTGCATTTTGATGGCTTTGACTTTGGGAAAGATTTTTTCTTTTTTTTTTTTTTTTATTATTTTAAGTATTCATGCCATGTCCCTCATATCTTGCCCCCTAAGTTGTGTCTTCCTCCTTGACTTTTTCCCCTGCTTTTGCAACATCTGTGAGCTTAGTTTTGGCACCTTTTGGTCCTTTGCACTGCACCTGCTAAAACCCCAGGCCACTTTCTAAGAGTCATTAAATTTCCCAAATTTTCTTTTTTTCTCCTCCAATTGCAATTCCTTTGATGTTGACTCCTTTCCAGCGTGTTTGTAGGTCCTTCTTTTCTGTTTTGGCCTTCAGTGGGGATCAATTTTGGCTAGCTTTGCTGCATGTGCCTGCCCTTGGTGGCGTATGGCCTGCCTGCATTTTGATGGCTTTGACTTTGGGAAAGATTTTTTCTTTTTTTTTTTTAATATTTTAAGTATTCATGCCATGTCCCTCATATCTTGCCCCCTAAGTTGTGTCTTCCTCCTTGACTTTTTCCCCTGCTTTTGCAACATCTGTGAGCTTAGTTTTGGCACCTTTTGGTCCTTTGCACTGCACCTGATATAAACCTAGGCCATTTTCTTAGAGTCACTAAATTTCCAAGATTTTCTTTTTTTCTCCTCCAATTGCAATTCCTTTGATGTTGTCTCCATTCCAGCGTGTTTGTAAGTCCTTCTTTTCTGTTTTGGCCTTCAGTGGGGATCAATTTTGGCAAGCTTTGCTGCATGTGCCTGCACTTGCTGGCGTATGGCCTGCCTGCATTTTGATGGCTTTGACTTTGGTATAGATTTTTTCTTTTATTTTTTTTTTTGTTTTAAGTATTCATGCCATGTCCCTCATATCTTGCCCCCTAAGTTGTGTCTTCCTCCTTGACTTTTTCCCCTGCTTTTGCAACATCTGTGAGCTTAGTTTTGGCACCTTTTGGTCCTTTGCACTGCACCTGATGAAACCCCAGGCCACTTTCTAAGATTCACTCAATTTCCCTAATTTTCTTTTTTTCTCCTCCAATTGCAATTCCTTTGATGTTGACTCCTTTCCAGCGTGTTTGTAGGTCCTTCTTTTCTGTTCTCGCCTTCAGTGGGGATCAATTTTGGCAAGCTTTGCTGCATGTGCCTGCCCTTGGTGGCGTATGGCCTGCCTGTATTTTTATGGCTTTGACTTTGGGAAAGATTTCTTTTTTTTTATTTTTTTTAATTTTAAGTATTCATGCCATGTCCCTCATATCTTGCCCCCTAAGTTGTGTCTTCCTCCTTGACTTTTTGCCTTGCTTTTGCAACATCTGTGAGCTTAGTTTTGGCACCTTTTGGTCCTTTGCAATGCAGCTGATTTCCTCACAGCCTATTTTTTGAAGAGACTAAAATTCCCGATTTTCTGCTTTTTTCAATTGCATTTCATTTGAACCTATATCCTTTCCAGCGTGTTTGTAAGCCTTTCTTTTGGGATTCGTAAGATTCCTTTTCCCTTCCCGAAAGGAAATTTCATTTCCTTTCGGGAAGGGAAAAGAAATCTTGCGATTTCAATGGGGACAAATAGAGGAATCTTTGGTGCATGTCCCTGCACTTGATGGCAGGCCATGCCTTTTGATGGCTTTGACTTTGGGAAAGATTTTTTTCTTTTTTTGGTTGTTTTCTGAAGTGTTCATGCCATGTCCCTCATATCTTGCCCCCTAAGTTGTGTCTTCCTCCTTGACTTTTTCCCCTGCTTTTGCAACATCTGTGAGCTTAGTTTTGGCACCTTTTGGTCCTTTGCACTGCACCTGATGAAACCCCAGGCCACTTTCTAAGATTCACTCAATTTCCCTAATTTTCTTTTTTTCTCCTCCAATTGCAATTCCTTTGATGTTGACTCCTTTCCAGCGTGTTTGTAGGTCCTTCTTTTCTGTTTTGGCCTTCAGTGGGGATCAATTTTGGCAAGCTTTGCTGCATGTGCCTGCCCTTGGTGGCGTATGGCCTGCCTGTATTTTTATGGCTTTGACTTTGGGAAAGATTTCTTTTTTTTTATTTTTTTTAATTTTAAGTATTCATGCCATGTCCCTCATATCTTGCCCCCTAAGTTGTGTCTTCCTCCTTGACTTTTTGCCTTGCTTTTGCAACATCTGTGAGCTTAGTTTTGGCAGCTTTGTTCCTTTGCAATGCAGCTGATTTCCTCACAGCCTATTTTTTGTAGCGACTAAAATTCCCGATTTTCGGCTTTTTTCAATTGCATTTCATTTGAACGTATCACCTTTCCAGAGTGTTTGTAAGCCTTTCTTTTGGGATTCGCAAGATTCCTTTTCCCTTCCCGAAAGGAAGTTTCATTTCCTTTCGGGAAGGGAAAAGGAATCTTGCGATTTCAATGGGGACCAATAGAGGAATCTTTGGTGCATGTCGCTGCACTTGATGGCAGGCCATGCCTTTTGATGGCTTTGACTTTGGGAAAGATTTTTTTCTTTTTTTGGTTGTTTTCTGAAGTGTTCATGCCATGATCCTCATATCTTGCTCCCTAAGTTGTGTCTTCCTCCTTGACTTTTTCCCCTGCTTTTGCAACATCTGTGAGCTTAGTTTTGGCATCTTTTGGTCCTTTGCAATGCACCTGATATAAACCCAGGCCATTTTTTTAGAGTCAGTAATTTCCCTAATTTTCTTTTTTTCTCCTCCAATTGCGAATCCTTTGATCTTGTCTCCATTCCAGCGTCTTTGTAGGCCTTTCTTTTCTGTTTTGGCCTTCAGTGGGGATCAATTTTGGCAAGCTTTGCTGCATGTGCCTGCCCTTGGTGGCGTATGAAGTATTCATGCCATGTCCCTCATATCTTGCTCCCTAAGTTTTGTCTTCCTCCTTGACTTTTTCCCCTGCTTTTGCAACATCTGTGAGCTTAGTTTTGGCACCTTTTGGTCCTTTGCACTGCACCTGATATAAACCCAGGCCATTTTCTTAGAGTCACTAAATTTCCAAAATTTTCTTTTTTTCTCCTCCAATTGCAATTCCTTTGATGTTGTCTCCATTCCAGCGTGTTTGTAGGACCTTCTTTTCTGTTTTGGCCTTCAGTGGGGATCAATTTTTGCAAGCTTTGCTGCATGTGCCTGCACTTGCTGGCGTATGGCCTGCGTGCATTTTGATGGCTTTGATTTTGGGAAAGATTTTTTCTTTTTTTTTTTTTTATTATTCTAAATATTCATGCCATGTCCCTCATATCTTGCCCCCTAAGTTGTGTCTTCCTCCTTGACTTTTTCCCCTGCTTTTGCAACATCTGTGAGTTTAGTTTTGGCATCTTTTGGTCCTTTGCACTGCACCTGATAAAACCCCAGGCCATTTTCTTAGAGTCACTAAATCTCCCTATTTTTCTTTTTTTCTCCTGCAATTGCAATTCCTTTGATGTTGTCTCCTTTCCAGCGTGTTTGTAGGTCCTTCTTTTCTGTTTTGGCCTTCAGTGGGGATCAATTTTGGCAAGCTTTGCTGCATGTGCCTGCCCTTGGTGGCGTATTGCCTGCCTGCATTTTGATGGCTTTGACTTTGGGAAAGATTTTTTCTTTTTTTTTTTTTTTATTATTTTAAGTATTCATGCCATGTCCCTCATATCTTGCCCCCTAAGTTGTGTCTTCCTCCTTGACTTTTTCCCCTGCTTTTGCAACATCTGTGAGCTTAGTTTTGGCACCTTTTGGTCCTTTGCAATGCAGCTGATTTCCTCACAGCCTATTTTTTGAAGAGAGTAAAATTTCCAATTTTCTGCTTTTTTCAATTGCATTTCATTTGAACCTATATCCTTTCCAGCGTGTTTGTAAGCCTTTCTTTTGGGATTCGCAAGATTCCTTTTCCCTTCCCGAAAGGAAATTTCATTTCCTTTCGGGAAGGGAAAAGGAATCTTGCGATTTCAATGGGGACCAATAGAGGAATCTTTGGTGCATGTCCCTGCACTTGATGGCAGGCCATGCCTTTTGATGGCTTTGACTTTGGGAAAGAATTTTTTTTTTTTTTTTGTTTTTTTCTGAAGTGTTCATGCCAAGTCCCTCATATCTTGCCCCCTAAGTTCTGTCTTCCTCCTTGACTTTTTCCCCTGCTTTTGCAACATCTGTGAGCTTAGTTTTGGCATCTTTGGTGCTTTGCACTGCACATGATATACTGCCAGGCCATTTTCTTAGAGTCACTAAATTTCCCAAATTTTCTTTTTTTCTCCTCTAATTGCAATTCCTTTGATGTTGACTCCTTTCCAGCGTGTTTGTAGGTCCTTCTTTTATGTTTTCGCCTTCAGTGGGGATCAATGTTGGCAAGCTTTGCTGCATGTGCCTGCCCTTGGTGGCATATGGCCTGCCTGCATTTTGATGGCTTTGACTTTGGGAAAGATTTTTTCTTTTTTTTTTTTTTTATTATTTTAAGTATTCATGCCATGTCCCTCATATCTTGCCCCCTAAGTTGTGTCTTCCTCCTTGACTTTTTCCCCTGCTTTTGCACCGTCTGTGAGCTTAGTTTTGGCAGCTTTGTTCCTTTGCAATGCAGCTGATTTCCTCACAGCCCAATTTTTTAGCGACTAAAATTCCCCATTTTCGGCTTTTTTCAATTGCATTTCATTTGAACCTATCTCCTTTCCAGAGTGTTTGTAAGCCTTTCTTTTGGGATTCGCAAGATTCCTTTTCCCTTCCCGAAAGGAAATTTCATTTCCTTTCGGGAAGGGAAAAGGAAACTTGCGATTTCAATGGGGACCAATAGAGGAATCTTTGGTGCATGTCCCTGCACTTGATGGCAGGCCATGCCTTTTGATGGCTTTGACTTTGGGAAAGATTTTTTTCTTTTTTTGGTTTTGTTCTGAAGCGTTCATGGCATGTCCCTCATATCTTGCCCCCTAAGTTGTGTCTTCCTCCTTGACTTTTTCCCCTGCTTTTGCAACATCTGGGAGCTTAGTTTTGGCATCTTTTGGTCTTTTGCACTGCACCTGATAAAACCCCAGGCCACTTTCTAAGAGTCATTAAATTTCCCAAATTTTCTTTTTTTCTCCTCCAATTGCAATTCCTTTGATGTTGACTCCTTTCCAGCGTGTTTGTAGGTCCTTCTTTTCTGTTTTGGCCTTCAGTGGGGATCAATTTTGGCAAGCTTTGCTGCATGTGCCTGCCCTTGGTGGCGTATGGCCTGCCTGCATTTTGATGGCTTTGACTTTGGTAAAGATTTTTTCTTTTTTTTTTTTTATTATTTTAAGTATTCATGCCATGTCCCTCATATCTTGCTCCCTAAGTTGTGTCTTCCTCCTTGACTTTTTCCCCTGCTTTTGCAACATCTGTGAGCTTAGTTTTGGCATCTTTTGGTCCTTTGCACTGCACCTGATATAAACCCAAGCCATTTTTTTAGAGTCAGTAATTTCCCTAATTTTCTTTTTTTCTCCTCCAATTGCGAATCCTTTGATCTTGTCTCCATTCCAGCGTCTTTGTAGGCCTTCTTTTCTGTTTTGGCCTTCAGTGGGGATCAATTTTGGCAAGCTTTGCTGCATGTGCCTGCCCTTGGTGGCGTATGAAGTATTCATGCCATGTCCCTCATATCTTGCTCCCTAAGTTGTGTCTTCCTCCTTGACTTTTTCCCCTGCTTTTGCAACATCTCTGAGCTTAGTTTTGGCCCATTTTGGTCCTTTGCACTGCACCTGATGAAACCCCAGGCCACTTTCTAAGAGTCACTCAATTTCCCAAATTTTCTTTTTTTCTCCTCCAATTGCAATTCCTTTGATGTTGACTCCTTTCCAGCGTGTTTGTAGGTCCTTCTTTTCTGTTTTGGCCTTCAGTGGGGATCAATTTTGGCAAGCTTTGCTGCATGTGCCTGCCCTTGGTGGCGTATGGCCTGCCTGTATTTTGATGGCTTTGACTTTGGGAAAGATTTTTTCTTTTTTATTTTTTTAATATTTTAAGTATTCATGCCATGTCCCTCATATCTTGCCCCCTAAGTTGTGTCTTCCTCCTTGACTTTTTCCCCTGCTTTTGCAACATCTGTGAGCTTAGTTTTGGCACCTTTTGGTCCTTTGCAATGCAGCTGATTTCCTCACAGCTTTTTTTCTGAAGAGACTAAAATTCCCGATTTTCTGCTTTTTTCAATTGCATTTCATTTGAACCTATCTCCTTTCCAGCGTGTTTGTAAGCCTTTCTTTTGGGATTCGTAAGATTCCTTTTCCCTTCCCGAAAGGAAATTTCATTTCCTTTCGGGAAGGGAAAAGGAATCTTGCGATTTCCATGGGGACCAATAGAGGAATCTTTGGTGCATGTCGCTGCACTTGATGGCAGGCCATGCCTTTTGATGGCTTTGACTTTGGGAAAGATTTTTTTCTTTTTTTGGTTGTTTTCTGAAGTGTTCATGCCATGTCCCTCATATCTTGCCCCCTAAGTTCTGTCTTCCTCCTTGACTTTTTCCCCTGCTTTTGCAACATCTGTGAGCTTAGTTTTGGCATCTTTGGTGCTTTGCACTGCACATGATATACTGCCAGGCCATTTTCTTAGAGTCACTAAATTTCCCAAATTTTCTTTTTTTCTCCTCCAATTGCAATTCCTTTGATGTTGACTCCTTTCCAGCGTGTTTGTAGGTCCTTCTTTTCTGTTTTCGCCTTCAGTGGGGATAAATGCTGGCAAGCTTTGCTGCATGTGCCTGCCCTTGGTGGCGTATGGCCTGCGTGCATTTTGATGGCTTTGACTTTGGGAAAGATTTTTTCTTTTTATTTTTTATTTATTATTTTAAGTATTCATGCCATGTCCCTCCTATCTTGCCCCCTAAGTTGTGTCTTCCTCCTTGACTTTTTCCCCTGCTTTTGCACCGTCTGTGAGCTTAGTTTTGGCAGCTTTGTTCCTTTGCAATGCAGCTGATTTCCTCACAGCCTATTTTTTGTAGCGACAAAAATTCCCGATTTTCGGCTTTTTTCAATTGCATTTCATTTGAACCTATATCCTTTCCAGCGTGTTTGTAAGCCTTTCTTTTGGGATTCGCAAGATTCCTTTTCCCTTCCCGAAAGGAAGTTTCATTTCCTTTCGGGAAGGGAAAAGGAATCTTGCGATTTCCATGGGGACCAATAGAGGAATCTTTGGTGCATGTCGCTGCACTTGATGGCAGGCCATGCTTTTTGATGGCTTTGACTTTGGGAAAGATTTTTTTCTTTTTTTGGTTGTTTTCTGAAGTGTTCATGCCATGTCCCTCATATCTTGCCCCCTAAGTTGTGTCTTCCTCCTTGACTTTTTCCCCTGCTTTTGCAACATCTGTGAGCTTAGTTTTGGCATCTTTGGTGCTTTGCACTGCACATGATATACTGCCAGGCCATTTTCTTAGAGTCACTAAATTTCCCAAATTTTCTTTTTTTCTCCTCCAATTGCAATTCCTTTGATGTTGACTCCTTTCCAGCGTGTTTGTAGGTCCTTCTTTTCTCTTTTGGCCTTCAGTGGGGATCAATTTTGGCAAGCTTTGCTGCATGTGCCTGCCCTTGGTGGCGTATGGCCTGCCTGCATTTTGATGGCTTTGACTTTGGGAAAGATTTTTTCTTTTTTTTTTTTTTTTATTATTTTAAGTATTCATGCCATGTCCCTCATATCTTGCCCCCTAAGTTGTGTCTTCCTCCTTGACTTTTTCCCCTGCTTTTGCAACATCTGTGAGCTTAGTTTTGGCACCTTTTGGTCCTTTGCACTGCACCTGCTAAAACCCCAGGCCACTTTCTAAGAGTCATTAAATTTCCCAAATTTTCTTTTTTTCTCCTCCAATTGCAATTCCTTTGATGTTGACTCCTTTCCAGCGTGTTTGTAGGTCCTTCTTTTCTGTTTTGGCCTTCAGTGGGGATCAATTTTGGCTAGCTTTGCTGCATGTGCCTGCCCTTGGTGGCGTATGGCCTGCCTGCATTTTGATGGCTTTGACTTTGGGAAAGATTTTTTCTTTTTTTTTTTTAATATTTTAAGTATTCATGCCATGTCCCTCATATCTTGCCCCCTAAGTTGTGTCTTCCTCCTTGACTTTTTCCCCTGCTTTTGCAACATCTGTGAGCTTAGTTTTGGCACCTTTTGGTCCTTTGCACTGCACCTGATATAAACCTAGGCCATTTTCTTAGAGTCACTAAATTTCCAAGATTTTCTTTTTTTCTCCTCCAATTGCAATTCCTTTGATGTTGTCTCCATTCCAGCGTGTTTGTAAGTCCTTCTTTTCTGTTTTGGCCTTCAGTGGGGATCAATTTTGGCAAGCTTTGCTGCATGTGCCTGCACTTGCTGGCGTATGGCCTGCCTGCATTTTGATGGCTTTGACTTTGGTATAGATTTTTTCTTTTATTTTTTTTTTTGTTTTAAGTATTCATGCCATGTCCCTCATATCTTGCCCCCTAAGTTGTGTCTTCCTCCTTGACTTTTTCCCCTGCTTTTGCAACATCTGTGAGCTTAGTTTTGGCACCTTTTGGTCCTTTGCACTGCACCTGATGAAACCCCAGGCCACTTTCTAAGATTCACTCAATTTCCCTAATTTTCTTTTTTTCTCCTCCAATTGCAATTCCTTTGATGTTGACTCCTTTCCAGCGTGTTTGTAGGTCCTTCTTTTCTGTTCTCGCCTTCAGTGGGGATCAATTTTGGCAAGCTTTGCTGCATGTGCCTGCCCTTGGTGGCGTATGGCCTGCCTGTATTTTTATGGCTTTGACTTTGGGAAAGATTTCTTTTTTTTTATTTTTTTTAATTTTAAGTATTCATGCCATGTCCCTCATATCTTGCCCCCTAAGTTGTGTCTTCCTCCTTGACTTTTTGCCTTGCTTTTGCAACATCTGTGAGCTTAGTTTTGGCACCTTTTGGTCCTTTGCAATGCAGCTGATTTCCTCACAGCCTATTTTTTGAAGAGACTAAAATTCCCGATTTTCTGCTTTTTTCAATTGCATTTCATTTGAACCTATATCCTTTCCAGCGTGTTTGTAAGCCTTTCTTTTGGGATTCGTAAGATTCCTTTTCCCTTCCCGAAAGGAAATTTCATTTCCTTTCGGGAAGGGAAAAGAAATCTTGCGATTTCAATGGGGACAAATAGAGGAATCTTTGGTGCATGTCCCTGCACTTGATGGCAGGCCATGCCTTTTGATGGCTTTGACTTTGGGAAAGATTTTTTTCTTTTTTTGGTTGTTTTCTGAAGTGTTCATGCCATGTCCCTCATATCTTGCCCCCTAAGTTGTGTCTTCCTCCTTGACTTTTTCCCCTGCTTTTGCAACATCTGTGAGCTTAGTTTTGGCACCTTTTGGTCCTTTGCACTGCACCTGATGAAACCCCAGGCCACTTTCTAAGATTCACTCAATTTCCCTAATTTTCTTTTTTTCTCCTCCAATTGCAATTCCTTTGATGTTGACTCCTTTCCAGCGTGTTTGTAGGTCCTTCTTTTCTGTTTTGGCCTTCAGTGGGGATCAATTTTGGCAAGCTTTGCTGCATGTGCCTGCCCTTGGTGGCGTATGGCCTGCCTGTATTTTTATGGCTTTGACTTTGGGAAAGATTTCTTTTTTTTTATTTTTTTTAATTTTAAGTATTCATGCCATGTCCCTCATATCTTGCCCCCTAAGTTGTGTCTTCCTCCTTGACTTTTTGCCTTGCTTTTGCAACATCTGTGAGCTTAGTTTTGGCAGCTTTGTTCCTTTGCAATGCAGCTGATTTCCTCACAGCCTATTTTTTGTAGCGACTAAAATTCCCGATTTTCGGCTTTTTTCAATTGCATTTCATTTGAACGTATCACCTTTCCAGAGTGTTTGTAAGCCTTTCTTTTGGGATTCGCAAGATTCCTTTTCCCTTCCCGAAAGGAAGTTTCATTTCCTTTCGGGAAGGGAAAAGGAATCTTGCGATTTCAATGGGGACCAATAGAGGAATCTTTGGTGCATGTCGCTGCACTTGATGGCAGGCCATGCCTTTTGATGGCTTTGACTTTGGGAAAGATTTTTTTCTTTTTTTGGTTGTTTTCTGAAGTGTTCATGCCATGATCCTCATATCTTGCTCCCTAAGTTGTGTCTTCCTCCTTGACTTTTTCCCCTGCTTTTGCAACATCTGTGAGCTTAGTTTTGGCATCTTTTGGTCCTTTGCAATGCACCTGATATAAACCCAGGCCATTTTTTTAGAGTCAGTAATTTCCCTAATTTTCTTTTTTTCTCCTCCAATTGCGAATCCTTTGATCTTGTCTCCATTCCAGCGTCTTTGTAGGCCTTTCTTTTCTGTTTTGGCCTTCAGTGGGGATCAATTTTGGCAAGCTTTGCTGCATGTGCCTGCCCTTGGTGGCGTATGAAGTATTCATGCCATGTCCCTCATATCTTGCTCCCTAAGTTTTGTCTTCCTCCTTGACTTTTTCCCCTGCTTTTGCAACATCTGTGAGCTTAGTTTTGGCACCTTTTGGTCCTTTGCACTGCACCTGATATAAACCCAGGCCATTTTCTTAGAGTCACTAAATTTGCAAAATTTTCTTTTTTTCTCCTCCAATTGCAATTCCTTTGATGTTGTCTCCATTCCAGCGTGTTTGTAGGACCTTCTTTTCTGTTTTGGCCTTCAGTGGGGAACAATTTTTGCAAGCTTTGCTGCATGTGCCTGCACTTGCTGGCGTATGGCCTGCGTGCATTTTGATGGCTTTGACTTTGGAAAAGATTTTTTCTTTTTTTTTTTTTTTTTATTATTTTAAGTATTCATGCCATGTCCCTCATATCTTGCCCCCTAAGTTGTGTCTTCCTCCTTGACTTTTTCCCCTGCTTTTGCACCGTCTGTGAGCTTAGTTTTGGCAGCTTTGTTCCTTTGCACTGCACCTGATATAAACCCAGGCCATTTTCTTAGAGTCACTAAATTTCCCAAATTTTTTTTTTTCTCCTCCAATTGCAATTTCTTTGATGTTGTCTCCATTCCAGCGTGTTTGTAAGTCCTTCTTTTCTGTTTTGGCCTTCAGTGGGGATCAATTTTGGCAAGCTTTGCTGCATGTGCCTGCCCTTGGTGGCGTATGGCCTGCCTGCATTTTGATGGCTTTGACTTTGGGAAAGATTTTTTCTTTTTTTTTTTTTTTATTATTCTAAGTATTCATGCCATGTCCCTCATATCTTGCCCCCTAAGTTGTTTCTTCCTCCTTGACTTTTTCCCCTGCTTTTGCAACATCTGTGAGTTATTTTTGGCATCTTTTGGTCCTTTGCACTGCACCTGATAAAACCCCAGGCCATTTTCTTAGAGTCACTAAATCTCCCTATTTTTCTTTTTTTCTCCTGCAATTGCAATTCCTTTGATGTTGACTCCTTTCCAGCGTGTTTGTAGGTCCTTCTTTTCTGTTTTGGCCTTCAGTGGGGATCAATTTTGGCAAGCTTTCCTGCATGTGCCTGCCCTTGGTGGCGTATGGCCTGCCTGCATTTTGATGGCTTTGACTTTGGGAAAGATTTTTTCTTTTTTTTTTTTTTTTTATTATTTTAAGTATTCATGCCATGTCCCTCATATCTTGCCCCCTAAGTTGTGTCTTCCTCCTTGACTTTTTCCCCTGCTTTTGCAACATCTGTGAGCTTAGTTTTGGCACCTTTTGGTCCTTTGCAATGCAGCTGATTTCCTCACAGCCTAGTTTTTGAAGAGACTAAAATTCCCAATTTTCTGCTTTTTTCAATTGCATTTCATTTGAACCTATCTCCTTTCCAGCGTGTTTGTAAGCCTTTCTTTTGGGATTCGCAAGATTCCTTTTCCCTTCCCGAAAGGAAATTTCATTTCCTTTCGGGAAGGGAAAAGGAATCTTGCGATTTCAATGGGGACCAATAGAGGAATCTTTGGTGCATGTCCCTGCACTTGATGGCAGGCCATGCCTTTTGATGGCTTTGACTTTGGGAAAGATTTTTTTTTTTTTTTTGTTTTTTTCTGAAGTGTTCATGCCAAGTCCCTCATATCTTGCCCCCTAAGTTCTGTCTTCCTCCTTGACTTTTTCCCCTGCTTTTGCAACATCTGTGAGCTTAGTTTTGGCATCTTTGGTGCTTTGCACTGCACATGATATACTGCCAGGCCATTTTCTTAGAGTCACTAAATTTCCCAAATTTTCTTTTTTTCTCCTCCAATTGCAATTCCTTTGGTGTTGACTCCTTTCCAGCGTGTTTGTAGGTCCTTCTTTTCTGTTTTGGCCTTCAGTGGGGATCAATTTTGGCAAGCTTTGCTGCATGTGCCTGCCCTTGGTGGCGTATGGCCTGCCTGCATTTTGATGGCTTTGACTTTGGGAAAGATTTTTTCTTTTTTTTTTTTTATTATTTTAAGTATTCATGCCATGTCCCTCATATCTTGCTCCCTAAGTTGTGTCTTCCTCCTTGACTTTTTCCCCTGCTTTTGCAACATCTGTGAGCTTAGTTTTGGCATCTTTTGGTCCTTTGCACTGCACCTGATATAAACCCAGGCCATTTTTTTAGAGTCAGTAATTTCCCTAATTTTCTTTTTTTCTCCTCCAATTGCGAATCCTTTGATCTTGTCTCCATTCCAGCGTCTTTGTAGGCCTTTCTTTTCTGTTTTGGCCTTCAGTGGGGATCAATTTTAGCAAGCTTTGCTGCATGTGCCTGCCCTTGGTGGCGTATGAAGTATTCATGCCATGTCCCTCATATCTTGCTCCTTAAGTTGTGTCTTCCTCCTTGACTTTTTCCCCTGCTTTTGCAACATCTGTGAGCTTAGTTTTGGCATCTTTTGGTCCTTTGCACTGCACCTGATGAAACCCCAGGCCACTTTCTAAGAGTCACTCAATTTCCCAAATTTTCTTTTTTTCTCCTCCAATTGCAATTCCTTTGATGTTGACTCCTTTCCAGCGTGTTTGTAGGTCCTTCTTTACTGTTTTGGCCTTCAGTGGGGATCAATTTTGGCAAGCTTTGCTGCATGTGCCTGCCCTTGGTGGCGTATGGCCTGCCTGTATTTTGATGGCTTTGACTTTGGGAAAGATTTTTTCTTTTTTTTTTTTTTTATTATTTTAAGTATTCATGCCATGTCCCTCATATCTTGCCCCCTAAGTTGTGTCTTCCTCCTTGACTTTTTCCCCTGCTTTTGCAACATCTGTGAGCTTAGTTTTGGCACCTTTTGGTCCTTTGCAATGCAGCTGATTTCCTCACAGCATTTTTTTTGAAGCGACTAAAATTCCCGATTTTCTGCTTTTTTCAATTGCATTTCATTTGAACCTATCTCCTTTCCAGCGTGTTTGTAAGCCTTTCTTTTGGGATTCGTAAGATTCCTTTTCCCTTCCCGAAAGGAAATTTCATTTCCTTTCGGGAAGGGAAAAGGAATCTTGCGATTTCCATGGGGACCAATAGAGGAATCTTTGGTGCATGTCGCTGCACTTGATGGCAGGCCATGCCTTTTGATGGCTTTGACTTTGGGAAAGATTTTTTTTTTTTTTTTGGTTGTTTTCTGAAGTGTTCATGCCATGTCCCTCATATCTTGCCCCCTAAGTTCTGTCTTCCTCCTTGACTTTTTCCCCTGCTTTTGCAACATCTGTGAGCTTAGTTTTGGCATCTTTTGGTCCTTTGCACTGCACATGATATACTGCCAGGCCATTTTCTTAGAGTCACTAAATTTCCCAAATTTTCTTTTTTTCTCCTCCAATTGCAATTCCTTTGATGTTGACTCCTTTCCAGCGTGTTTGTAGGTCCTTCTTTTCTGTTTTGTCCTTCAGTGGGGATCAATGTTGGCAAGCTTTGCTGCATGTGCCTGCCCTTGGTGGCGTATGGCCTGCCTGCATTTTGATGGCTTTGACTTTGGGAAAGATTTTTTCTTTTTTTTTTTTTTATTATTTTAAGTATTCATGCCATGTCCCTCCTATCTTGCCCCCTAAGTTGTGTCTTCCTCCTTGACTTTTTCCCCTGCTTTTGCACCGTCTGTGAGCTTAGTTTTGGCAGCTTTGTTCCTTTGCAATGCAGCTGATTTCCTCACAGCCTATTTTTTGTAGCGACAAAAATTCCCGATTTTCGGCTTTTTTCAATTGCATTTCATTTGAACCTATCTCCTTTCCAGAGTGTTTGGAAGCTTTTCTTTTGGGATTTGCAAGATTCCTTTTCCCTTCCCGAAAGGAAATTTCATTTCCTTTCGGGAAGGGAAAAGGAATCTTGCGATTTCAATGGGGACCAATAGAGGAATCTTTGGTGCATGTCCCTGCACTTGATGGCAGGCCATGCCTTTTGATGGCTTTGACTTTGGGAAAGATTTTTTTCTTTTTTTGGTTGTTTTCTGAAGTGTTCATGCCATGTCCCTCATATCTTGCCCCCTAAGTTCGGTCTTCCTCCTTGACTTTTTCCCCTGCTTTTGCAACATCTGTGAGCTTAGTTTTGGCATCTTTGGTGCTTTGCACTGCACATGATATACTGCCAGGCCATTTTCTTAGAGTCACTAAATTTCCCAAATTTTCTTTTTTTCTCCTCCAATTGCAATTCCTTTGATGTTGACTCCTTTCCAGCGTGTTTGTAGGTCCTTTTTTTCTGTTTTGGCCTTCAGTGGGGATCAATTTTGGCAAGCTTTGCTGCATGTGCCTGCCCTTGGTGGCGTATGGCCTGCCTGCATTTGATGGCTTTGACTTTTGGAAAGATTTTTTCTTTTTTTTTTTTTTTATTATTTTAAGTATTCATGCCATGTCCCTCATATCTTGCCCCCTAAGTTCTGTCTTCCTCCTTGACTTTTTCCCCTGCTTTTGCAACATCTGTGAGCTTTGTTTTGGCACCTTTTGGTCCTTTGCACTGCACCTGATATAAACCCAGGCCATTTTCTTAGAGTCACTAAATTTCCAAGATTTTCTTTTTTTCTCCTCCAATTGCAATTCCTTTGATGTTGTCTCCATTCCAGCGTGTTTGTAAGTCCTTCTTTTCTGTTTTGGCCTTCAGTGGGGATCAATTTTGGCAAGCTTTGCTGCATGTGCCTGCCCTTGGTGGCGTATGGCCTGCCTGCATTTTGATGGCTTTGACTTTGGGAAAGATTTTTTCTTTTTTTTTTTTTTTTTATTATTTTAAGTATTCATGCCATGTCCCTCATATCTTGCTCCCTAAGTTGTGTCTTCCTCCTTGACTTTTTCCCCTGCTTTTGCAATATCTGGGAGCTTAGTTTTGGCATCTTTTGGTCCTTTGCACTGCACCTGCTAAAACCCCAGGCCACTTTCTAAGAGTCATTAAATTTCCCTATTTTTCTTTTTTTCTCCTGCAATTGCAATTCCTTTGATGTTGACTCCTTTCCAGCGTGTTTGTAGGTCCTTCTTTTCTGTTTTGGCCTTCAGTGGGGATCAATGTTGGCAAGCTTTGCTGCATGTGCCTGCCCTTGGTGGCGTATGGCCTGCCTGCATTTTGATGGCTTTGACTTTGGGAAAGATTTTTTCTTTTTTTTTTTTTTTTATTATTTTAAGTATTCATGCCATGTCCCTCCTATCTTGCCCCCTAAGTTGTGTCTTCCTCCTTGACTTTTTCCCCTGCTTTTGCAACATCTGTGAGCTTAGTTTTGGCACCTTTTGGTCCTTTGCACTGCACCTGATGAAACCCCAGGCCACTTTCTAAGATTCACTCAATTTCCCTAATTTTCTTTTTTTCTCCTCCAATTGCAATTCCTTTGATGTTGACTCCTTTCCAGCGTGTTTGTAGGTCCTTCTTTTCTGTTCTCGCCTTCAGTGGGGATCAATTTTGGCAAGCTTTGCTGCATGTGCCTGCCCTTGGTGGCGTATGGCCTGCCTGCATTTTGATGGCTTTGACTTTGGGAAAGATTTCTTTTTTTTTATTTTTTTTAATTTTAAGTATTCATGCCATGTCCCTCATATCTTGCCCCCTAAGTTGTGTCTTCCTCCTTGACTTTTTCCCTTGCTTTTGCAACATCTGTGAGCTTAGTTTTGGCACCTTTTGGTCCTTTGCAATGCAGCTGATTTCCTCACAGCCTATTTTTTGAAGAGACTAAAATTCCCGATTTTCTGCTTTTTTCAATTGCATTTCATTTGAACCTATATCCTTTCCAGCGTGTTTGTAAGCCTTTCTTTTGGGATTCGTAAGATTCCTTTTCCCTTCCCGAAAGGAAATTTCATTTCCTTTCGGGAAGGGAAAAGGAATCTTGCGATTTCAATGGGGACCAATAGAGGAATCTTTGGTGCATGTCGCTGCACTTGATGGCAGGCCATGCCTTTTGATGGCTTTGACTTTGGGAAAGACTTTTTTCTTTTTTTGGTTGTTTTCTGAAGTGTTCATGCCATGTCCCTCATATCTTGCCCCCTAAGTTCTGTCTTCCTCCTTGACTTTTTCCCCTGCTTTTGCAACATCTGTGAGCTTAGTTTTGGCATCTTTGGTGCTTTGCACTGCACATGATATACTGCCAGGCCATTTTCTTAGAGTCACTAAATTTCCCAAATTTTCTTTTTTTCTCCTCCAATTGCAATTCCTTTGATGTTGACTCCTTTCCAGCGTGTTTGTAAGTCCTTCTTTTCTGTTTTGGCCTTCAGTGGGGATCAATGTTGGCAAGCTTTGCTGCATGTGCCTGCCCTTGGTTGCGTATTGCCTGCCTGCATTTTGATGGCTTTGACTTTGGGAAAGATTTTTTCTTTTTTTTTTTTTTTATTATTTTAAGTATTCATGCCATGTCCCTCATATCTTGCCCCCTAAGTTGTGTCTTCCTCCTTGACTTTTTCCCCTGCTTTTGCACCGTCTGTGAGCTTAGTTTTGGCAGCTTTGTTCCTTTGCAATGCAGCTGATTTCCTCACAGCCTATTTTTTGTAGCGACTAAAATTCCCGATTTTCGGCTTTTTTCAATTGCATTTCATTTGAACCTATCACCTTTCCAGAGTGTTTGTAAGCCTTTCTTTTAGGATTCGCAGGATTCCTTTTCCCTTCCCGAAAGGAAGTTTCATTTCCTTTCGGGAAGGGAAAAGGAATCTTGCGATTTCAATGGGGACCAATAGAGGAATCTTTGGTGCATGTCGCTGCACTTGATGGCAGGCCATGCCTTTTGATGGCTTTGACTTTGGGAAAGATTTTTTTCTTTTTTTGGTTGTTTTCTGAAGTGTTCATGCCATGATCCTCATATCTTGCTCCCTAAGTTGTGTCTTCCTCCTTGACTTTTTCCCCTGCTTTTGCAACATCTGTGAGCTTAGTTTTGGCATCTTTTGGTCCTTTGCAATGCACCTGATATAAACCCAGGCCATTTTTTTAGAGTCAGTAATTTCCCTAATTTTCTTTTTTTCTCCTCCAATTGCGAATCCTTTGATCTTGTCTCCATTCCAGCGTCTTTGTAGGCCTTTCTTTTCTGTTTTGGCCTTCAGTGGGGATCAATTTTGGCAAGCTTTGCTGCATGTGCCTGCCCTTGGTGGCGTATGGCCTGCCTGCATTTGATGGCTTTGACTTTTGGAAAGATTTTTTCTTTTTTTTTTTTTTATTATTTTAAGTATTCATGCCATGTCCCTCATATCTTGCCCCCTAAGTTGTGTCTTCCTCCTTGACTTTTTCCCCTGCTTTTGCAACATCTGTGAGCTTTGTTTTGGCATCTTTTGGTCCTTTGCACTGCACCTGATATAAACCCAGGCCATTTTCTTAGAGTCACTAAATTTCCAAGATTTTCTTTTTTTCTCCTCCAATTGCAATTCCTTTGATGTTGTCTCCATTCCAGCGTGTTTGTAAGTCCTTCTTTTCTGTTTTGGCCTTCAGTGGGGATCAATTTTGGCAAGCTTTGCTGCATGTGCCTGCCCTTGGTGGCGTATGGCCTGCCTGCATTTTGATGGCTTTGACTTTGGGAAAGATTTTTTCTTTTTTTTTTTTTTTTTATTATTTTAAGTATTCATGCCATGTCCCTCATATCTTGCTCCCTAAGTTGTGTCTTCCTCCTTGACTTTTTCCCCTGCTTTTGCAATATCTGGGAGCTTAGTTTTGGCATCTTTTGGTCCTTTGCACTGCACCTGCTAAAACCCCAGGCCACTTTCTAAGAGTCATTAAATTTCCCTATTTTTCTTTTTTTCTCCTGCAATTGCAATTCCTTTGATGTTGACTCCTTTCCAGCGTGTTTGTAGGTCCTTCTTTTCTGTTTTGGCCTTCAGTGGGGATCAATGTTGGCAAGCTTTGCTGCATGTGCCTGCCCTTGGTGGCGTATGGCCTGCCTGCATTTTGATGGCTTTGACTTTGGGAAAGATTTTTTCTTTTTTTTTTTTTTTATTATTTTAAGTATTCATGCCATGTCCCTCCTATCTTGCCCCCTAAGTTGTGTCTTCCTCCTTGACTTTTTCCCCTGCTTTTGCAACATCTGTGAGCTTAGTTTTGGCACCTTTTGGTCCTTTGCACTGCACCTGATGAAACCCCAGGCCACTTTCTAAGATTCACTCAATTTCCCTAATTTTCTTTTTTTCTCCTCCAATTGCAATTCCTTTGATGTTGACTCCTTTCCAGCGTGTTTGTAGGTCCTTCTTTTCTGTTCTCGCCTTCAGTGGGGATCAATTTTGGCAAGCTTTGCTGCATGTGCCTGCCCTTGGTGGCGTATGGCCTGCCTGCATTTTGATGGCTTTGACTTTGGGAAAGATTTCTTTTTTTTTATTTTTTTTAATTTTAAGTATTCATGCCATGTCCCTCATATCTTGCCCCCTAAGTTGTGTCTTCCTCCTTGACTTTTTCCCTTGCTTTTGCAACATCTGTGAGCTTAGTTTTGGCACCTTTTGGTCCTTTGCAATGCAGCTGATTTCCTCACAGCCTATTTTTTGAAGAGACTAAAATTCCCGATTTTCTGCTTTTTTCAATTGCATTTCATTTGAACCTATATCCTTTCCAGCGTGTTTGTAAGCCTTTCTTTTGGGATTCGTAAGATTCCTTTTCCCTTCCCGAAAGGAAATTTCATTTCCTTTCGGGAAGGGAAAAGGAATCTTGCGATTTCAATGGGGACCAATAGAGGAATCTTTGGTGCATGTCGCTGCACTTGATGGCAGGCCATGCCTTTTGATGGCTTTGACTTTGGGAAAGACTTTTTTCTTTTTTTGGTTGTTTTCTGAAGTGTTCATGCCATGTCCCTCATATCTTGCCCCCTAAGTTCTGTCTTCCTCCTTGACTTTTTCCCCTGCTTTTGCAACATCTGTGAGCTTAGTTTTGGCATCTTTGGTGCTTTGCACTGCACATGATATACTGCCAGGCCATTTTCTTAGAGTCACTAAATTTCCCAAATTTTCTTTTTTTCTCCTCCAATTGCAATTCCTTTGATGTTGACTCCTTTCCAGCGTGTTTGTAAGTCCTTCTTTTCTGTTTTGGCCTTCAGTGGGGATCAATGTTGGCAAGCTTTGCTGCATGTGCCTGCCCTTGGTTGCGTATTGCCTGCCTGCATTTTGATGGCTTTGACTTTGGGAAAGATTTTTTCTTTTTTTTTTTTTTTATTATTTTAAGTATTCATGCCATGTCCCTCATATCTTGCCCCCTAAGTTGTGTCTTCCTCCTTGACTTTTTCCCCTGCTTTTGCACTGTCTGTGAGCTTAGATTTGGCAGCTTTGTTCCTTTGCAATGCAGCTGATTTCCTCACAGCCTATTTTTTGTAGCGACTAAAATTCCCGATTTTCGGCTTTTTTCAATTGCATTTCATTTGAACCTATCACCTTTCCAGAGTGTTTGTAAGCCTTTCTTTTGGGATCCCCAAGATTCCTTTTCCCTTCCCGAAAGGAAGTTTCATTTCCTTTCGGGAAGGGAAAAGGAATCTTGCGATTTCAATGGGGACCAATAGAGGAATCTTTGGTGCATGTCGCTGCACTTGATGGCAGGCCATGCCTTTTGATGGCTTTGACTTTGGGAAAGATTTTTTTCTTTTTTTGGTTGTTTTCTGAAGTGTTCATGCCATGATCCTCATATCTTGCTCCCTAAGTTGTGTCTTCCTCCTTGACTTTTTCCCCTGCTTTTGCAACATCTGTGAGCTTAGTTTTGGCACCTTTTGGTCCTTTGCAATGCAGCTGATTTCCTCACAGCCTATTTTTTGAAGAGACTAAAATTCCAGATTTTCTGCTTTTTTCAATTGCATTTCATTTGAACCTATATCCTTTCCAGCGTGTTTGTAAGCCTTTCTTGTGGGATTCGCAAGATTCCTTTTCCCTTCCCGAAAGGAAATTTCATTTCCTTTCGGGAAGGGAAAAGGAATCTTGCGATTTCAATGGGGACCAATAGAGGAATCTTTGGTGCATGTCGCTGCACTTGATGGCAGGCCATGCCTTTTGATGGCTTTGACTTTGGGAAAGATTTTTTTTTTTTTTTTGTTTTTTTCTGAAGTGTTCATGCCATGTCCCTCATATCTTGCCCCCTAAGTTCTGTCTTCCTCCTTGACATTTTCCCCTGCTTTTGCAACATCTGTGAGCTTAGTTTTGGCATCTTTGGTGCTTTGCACTGCACATGATATACTGCCAGGCCATTTTCTTAGAGTCACTAAATTTCCCAAATTTTCTTTTTTTCTCCTCCAATTGCAATTCCTTTGATGTTGACTCCTTTCCAGCGTGTTTGTAGGTCCTTCTTTTATGTTTTCGCCTTCAGTGGGGATCAATGTTGGCAAGCTTTGCTGCATGTGCCTGCCCTTGGTGGCATATGGCCTGCCTGCATTTTGATGGCTTTGACTTTGGGAAAGATTTTTTCTTTTTTTTTTTTTTTATTATTTTAAGTATTCATGCCATGTCCCTCATATCTTGCCCCCTAAGTTGTGTCTTCCTCCTTGACTTTTTCCCCTGCTTTTGCACCGTCTGTGAGCTTAGTTTTGGCAGCTTTGTTCCTTTGCAATGCAGCTGATTTCCACACAGCCTATTTTTTGTAGCGACTAAAATTCCCGATTTTCGGCTTTTTTCAATTGCATTTCATTTGAACCTATCTCCTTTCCAGAGTGTTTGTAAGCCTTTCTTTTGGGATTCGTAAGATTCCTTTTCCCTTCCCGAAAGGAAATTTCATTTCCTTTCGGGAAAGGAAAAGGAAACTTGCGATTTCAATGGGGACCAATAGAGGAATCTTTGGTGCATGTCCCTGCACTTGATGGCAGGCCATGCCTTTTGATGGCTTTGACTTTGGGAAAGTTTTTTTTTCTTTTTTTGGTTTTTTTCTGAAGTGTTCATGCCATGTCCCTCATATCTTGCCCCCTAAGTTGTGTCTTCCTCCTTGACTTTTTCCCCTGCTTTTGCAACATCTGGGAGCTTAGTTTTGGCATCTTTTGGTCTTTTGCACTGCACCTGCTAAAACCCCAGGCCACTTTCTCAGAGTCATTAAATTTCCCAAATTTTCTTTTTTTCTCCTCCAATTGCAATTCCTTTGATGTTGTCCCCATTCCAGCGTGTTTGTAAGTCCTTCTTTTCTGTTTTGGCCTTCAGTGGGGATCAATTTTGGCAAGCTTTGCTGCATGTGCCTGCCCTTGGTGGCGTATGGCCTGCCTGCATTTTGATGGCTTTGACTTTGGGACAGATTTTTTCTTTTTTTTTTTTTTTTTTATTATTTTAAGTATTCATGCCATGTCCCTCATATCTTGCCCCCTAAGTTGTGTCTTCCTCCTTGACTTTTTCCCCTGCTTTTGCAATATCTGGGAGCTTAGTTTTGGCATCTTTTGGTCCTTTGCACTGCACCTGCTAAAACCCCAGGCCACTTTCTAAGAGTCATTAAATTTCGATATTTTTCTTTTTTTCTCCTGCAATTGCAATTCCTTTGATGTTGACTCCTTTCCAGCGTGTTTGTAGGTCCTTCTTTTCTGTTTTGGCCTTCAGTGGGGATCAATTTTGGCAAGCTTTGCTGCATGTGCCTGCCCTTGGTGGCGTATGGCCTGCCTGCATTTTGATGGCTTTGACTTTGGGAAAGATTTTTTCTTTTTTTTTTTTTTATTATATAAGTATTCATGCCATGTCCCTCATATCTTGCCCCCTAAGATGTTTCCACCTCCTTGACTTTTTCCCCTTCTTTTGCAACATCTGTGAGCTTAGTTTTGGCACCTTTTGGTCCTTTGCAATGCAGCTGATATAAACCTAGGCCATTTTCTTAGAGTCACTAAATTTCCAAGATTTTCTTTTTTTCTCCTCCAATTGCAATTTTATTGATGTTGTCTCCATTCCAGCGTGTTTGTAAGTCCTTCTTTTCTGTTTTCGCCTTCAGTGGGGATCAATTTTGGCAAGCTTTGCTGCATGTGCCTGCACTTGCTGGCGTATGGCCTGCCTGCATTTTGATGGCTTTGACTTTGGTATAGATTTTTTCTTTTATTTTTTTTTTTGTTTTAAGTATTCATGCCATGTCCCTCATATCTTGCCCCCTAAGTTGTGTCTTCCTCCTTGACTTTTTCCCCTGCTTTTGCAACATCTGTGAGCTTAGTTTTGGCACCTTTTGGTCCTTTGCACTGCACCTGATTAAACCCCAGGCCACTTTCTAAGATTCACTCAATTTCCCTAATTTTCTTTTTTTCTCCTCCAATTGCAATTCCTTTGATGTTGACTCCTTTCCAGCGTGTTTGTAGGTCCTTCTTTTCTTTTCTCGCCTTCCGTGGGGATCAATTTTGGCAAGCTTTGCTGCATGTGCCTGCCCTTGGTGGCGTATGGCCTGCCTGTATTTTGATGGCTTTGACTTTGGGAAAGATTTTTTCTTTTTTTTTTTTTTATAATTTTAAGTATTCATGCCATGTCCCTCATATCTTGCTCCCTAAGTTGTGTCTTCCTCCTTGACTTTTTCCCCTGCTTTTGCAACATCTGTGAGCTTAGTTTTGGCCCCTTTTGGTCCTTTGCAATGCAGCTGATTTCCTCACAGCCTATTTTTTGAAGAGACTAAAATTCCCGATTTTCTGCTTTTTTCAATTGCATTTCATTTGAACCTATCTCCTTTCCAGAGTGTTTGTAAGCCTTTCTTTTGGGATTCGCAAGATTCCTTTTCCCTTCCCGAAAGGAAATTTCATTTCCTTTCGGGAAGGGAAAAGGAATCTTGCGATTTCAATGGGGACCAATAGAGGAATCTTTGGTGCATGTCCCTGCACTTGATGGCAGGCCATGCCTTTTGATGGCTTTGACTTTGGGAAAGATTTTTTTCTTTTTTTGGTTGTTTTCTGAAGTGTTCATGGCATGTCCCTCATATCTTGCCCCCTAAGTTGTGTCTTCCTCCTTGACTTTTTCCCCTGCTTTTGCAACATCTGTGAGCTTAGTTTTGGCACCTTTTGGTCCTTTGCACTGCACCTGATATAAACCCAGGCCATTTTCTTAGAGTCACTCAATTTCCCAAATTTTCTTTTTTTTCTCCTCCAATTGCAATTCCTTTGATGTTGACTCCTTTCCAGCGTGTTTGTAGGTCCTTCTTTTCTGTTTTGGCCTTCAGTGGGGATCAATTTTGGCAAGGTTTGCTGCATGTGCCTGCCCTTGGTGGCGTATGGCCTGCCTGCATTTTGATGGCTTTGACTTTGGGAAAGATTTTTTCTTTTTTTTTTTTTTATTATTGTAAGTATTCATGCCATGTCCCTCATATCTTGCCCCCTAAGTTGTGTCTTCCTCCTTGACTTTTTCCCCTGCTTTTGCAACATCTGTGAGCTTAGTTTTGGCAGCTTTGTTCCTTGCAATGCAGCTGATTTCCTCACAGCCTATTTTTTGTAGCGACTAAAATTCCCGATTTTCGGCTTTTTTCAATTGCATTTCATTTGAACCTATCTCCTTTCCAGAGTGTTTGTAAGCCTTTCTTTTGGGATTCGCAAGATTCCTTTTCCCTTCCCGAAAGGAAGTTTCATTTCCTTTCGGGAAGGGAAAAGGAATCTTGCGATTTCAATGGGGACCAATAGAGGAATCTTTGGTGCATGTCCCTGCACTTGATGGCAGGCCATGCCTTTTGATGGCTTTGACTTTGGGAAAGATTTTTTTCTTTTTTTGGTTGTTTTCTGAAGTGTTCATGCCATGATCCTCATATCTTGCTCCCTAAGTTGTGTCTTCCTCCTTGACTTTTTCCCCTGCTTTTGCAACATCTGTGAGCTTAGTTTTGGCATCTTTTGGTCCTTTGCAATGCACCTGATATAAACCCAGGCCATTTTTTTAGAGTCAGTAATTTCCCTAATTTTCTTTTTTTCTCCTCCAATTGCAATTCCTTTGATCTTGTCTCCATTCCAGCGTCTTTGTAGGCCTTTATTTCTGTTTTGGCCTTCAGTGGGGATCAATTTTGGCAAGCTTTGCTGCATGTGCCTGCACTTGCTGGCGTATGGCCTGCCTGCATTTTGATGGCTTTGACTTTGGGAAAGATTTTTTCTTTTTTTTTTTTTTTTTTATTATTTTAAGTATACATGCCATGTCCCTCATATCTTGCCCCCTAAGTTGTGTCTTCCTGCTTGACTTTTTCCCCTGCTTTTGCAACATCTGTGAGCTTAGTTTTGGCATCTTTGGTCCTTTGCACTGCACATGATATACTGACAGGCCATTTTCTTAGAGTCACTAAATTTCCAAAATTTTCTTTTTTTCTCCTCCAATTGCAATTCCTTTGATGTTGACTCCTTTCCAGCGTGTTTGTAAGTACTTCTTTTCTGTTTTGGTCTTCAGTGGGGATTAATTTTGGCAAGCTTTGCTGCATGTGCCTGCACTTGCTGGCGTATGGCCTGCCTGCATTTTGATGGCTTTGACTTTGGGAAAGATTTTTTCTTTTTTTTTTTTTTTTTTTCTTTTAAGTATTCATGCCATGTCCCTGATATCTTGCTCCCTAAGTTGTGTGTTCCTCCTTGACTTTTTCCCCTGCTTTTGCAACATCTGTGAGCTTAATTTTGGCACCTTTTGGTCCTTTGCAATGCACCTGATATAACACCAGGCCATTTTCTTAGAGTCACTAAATTACCCAAATTTTCTTTTTTTCTCCTCCAATTGCAATTCCTTTGATGTTGACTCCTTGCCAGCGTGTTTGTAAGTCCTTCTTTTCTGTTTTGGCCTTCAGTGGGGATCAATTTTGGCAAGCATTGCTGCATGTGCCTGCCCTTGGTGGCGTATGGCCTGCCTGTATTTTGATGGCTTTGACTTTGGGAAAGATTTTTTCTTTTTTTTTTTTTTTATTATTTTAAGTATTCATGCCATGTTCGTCATATCTTGCCCCCTGTTGTGTCTACCTCCTTGACTTTTTCCCCTGCTTTTGCAACATCTGTGAGCTTAGTTTTGGCACCTTTTGGTCCTTTGCAATGCAGCTGATATAAACCTAGGCCATTTTCTTAGAGTCACTAAATTTCCAAGATTTTCTTTTTTTCTCCTCCAATTGCAATTTTATTGATGTTGTCTCCATTCCAGCGTGTTTGTAAGTCCTTCTTTTCTGTTTTCGCCTTCAGTGGGGATCAATTTTGGCAAGCTTTGCTGCATGTGCCTGCACTTGCTGGCGTATGGCCTGCCTGCATTTTGATGGCTTTGACTTTGGTATAGATTTTTTCTTTTATTTTTTTTTTTGTTTTAAGTATTCATGCCATGTCCCTCATATCTTGCCCCCTAAGTTGTGTCTTCCTCCTTGACTTTTTCCCCTGCTTTTGCAACATCTGTGAGCTTAGTTTTGGCACCTTTTGGTCCTTTGCACTGCACCTGATTAAACCCCAGGCCACTTTCTAAGATTCACTCAATTTCCCTAATTTTCTTTTTTTCTCCTCCAATTGCAATTCCTTTGATGTTGACTCCTTTCCAGCGTGTTTGTAGGTCCTTCTTTTCTTTTCTCGCCTTCCGTGGGGATCAATTTTGGCAAGCTTTGCTGCATGTGCCTGCCCTTGGTGGCGTATGGCCTGCCTGTATTTTGATGGCTTTGACTTTGGGAAAGATTTTTTCTTTTTTTTTTTTTTATAATTTTAAGTATTCATGCCATGTCCCTCATATCTTGCTCCCTAAGTTGTGTCTTCCTCCTTGACTTTTTCCCCTGCTTTTGCAACATCTGTGAGCTTAGTTTTGGCCCCTTTTGGTCCTTTGCAATGCAGCTGATTTCCTCACAGCCTATTTTTTGAAGAGACTAAAATTCCCGATTTTCTGCTTTTTTCAATTGCATTTCATTTGAACCTATCTCCTTTCCAGAGTGTTTGTAAGCCTTTCTTTTGGGATTCGCAAGATTCCTTTTCCCTTCCCGAAAGGAAATTTCATTTCCTTTCGGGAAGGGAAAAGGAATCTTGCGATTTCAATGGGGACCAATAGAGGAATCTTTGGTGCATGTCCCTGCACTTGATGGCAGGCCATGCCTTTTGATGGCTTTGACTTTGGGAAAGATTTTTTTCTTTTTTTGGTTGTTTTCTGAAGTGTTCATGGCATGTCCCTCATATCTTGCCCCCTAAGTTGTGTCTTCCTCCTTGACTTTTTCCCCTGCTTTTGCAACATCTGTGAGCTTAGTTTTGGCACCTTTTGGTCCTTTGCACTGCACCTGATATAAACCCAGGCCATTTTCTTAGAGTCACTCAATTTCCCAAATTTTCTTTTTTTCTCCTCCAATTGCAATTCCTTTGATGTTGACTCCTTTCCAGCGTGTTTGTAGGTCCTTCTTTTCTGTTTTGGCCTTCAGTGGGGATCAATTTTGGCAAGGTTTGCTGCATGTGCCTGCCCTTGGTGGCGTATGGCCTGCCTGCATTTTGATGGCTTTGACTTTGGGAAAGATTTTTTCTTTTTTTTTTTTTTATTATTGTAAGTATTCATGCCATGTCCCTCATATCTTGCCCCCTAAGTTGTGTCTTCCTCCTTGACTTTTTCCCCTGCTTTTGCAACATCTGTGAGCTTAGTTTTGGCAGCTTTGTTCCTTGCAATGCAGCTGATTTCCTCACAGCCTATTTTTTGTAGCGACTAAAATTCCCGATTTTCGGCTTTTTTCAATTGCATTTCATTTGAACCTATCTCCTTTCCAGAGTGTTTGTAAGCCTTTCTTTTGGGATTCGCAAGATTCCTTTTCCCTTCCCGAAAGGAAGTTTCATTTCCTTTCGGGAAGGGAAAAGGAATCTTGCGATTTCAATGGGGACCAATAGAGGAATCTTTGGTGCATGTCCCTGCACTTGATGGCAGGCCATGCCTTTTGATGGCTTTGACTTTGGGAAAGATTTTTTTCTTTTTTTGGTTGTTTTCTGAAGTGTTCATGCCATGATCCTCATATCTTGCTCCCTAAGTTGTGTCTTCCTCCTTGACTTTTTCCCCTGCTTTTGCAACATCTGTGAGCTTAGTTTTGGCATCTTTTGGTCCTTTGCAATGCACCTGATATAAACCCAGGCCATTTTTTTAGAGTCAGTAATTTCCCTAATTTTCTTTTTTTCTCCTCCAATTGCAATTCCTTTGATCTTGTCTCCATTCCAGCGTCTTTGTAGGCCTTTATTTCTGTTTTGGCCTTCAGTGGGGATCAATTTTGGCAAGCTTTGCTGCATGTGCCTGCACTTGCTGGCGTATGGCCTGCCTGCATTTTGATGGCTTTGACTTTGGGAAAGATTTTTTCTTTTTTTTTTTTTTTTTTTTCTTTTAAGTATTCATGCCATGTCCCTGATATCTTGCTCCCTAAGTTGTGTGTTCCTCCTTGACTTTTTCCCCTGCTTTTGCAACATCTGTGAGCTTAATTTTGGCACCTTTTGGTCCTTTGCAATGCACCTGATATAACACCAGGCCATTTTCTTAGAGTCACTAAATTACCCAAATTTTCTTTTTTTCTCCTCCAATTGCAATTCCTTTGATGTTGACTCCTTGCCAGCGTGTTTGTAAGTCCTTCTTTTCTGTTTTGGCCTTCAGTGGGGATCAATTTTGGCAAGCATTGCTGCATGTGCCTGCCCTTGGTGGCGTATGGCCTGCCTGTATTTTGATGGCTTTGACTTTGGGAAAGATTTTTTCTTTTTTTTTTTTTTTATTATTTTAAGTATTCATGCCATGTTCGTCATATCTTGCCCCCTGTTGTGTCTACCTCCTTGACTTTTTCCCCTGCTTTTGCAACATCTGTGAGCTTAGTTTTGGCATCTTTTGGTCCTTTGCACTGCACCTGATAAAACCCCAGGCCATTTTCTTAGAGTCACTAAATTTCCCAAATTTTCTTTTTTTCTCCTCCAATTGCAATTCCTTTGATGTTGACTCCTTTCCAGCGTGTTTGTAGGTCCTTCTTTTCTGTTTTGGCTTTCAGTGGGGATCAATTTTGGCAAAAATTGCTGCATGTGCCTGCACTTGCTGGCGTATGGCCTGCCTGCATTTTCATGGCTTTGACTTTGGGAAAGATTTTTTCTTTTTTTTTTTTTTAATATTGTAAGTATTCATGCCATGTCCCTCATATCTTGCCCCCTAAGTTGTGTCTTCCTCCTTGACTTTTTCCCCTGCTTTTGCAACATCTGTGAGCTTAGTTTTGGCACCTTTTGGTCTTTTGCAATGCAGCTGATTTCCTCACAGCCTATTTTTTGAAGAGACTAAAATTGCCAATTTTCGGCTTTTTTCAATTGCATTTCATTTGAACCTATCTCCTTTCCAGAGTGTTTGTAAGCCTTTCTTTTGGGATTCGCAAGATTCCTTTTCCCTTCCCGAAAGGAAATTTAATTTCCTTTCGGGAAGGGAAAAGGAATCTCGCGATTTCAATGGGGACCAATAGAGGAATCTTTGGTGCATGTCCCTGCACTTGATGGCAGGCCATGCCTTTTGATGGCTTTGACTTTGGGAAAGATTTTTTTCTTTTTTTGGTTGTTTTCTGAAGTGTTCATGGCATGTCCCTCATATCTTGCCCCCTAAGTTGTGTCTTCCTCCTTGACTTTTTCCCCTGCTTTTGCAACATCTCTGAGCTTAGTTTTGGCACCTTTTGGTCCTTTGCACTGCACCTGATATAAACCCAGGCCATTTTCTTAGAGTCACTCAATTTCCCAAATTTTCTTTTTTTCTCCTCCAATTGCAATTCCTTTGATGTTGACTCCTTTCCAGCGTGTTTGTAGGTCCTTCTTTTCTGTTTTGGCCTTCAGTGGGGATCAATTTTGGCAAGCTTTGCTGCATGTGCCTGCCCTTGGTGGCGTATGGCCTGCCTGCATTTTGATGGCTTTGACTTTGGGAAAGATTTTTTCTTTTTTTTTTTTTTTTATTATTTTAAGTATTCATGCCATGTCCCTCATATCTTGCCCCCTAAGTTGTGTCTTCCTCCTTGACTTTTTCCCCTGCTTTTGCAACATCTGTGAGCTTAGTTTTGGCAGCTTTGTTCCTTGCAATGCAGCTGATTTCCTCACAGCCTATTTTTTGTAGCGACTAAAATTCCCTATTTTCGGCTTTTTTCAATTGCATTTCATTTGAACCTATCTCCTTTCCAGAGTGTTTGTAAGCCTTTCTTTTGGGATTCGCAAGATTCCTTTTCCCTTCCCGAAAGGAAGTTTCATTTCCTTTCGCGAAGGGAAAAGGAATCTTGCGATTTCAATGGGGACCAATAGAGGAATCTTTGGTGCATGTCCCTGCACTTGATGGCAGGCCATGCCTTTTGATGGCTTTGACTTTGGGAAAGATTTTTTTCTTTTTTTGGTTGTTTTCTGAAGTGTTCATGCCATGATCCTCATATCTTGCTCCCTAAGTTGTGTCTTCCTCCTTGACTTTTTCCCCTGCTTTTGCAACATCTGTGAGCTTAGTTTTGGCATCTTTTGGTCCTTTGCAATGCACCTGATATAAACCCAGGCCATTTTTTTAGAGTCAGTAATTTCCCTAATTTTCTTTTTTTCTCCTCCAATTGCAATTCCTTTGATCTTGTCTCCATTCCAGCGTCTTTGTAGGCCTTTATTTCTGTTTTGGCCTTCAGTGGGGATCAATTTTGGCAAGCTTTGCTGCATGTGCCTGCACTTGCTGGCGTATGGCCTGCCTGCATTTTGATGGCTTTGACTTTGGGAAAGATTTTTTCTTTTTTTTTTTTTTTTTATTATTTTAAGTATACATGCCATGTCCCTCATATCTTGCCCCCTAAGTTGTGCCTTCCTGCTTGACTTTTTCCCCTGCTTTTGCAACATCTGTGACCTTAGTTTTGGCATCTTTGGTCCTTTGCACTGCACATGATATACTGACAGGCCATTTTCTTAGAGTCACTAAATTTCCAAAATTTTCTTTTTTTCTCCTCCAATTGCAATTTCTTTGATGTTGTCTCCATTCCAGCGTGTTTGTAAGTACTTCTTTTCTGTTTTGGTCTTCAGTGGGGATTAATTTTGGCAAGCTTTGCTGCATGTGCCTGCACTTGCTGGCGTATGGCCTGCCTGCATTTTGATGGCTTTGACTTTGGGAAAGATTTTTTCTTTTTTTTTTTTTTTTTTTTTCTTTTAAGTATTCATGCCATGTCCCTGATATCTTGCTCCCTAAGTTGTGTGTTCCTCCTTGACTTTTTCCCCTGCTTTTGCAACATCTGTGAGCTTAATTTTGGCACCTTTTGGTCCTTTGCAATGCACCTGATATAACACCAGGCCATTTTCTTAGAGTCACTAAATTACCCAAATTTTCTTTTTTTCTCCTCCAATTGCAATTCCTTTGATGTTGACTCCTTGCCAGCGTGTTTGTAAGTCCTTCTTTTCTGTTTTGGCCTTCAGTGGGGATCAATTTTGGCAAGCATTGCTGCATGTGCCTGCCCTTGGTGGCGTATGGCCTGCCTGTATTTTGATGGCTTTGACTTTGGGAAAGATTTTTTCTTTTTTTTTTTTTTTATTATTTTAAGTATTCATGCCATGTTCGTCATATCTTGCCCCCTGTTGTGTCTACCTCCTTGACTTTTTCCCCTGCTTTTGCAACATCTGTGAGCTTAGTTTTGGCATCTTTTGGTCCTTTGCACTGCACCTGATAAAACCCCAGGCCATTTTCTTAGAGTCACTAAATTTCCCAAATTTTCTTTTTTTCTCCTCCAATTGCAATTCCTTTGATGTTGACTCCTTTCCAGCGTGTTTGTAGGTCCTTCTTTTCTGTTTTGGCTTTCAGTGGGGATCAATGTTGGCAAAAATTGCTGCATGTGCCTGCACTTGCTGGCGTATGGCCTGCCTGCATTTTCATGGCTTTGACTTTGGGAAAGGTTTTTTTCTTTTTTTTCTTTTTAATATTGTAAGTATTCATGCCATGTCCCTCATATCTTGCCCCCTAAGTTGTGTCTTCCTCCTTGACTTTTTCCCCTGCTTTTGCAACATCTGTGAGCTTAGTTTTGGCACCTTTTGGTCTTTTGCAATGCAGCTGATTTCCTCACAGCCTATTTTTTGAAGAGACTAAAATTCCCAATTTTCGGCTTTTTTCAATTGCATTTCATTTGAACCTATCTCCTTTCCAGAGTGTTTGTAAGCCTTTCTTTTGGGATTCGCAAGATTCCTTTTCCCTTCCCGAAAGGAAATTTAATTTCCTTTCGGGAAGGGAAAAGGAATCTTGCGATTTCAATGGGGACCAATAGAGGAATCTTTGGTGCATGTCCCTGCACTTGATGGCAGGCCATGCCTTTTGGTGTCTTTGACTTTGGGAAAGATTTTTTTCTTTTTTTGGTTTTTTTTCTAAAGTGTTCATGCCATGTCCTTCATATCTTGCCCCCTAAGTTGTGTCTTCCTCCTTGACTATTTCCCCTGCTTTTGCAACATCTGTGAGCTTAGTTTTGGCATCTTTTGGTCCTTTGCACTGCACCTGATATAAACCCAGGCCATATTCTTAGAGTCTCTAAATTTCCCAAATTTTTTTTTTTCTCCTCCAATTGCAATTCCTTTGATGTTGACTCCTTTCCAGCGTGTTTGTAGGTCCTTCTTTTCTGTTTTGGCCTTCAGTGGGGATCAATGTTGGCAAGCTTTGCTGCATGTGCCTGCCCTTGGTGGCGTATGGCCTGCCTGCATTTTGATGGCTTTGACTTTGGGAAAGATTTTTTTCTTTTTTTTTCTTTTATTATTGTAAGTATTCATGCCATGTCCCTCATATCTTGCCCCCTAAGTTGTGTCTTCCTCCTTGACTTTTTCCCCTGCTTTTGCAACATCTGTGAGCTTAGTTTTGGCACCTTTTGGTCCTTTGCAATGCAGCTGATTTCCTCACAGCCTATTTTTTGTAGCGACTAAAATTCCCGATTTTCTGCTTTTTTCAATTGCATTTCATTTGAACCTATCTCCTTTCCAGCGTGTTTGTAAGCCTTTTTTTTGGGATTCGTAAGATTCCTTTTCCCTTCCCGAAAGGAAATTTCATTTCCTTTCGGGAAGGGAAAAGGAATCTTGCGATTTCCATGGGGACCAATAGAGGAATCTTTGGTGCATGTCGCTGCACTTGATGGCAGGCCATGCCTTTTGATGGCTTTGACTTTGGGAAAGACTTTTTTCTATTTTTGGTTGTTTTCTGAAGTGTTCATGCCATGTCCCTCATATCTTGCCCCCTAAGTTGTGTCTTCCTCCTTGACTTTTTCCCCTGCTTTTGCAACATCTGTGAGCTTAGTTTTGGCATCTTTGGTGCTTTCCACTGCACATGATATACTGCCAGGCCATTTTCTTAGAGTCACTAAATTTCCCAAATTTTCTTTTTTTCTCCTCCAATTGCAATTCCTTTGATGTTGACTCCTTTCCAGCGTGTTTGTAGGTCCTTCTTTTCTGTTTTGGCCTTCAGTGGGGATCAATTCTGGCAAGCTTTGCTGCATGTGCCTGCCCTTGGTGGCGTATGGCCTGCCTGCATTTTGATGGCTTTGACTTTGGGAAAGATTTTTTCTTTTTTTTTTTTTTTTTATTATTTTAAGTATTCATGCCATGTCCCTCATATATTGCTCCCTAAGTTGTGTCTTCCTCCTTGACTTTTTCCCCTGCTTTTGCAACATCTGTGAGCTTAGTTTTGGCACCTTTTGGTCCTTTGCACTGCACCTGATATAAACCCAGGCCATTTTCTTAGAGTCACTAAATTTCCCAAATTTTCTTTTTTTCTCCTCCAATTGCAATTTCTTTGATGTTGTCTCCATTCCAGCGTGTTTGTAAGTCCTTCTTTTCTGTTTTGGCCTTCAGTGGGGATCAATGTTGGCAAGCTTTGCTGCATGTGCCTGCCCTTGGTGGCGTATGGCCTGCCTGCATTTTGATGGCTTTGACTTTGGGAAAGATTTTTTCGTTTTTTTTTTTTTATTATTCTAAGTATTCATGCCATGTCCCTCATATCTTGCCCCCTAAGTTGTGTCTTCCTCCTTGACTTTTTCCCCTGCTTTTGCAACATCTCTGAGCTTAGTTTTGGCAGCTTTTGGTCCTTTGCACTGCACCTGATAAAACCCCAGGCCATTTTCTTAGAGTCACTAAATCTCCCTATTTTTCTTTTTTTCTCCTGCAATTGCAATTCCTTTGATGTTGACTCCTTTCCAGCGTGTTTGTAGGTCCTTCTTTTCTGTTTTGGCCTTCAGTGGGGATCAATTTTGGCAAGCTTTGCTGCATGTGCCTGCCCTTGGTGGCGTATGGCCTGCCTGCATTTTGATGGCTTTGACTTTGGGAAAGATTTCTTTTTTTTTATTTTTTTATTTTAAGTATTCATGCCATGTCCCTCATATCTTGCCCCCTAAGTTGTGTCTTCCTCCTTGACTTTTTCCCTTGCTTTTGCAACATCTGTGAGCTTAGTTTTGGCACCTTTTGGTCCTTTGCAATGCAGCTGATTTCCTCACAGCCTATTTTTTGAAGAGACTAAAATTCCCGATTTTCTGCTTTTTTCAATTGCATTTCATTTGAAACTATATCCTTTCCAGCGTGTTTGTAAGCCTTTCTTTTGGGATTCGTAAGATTCCTTTTCCCTTCCCGAAAGGAAATTTCATTTCCTTTCGGGAAGGGAAAAGGAATCTTGCGATTTCAATGGGGACCAATAGAGGAATCTTTGGTGCATGTCCTTGCACTTGATGGCAGGCCATGCCTTTTGATGGCTTTGACTTTGGGAAAGATTTTTTTCTTTTTTTGGTTGTTTTCTGAAGTGTTCATGCCATGATCCTCATATCTTGCTCCCTAAGTTGTGTCTTCCTCCTTGACTTTTTCCCCTGCTTTTGCAACATCTGTCAGCTTAGTTTTGGCATCTTTTGGTCCTTTGCAATGCACCTGATATAAACCCAGGCCATTTTTTTAGAGTCAGTAATTTCCCTAATTTTCTTTTTTTCTCCTCCAATTGCGAATCCTTTGATCTTGTCTCCATTCCAGCGTCTTTGTAGGCCTTTCTTTTCTGTTTTGGCCTTCAGTGGGGATCAATTTTGGCAAGCTTTGCTGCATGTGCCTGCCCTTGGTGGCGTATGAAGTATTCATGCCATGTCCCTCATATCTTGCTCCCTAAGTTGTGTCTTCCTCCTTGACTTTTTCCCCTGCTTTTGCAACATCTGTGAGCTTAGTTTTGGCACCTTTTGGTCCTTTGCACTGCACCTGATATAAACCCAGGCCATTTTCTTAGAGTCACTAAATTTGCAAAATTTTCTTTTTTTCTCCTCCAATTGCAATTCTTTTGATGTTGTCTCCATTCCAGCGTGTTTGTAGGACCTTCTTTTATGTTTCGGCCTTCAGTGGGGATCAATTTTGGCAAGCTTTGCTGCATGTGCCTGCACTTGCTGGCGTATGGCCTGCCTGCATTTTCATGGCTTTGACTTTGGGAAAGATTTTTTCTTTTTTTTTTTTTTATTATTTTAAGTATTCATGCCATGTCCCTCATATCTTGCCCCCTAAGTTGTGTCTTCCTCCTTGACTTTTTCCCCTGCTTTTGCAACATCTGTGAGCTTAGTTTTGGCACCTTTTGGTCCTTTGCAATGCAGCTGATTTCCTCACAGCCTATTTTTTGAAGAGACTAAAATTCCCGATTTTCGGCTTTTTTCAATTGCATTTCATTTGAACCTATCTCCTTTCCAGAGTGTTTGTAAGCCTTTCTTTTGGGATTCGCAAGATTCCTTTTCCCTTCCCGAAAGGAAGTTTCATTTCCTTTCGGGAAGGGAAAAGGAATCTTGCGATTTCAATAGGGACCAATAGAGGAATCTTTGGTGCATGTCCCTGCACTTGATGGCAGGCCATGCCTTTTGATGGCTTTGACTTTGGGAAAGACTTTTTTCTATTTTTGGTTGTTTTCTGAAGTGTTCATGCCATGTCCCTCATATCTTGCCCCCTAAGTTCTGTCTTCCTCCTTGACTTTTTCCCCTGCTTTTGCAACATCTGTGAGCTTAGTTTTGGCATCTTTGGTGCTTTGCACTGCACATGATATACTGACAGGCCATTTTCTTAGAGTCACTAAATTTCCCAAATTTTCTTTTTTTCTCCTCCAATTGCAATTCCTTTGATGTTGACTCCTTGCCAGCGTGTTTGTAGGTCCTTCTTTTCTGTTTTGGCCTTCAGTGGGGATCAATGTTGGCAAGCTTTGCTGCATGTGCCTGCCCTTGGTGGCGTATGGCCTGCCTGCATTTTGATGGCTTTGACTTTGGGAAAGATTTTTTCTTTTTTTTTTTTTTATTATTCTAAGTATTCATGCCATGTCCCTCATATCTTGCTCCCTAAGTTGTGTCTTCCTCCTTGACTTTTTCCCCTGCTTTTGCAACATCTGTGAGCTTAGTTTTGGCATCTTTTGGTCCTTTGCACTGCACCTGATAAAACCCCAGGCCATTTTCTTAGAGTCACTAAATCTCCCTATTTTTCATTTTTTCTCCTGCAATTGCTATTCCTTTGATGTTGACTCCTTTCCAGCGTGTTTGTAGGTCCTTCTTTTATGTTTTCGCCTTCAGTGGGGATCAATGTTGGCAAGCTTTGCTGCATGTGCCTGCCCTTGCTGGCATATGGCCTGCCTGCATTTTGATGGCTTTGACTTTTGGAAAGATTTTTTCTTTTTTTTTTTTTTTATTATTTTAAGTATTCATGCCATGTCCCTCATATCTTGCCCCCTAAGTTGTGTCTTCCTCCTTGACTTTTTCCCCTGCTTTTGCAACATCTGTGAGCTTAGTTTTGGCACCTTTTGGTCCTTTGCAATGCAGCTGATTTCCTCACAGCCTATTTTTTGAAGAGACTAAAATTCCCGATTTTCTGCTTTTTTCAATTGCATTTCATTTGAACCTATCTCCTTTCCAGAGTGTTTGTAAGCCTTTCTTTTGGGATTCGCAAGATTCCTTTTCCCTTCCCGAAAGGAAATTTCATTTCCTTTCGGGAAGGGAAAAGGAAACTTGCGATTTCAATGGGGACCAATAGAGGAATCTTTGGTGCATGTCCCTGCACTTGATGGCAGGCCATGCCTTTTGATGGCTTTGACTTTGGGAAAGATTTTTTTTTTTTTTTTGGTTTTTTTCTGAAGTGTTCTTGCCATGATCCTCATATCTTGCTCCCTAAGTTGTGTCTTCCTCCTTGACTTTTTCCCCTGCTTTTGCAACATCTGTGAGCTTAGTTTTGGCATCTTTTGGTCCTTTGCACTGCACCTGATATAAACCCAGGCCATTTTTTTAGAGTCAGTAATTTCCCTAATTTTCTTTTTTTCTCCTCCAATTGCGAATGCTTTGATCTTGTCTCCATTCCAGCGTCTTTGTAGGCCTTTCTTTTCTGTTTTGGCCTTCAGTGGGGATCAATTTTGGCAAGCTTTGCTGCATGTGCCTGCCCTTGGTGGCGTATGAAGTATTCATGCCATGTCCCTCATATCTTGCTCCCTAAGTTGTGTCTTCCTCCTTGACTTTTTCCCCTGCTTTTGCAACATCTCTGAGCTTAGTTTTGGCACCTTTTGGTCCTTTGCACTGCACCTGATGAAACCCCAGGCCACTTTCTAAGAGTCACTCAATTTCCCAAATTTTCTTTTTTTCTCCTCCAATTGCAATTCCTTTGATGTTGACTCCTTTCCAGCGTGTTTGTAGGTCCTTCTTTTCTGTTTTGGCCTTCAGTGGGGATCAATTTTGGCAAGCTTTGCTGCATGTGCCTGCCCTTGCTGGCGTATGGCCTGCCTGCATTTTGATGGCTTTGACTTTGGGAAAGATTTTTTCTTTTTTTTTTTTTTATTATTTTAAATGTTCATGTCATGTCCCTCATGTCTTGCCCCCTAAGTTGTGTCTTCCTCCTTGACTTTTTCCCCTGCTTTTGCAACATCTGGGAGCTTAGTTTTGGCACCTTTTGGTCCTTTCACTGCACCTGATATAAACCCAGGCCATTTTCTTAGAGTCACTAAATTTGCAAAATTTTCTTTTTTTCTCCTCCAATTGCAATTCTTTTGATGTTGTCTCCATTCCAGCGTGTTTGTAAGTCCTTCTTTTCTGTTTTGACCTTCAGTGGGGATCAATGTTGGCAAGCTTTGCTGCATGTGCCTGCCCTTGGTGGCGTATGGCCTGCCTGTATTTTGATGGCTTTGACTTTGGGAAAGATTTTTTCTTTTTTTTTTTTTTATTATTTTAAGTATTCATGCCATGTCCCTCATATCTTGCTCCCTAAGTTGTGTCTTCCTCCTTGACTTTTTCCCCTGCTTTTGCAACATCTGTGAGCTTAGTTTTGGCCCCTTTTGGTCCTTTGCAATGCAGCTGATTTCCTCACAGCCTATTTTTTGAAGAGACTAAAATTCCCGATTTTCTGCTTTTTTCAATTGCATTTCATTTGAACCTATATCCTTTCCAGCGTGTTTGTAAGCCTTTCTTTTGGGATTCGCAAGATTCCTTTTCCCTTCCCGAAAGGAAATTTCATTTCCTTTCGGGAAGGGAAAAGGAATCTTGCGATTTCAATGGGGACCAATAGAGGAATCTTTGGTGCATGTCCCTGCACTTGATGGCAGGCCATGCCTTTTGATGGCTTTGACTTTGGGAAAGATTTTTTTCTTTTTTTGGTTGTTTTCTGAAGTGTTCATGCCATGTCCCTCATATCTTGCCCCCTAAGTTCGGTCTTCCTCCTTGACTTTTTCCCCTGCTTTTGCAACATCTGTGAGCTTAGTTTTGGCATCTTTGGTGCTTTGCACTGCACATGATATACTGCCAGGCCATTTTCTTAGAGTCACTAAATTTCCCAAATTTTCTTTTTTTCTCCTCCAATTGCAATTCCTTTGATGTTGACTCCTTTCCAGCGTGTTTGTAGGTCCTTCTTTTCTGTTTTGGCCTTCAGTGGGGATCAGATTTGGCAAGCTTTGCTGCATGTGCCTGCCCTTGGTGGCGTATGGCCTGCCTGCATTTTGATGGCTTTGACTTTGGGAAAGATTTTTTCTTTTTTTTTTTTTTATTATTGTAAGTATTCATGCCATGTCCCTCATATCTTGCCCCCTAAGTTGTGTCTTCCTCCTTGACTTTTTCCCCTGCTTTTGCAACATCTGTGAGCTTAGTTTTGGCACCTTTTGGTCCTTTGCAATGCAGCTGATTTCCTCACAGCCTGTTTTTTGAAGAGACTAAAATTCCCGATTTTCTGCTTTTTTCAATTGCATTTCATTTGAACCTATATCCTTTCCAGCGTGTTTGTAAGCCTTTCTTTTGGGATTCGTAAGATTCCTTTTCCCTTCCCGAAAGGAAATTTCATTTCCTTTCGGGAAGGGAAAAGAAATCTTGCGATTTCAATGGGGACAAATACAGGAATCTTTGGTGCATGTCCCTGCACTTGATGGCAGGCCATGCCTTTTGATGGCTTTGACTTTGGGAAAGATTTTTTTTTTTTTGGTTGTTTTCTGAAGTGTTCATGCCATGTCCCTCATATCTTGCCCCCTAAGTTGTGTCTTCCTCCTTGACTTTTTCCCCTGCTTTTGCAACATCTGTGAGCTTAGTTTTGGCAGCTTTGTTCCTTGCAATGCAGCTGATTTCCTCACAGCCTATTTTTTGTAGCGACTAAAATTCCCGATTTTCGGCTTTTTTCAATTGCATTTCATTTGAACCTATCTCCTTTCCAGAGTGTTTGTAAGCCTTTCTTTTGGGATTCGCAAGATTCCTTTTCCCTTCCCGAAAGGAAGTTTCATTTCCTTTCGGGAAGGGAAAAGGAATCTTGCGATTTCAATGGGGACCAATAGAGGAATCTTTGGTGCATGTCCCTGCACTTGATGGCAGGCCATGCCTTTTGATGGCTTTGACTTTGGGAAAGATTTTTTTCTTTTTTTGGTTGTTTTCTGAAGTGTTCATGCCATGATCCTCATATCTTGCTCCCTAAGTTGTGTCTTCCTCCTTGACTTTTTCCCCTGCTTTTGCAACATCTGTGAGCTTAGTTTTGGCATCTTTTGGTCCTTTGCAATGCACCTGATATAAACCCAGGCCATTTTTTTAGAGTCAGTAATTTCCATAATTTTCTTTTTTTCTCCTCCAATTGCAATTCCTTTGATCTTGTCTCCATTCCAGCGTCTTTGTAGGCCTTTATTTCTGTTTTGGCCTTCAGTGGGGATCAATTTTGGCAAGCTTTGCTGCATGTGCCTGCACTTGCTGGCGTATGGCCTGCCTGCATTTTGATGGCTTTGACTTTTGGAAAGATTTTTTCTATATTTTTTTTTTTTTATTATTTTAAGTATTCATGCCATGTCCCTCACATCTTGCCCCCTAAGTTGTGTCTTCCTGCTTGACTGTTTCCCCTGATTTTGCAACATCTGTGACCTTAGTTTTGGCATCTTTGGTCCTTTGCACTGCACATGATATACTGACAGGCCATTTTCTTAGAGTCACTAAATTTCCAAAATTTTCTTTTTTTCTCCTCCAATTGCAATTCCTTTGATGTTGTCTCCATTCCAGCGTGTTTGTAAGTACTTCTTTTCTGTTTTGGTCTTCAGTGGGGATTAATTTTGGCAAGCTTTGCTGCATGTGCCTGCACTTGCTGGCGTATGGCCTGCCTGCATTTTGATGGCTTTGACTTTGGGAAACATTTTTTCTTTTTTTTTTTTTTTTTTTTCTTTTTAGTATTCATGCCATGTCCCTGATATCTTGCTCCCTAAGTTGTGTCTTCCTCCTTGACTTTTTCCCCTGCTTTTGCAACATCTGTGAGCTTAGTTTTGGCACCTTTTGGTCCTTTGCAATGCACCTGATATAACACCAGGCCATTTTCTTAGAGTCACTAAATTACCCAAATTTTCTTTTTTTCTCCTCCAATTGCAATTCCTTTGATGTTGACTCCTTGCCAGCGTGTTTGTAAGTCCTTATTTTCTGTTTTGGCCTTCAGTGGGGATCAATTTTGGCAAGCTTTGCTGCATGTGCCTGCCCTTGGTGGCGTATGGCCTGCCTGTATTTTGATGGCTTTGACTTTGGGAAAGATTTTTTCTTTTTTTTTTTTTTAATATTTTAACTATTCATGCCATGTTCCTCATATCTTGCCCCCTGTTGTGTCTACCTCCTTGACTTTTTCCCCTGCTTTTGCAACATCTCTGAGCTTAGTTTTGGCATCTTTTGGTCCTTTGCACTGCACCTGATAAAACCCCAGGCCATTTTCTTAGAGTCACTAAATTTCCCAAATTTTCTTTTTTTCTCCTCCAATTGCAATTCCTTTGATGTTGACTCCTTTCCAGCGTGTTTGTAGGTCCTTCTTTTCTGTTTTGGCCTTCAGTGGGGATCAATTTTGGCAAGCTTTGCTGCATGTGCCTGCCCATGGTGGCGTATGGCCTGCCTGCATTTTGATGGCTTTGACTTTGGGAAAGATTTTTTCTTTTTTTTTTTTTTTTATTATTTAAAGTATTCATGCCATGTCCCTCATATCTTGCCCCCGATGTTGTGTCTTCCTCCTTGACTTTTTCCCCTGCTTTTGCAACATCTGTGAGCTTAGTTTTGGCAGCTTTTGTTCCTTTGCAATGCAGCTGATTTCCTCACAGCCTATTTTTGTAGCGACTAAAATTCCCGATTTTCTGCTTTTTTCAAATGCATTTCATTTGAACCTATCTCCTTTCCAGCGTGTTTGTAAGCCTTTTTTTTGGGATTCGTAAGATTCCTTTTCCCTTCCCGAAAGGAAATTTCATTTCGTTTCGGGAAGGGAAAAGGAATCTTGCGATTTCCATGGGGACCAATAGAGGAATCTTTGGTGCATGTCGCTGCACTTGATGGCAGGCCATGCCTTTTGATGGCTTTGACTTTGGGAAAGACTTTTTTCTTTTTTTGGTTGTTTTCTGAAGTGTTCATTCCATGTCCCTCATATCTTGCCCCCTAAGTTGTGTCTTCCTCCTTGACTTTTTCCCCTGCTTTTGCAACATCTGTGAGCTTAGTTTTGGCATCTTTGGTGCTTTGCACTGCACAAGATATACTGCCAGGCCATTTTCTTAGAGTCACTAACTTTCCCAAATTTTCTTTTTTTCTCCTCCAATTGCAATTCCTTTGATGTTGACTCCTTTCCAGCGTGTTTGTAGGTCCTTCTTTTCTGTTTTGGCCTTCAGTGGGGATCAATTTTGGCAAGCTTTGCTGCATGTGCCTGCCCTTGCTGGCGTATGGCCTGCCTGCATTTTCATGGCTTTGACTTTGGGAAAGATTTTTTCTTTTTATTTTTTTTTTATTATTTTAAGTATTCATGCCATGTCCCTCATATCTTGCCCCCTAAGTTGTGTCTTCCTCCTTGACTTTTTCCCCTGCTTTTGCAACATCTGTGAGCTTAATTTTGGCACCTTTTGGTCCTTTGCACTGCACCTGATATAAACCCAGGCCATTTTCTTAGAGTCACTAAATTTCCCAAATTTTCTTTTTTTCTCCTCCAATTGCAATTTCTTTGATGTTGTCTCCATTCCAGCGTGTTTGTAAGTCCTTCTTTTCTGTTTTGGCCTTCAGTGGGGATCAATTTTGGCAAGCTTTGCTGCATGTGCCTGCCCTTGGTGGCGTATGGCCTGCCTGCATTTTGATGGCTTTGACTTTGGGAAAGATTTTTTCTTTTTTTTTTTTTTATTATTCTAAGTATTCATGCCATGTCCCTCATATCTTGCCCCCTAAGTTGTGTCTTCCTCCTTGACTTTTTCCCCTGCTTTTGCAACATCTGTGAGCTTAGTTTTGGCATCTTTTGGTCCTTTGCACTGCACCTGATAAAACCCAAGGCCATTTTCTTAGAGTCAATAAATCTCCCTATTTTTCTTTTTTTCTCCTGCAATTGCAATTCCTTTGATGTTGACTCCTTTCCAGCGTGTTTGTAGGTCCTTCTTTTCTGTTTTGGCCTTCAGTGGGGATCAATTTTGGCAAGCTTTGCTGCATGTGCCTGCCCTTGGTGGCGTATGGCCTGCCTGCATTTTGATGGCTTTGACTTTGGGAAAGATTTTTTCTTTTTTTTTTTTTTATTATTTTAAGTATTCATGCCATGTCCCTCATATCTTGCCCCCTAAGATATTTTACCTCCTTGACTTTTTCCCCTTCTTTTGCAACATCTGTGAGCTTAGTTTTGGCACCTTTTGGTCCTTTGCAATGCAGCTGATATAAACCTAGGCCATTTTCTTAGAGTCACTAAATTTCCAAGATTTTCTTTTTTTCTCCTCCAATTGCAATTCCTTTGATGTTGTCTCCATTCCAGCGTGTTTGTAAGTCCTTCTTTTCTGCTTTCGCCTTCAGTGGGGATCAATTTTGGCAAGCTTTGCTGCATGTGCCTGCACTTGCTGGCGTATGGCCTGCCTGCATTTTGATGGCTTTGACTTTGGTATAGATTTTTTCTTTTATTTTTTTTTTTTGTTTTAAGTATTCATGCCATGTCCCTCATATCTTGCCCCCTAAGTTGTGTCTTCCTCCTTGACTTTTTCCCCTGCTTTTGCAACATCTGTGAGCTTAGTTTTGGCACCTTTTGGTCCTTTGCACTGCACCTGATGAAACCCCAGGCCACTTTCTAAGATTCACTCAATTTCCCTAATTTTCTTTTTTTCTCCTCCAATTGCAATTCCTTTGATGTTGACTCCTTTCCAGCGTGTTTGTAGGTCCTTCTTTTCTTTTCTCGCCTTCAGTGGGGATCAATTTTGGCAAGCTTTGCTGCATGTGCCTGCCCTTGGTGGCGTATGGCCTGCCTGCATTTTGATGGCTTTGACTTTGGGAAAGATTTCTTTTTTTTTATTTTTTTTATTTTAAGTATTCATGCCATGTCCCTCATATCTTGCCCCATAAGTTGTGTCTTCCTCCTTGACTTTTTCCCTTGCTTTTGCAACATCTGTGAGCTTAGTTTTGGCACCTTTTGGTCCTTTGCAATGCAGCTGATTTCCTCACAGCCTATTTTTTGAAGAGACTAAAATTCCCGATTTTCTGCTTTTTTCAATTGCATTTCATTTGAACCTATATCCTTTCCAGCGTGTTTGTAAGCCTTTCTTTTGGGACTCGTAAGATTCCTTTTCCCTTCCCGAAAGGAAGTTTCATTTCCTTTCGGGAAGGGAAAAGAAATCTTGCGATTTCAATGGGGACAAATAGAGGAATCTTTGGTGCATGTCCCTGCACTTGATGGCAGGCCATGCCTTTTGATGGCTTTGACTTTGGGAAAGATTTTTTTCTTTTTTTGGTTGTTTTCTGAAGTGTTCATGCCATGTCCCTCATATCTTGCCCCCTAAGTTGTGTCTTCCTCCTTGACTTTTTCCCCTGCTTTTGCAACATCTGTGAGCTTAGTTTTGGCATCTTTGGTGCTTTGCACTGCACATGATATACTGCCAGGCCATTTTCTTAGAGTCACTAAATTTCCCAAATTTTCTTTTTTTCTCCTCCAATTGCAATTCCTTTGATGTTGACTCCTTTCCAGCGTGTTTGTAGGTCCTTCTTTTCTGTTTTGGCCTTCAGTGGGGATCAATGTTGGCAAGCTTTGCTGCATGTGCCTGCCCTTGGTGGCGTATTGCCTGCCTGCATTTTGATGGCTTTGACTTTGGGAAAGATTTTTTCTTTTTTTTTTTTTTTATTATTTTAAGTATTCATGCCATGTCCCTCATATCTTGCCCCCTAAGTTGTGTCTTCCTCCTTGACTTTTTCCCCTGCTTTTGCACCGTCTGTGAGCTTAGTTTTGGCAGCTTTGTTCCTTTGCAATGCAGCTGATTTCCTCACAGCCTATTTTTTGTAGCGTCTAAAATTCCCGATTTTCGGCTTTTTTCAATTGCATTTCATTTGAACCTATCACCTTTCCAGAGTGTTTGTAAGCCTTTCTTTTAGGATTCGCAAGATTCCTTTTCCCTTCCCGAAAGGAAGTTTCATTTCCTTTCGGGAAGGGAAAAGGAATCTTGCGATTTCAATGGGGACCAATAGAGGAATCTTTGGTGCATGTCGCTGCACTTGATGGCAGGCCATGCCTTTTGATGGCTTTGACTTTGGGAAAGATTTTTTTCTTTTTTTGGTTGTTTTCCGAAGTGTTCATGCCATGATCCTCATATCTTGCTCCCTAAGTTGTGTCTTCCTCCTTGACTTTTTCCCCTGCTTTTGCAACATCTGTCAGCTTAGTTTTGGCATCTTTTGGTCCTTTGCAATGCACCTGATATAAACCCAGGCCATTTTTTTAGAGTCAGTAATTTCCCTAATTTTCTTTTTTTCTCCTCCAATTGCGAATCCTTTGATCTTGTCTCCATTCCAGCGTCTTTGTAGGCCTTTCTTTTCTGTTTTGGCCTTCAGTGGGGATCAATTTTGGCAAGCTTTGCTGCATGTGCCTGCACTTGCTGGCGTATGGCCTGCCTGCATTTTCATGGCTTTGACTTTGGGAAAGATTTTTTCTTTTTTTTTTTTTTTTATTATTTTAAGTATTCATGCCATGTCCCTCATATCTTGCCCCCTAAGTTGTGTCTTCCTCCTTGACATTTTCCCCTGCTTTTGCAACATCTGTGAGCTTAGTTTTGGCACCTTTTGGTCCTTTGCAATGCAGCTGATTTCCTCACAGCCTATTTTTTGAAGAGACTAAAATTCCCGATTTTCTGCTTTTTTCAATTGCATTTCATTTGAACCTATCTCCTTTCCAGCGTGTTTGTAAGCCTTTTTTTTGGGATTCGCAAGATTCCTTTTCCCTTCCCGAAAGGAAATTTCATTTCCTTTCGGGAAGGGAAAAGGAATCTTGCGATTTCAATGGGGACCAATAGAGGAATCTTTGGTGCATGTCGCTGCACTTGATGGCAGGCCATGCCTTTTGATGGCTTTGACTTTGGGAAAGACTTTTTTCTTTTTTTGGTTGTTTTCTGAAGTGTTCATGCCATGTCCCTCATATCTTGCCCCCTAAGTTCTGTCTTCCTCCTTGACTTTTTCCCCTGCTTTTGCAACATCTGTGAGCTTAGTTTTGGCATCTTTGGTGCTTTGCACTGCACATGATATACTGCCAGGCCATTTTCTTAGAGTCACTAAATTTCCCAAATTTTCTTTTTTTCTCCTCCAATTGCAATTCCTTTGATGTTGACTCCTTTCCAGCGTGTTTGTAGGTCCTTCTTTTCTGTTTTGGCCTTCAGTGGGGATCAATGTTGGCAAGCTTTGCTGCATGTGCCTGCCCTTGGTGGCGTATGGCCTGCCTGCATTTTGATGGCTTTGACTTTGGGAAATATTTTTTCTTTTTATTTTTTTTTTATTATTTAAAGTATTCATGCCATGTCCCTCATATCTTGCCCCCTAAGTTGTGTCTTCCTCCTTGACTTTTTCCCCTGCTTTTGCAACATCTGTGAGCTTAGTTTTGGCAGCTTTGTTCCTTTGCACTGCACCTGATATAAACCCAGGCCATTTTCTTAGAGTCACTAAATTTCCCAAATTTTCTTTTTTTCTCCTCCAATTGCAATTTCTTTGATGTTGTCTCCATTCCAGCGTGTTTGTAAGTCCTTCTTTTCTGTTTTGGCCTTCAGTGGGGATCAATTTTGGCAAGCTTTGCTGCATGTGCCTGCCCTTGCTGGCGTATGGCCTGCCTGCATTTTGATGGCTTTGACTTTGGGAAAGATTTTTTCTTTTTTTTTTTTTTATTATTTTAAGTATTCATGCCATGTCCCTCATATCTTGCCCCCTAAGATGTTTTACCTCCTTGACTTTTTCCCCTGCTTTTGCAACATCTGTGAGCTTAGTTTTGGCACCTTTTGGTCCTTTGCAATGCAGCTGATATAAACCTAGGCCATTTTCTTAGAGTCACTAAATTTCCAAGATTTTCTTTTTTTCTCCTCCAATTGCAATTCCTTTGATGTTGTCTCCATTCCAGCGTGTTTGTAAGTCCTTCTTTTCTGCTTTCGCCTTCAGTGGGGATCAATTTTGGCAAGCTTTGCTGCATGTGCCTGCACTTGCTGGCGTATGGCCTGCCTGCATTTTGATGGCTTTGACTTTGGTATAGATTTTTTCTTTTATTTTTTTTTTTTGTTTTAAGTATTCATGCCATGTCCCTCATATCTTGCCCCCTAAGTTGTGTCTTCCTCCTTGACTTTTTCCCCTGCTTTTGCAACATCTGTGAGCTTAGTTTTGGCACCTTTTGGTCCTTTGCACTGCACCTGATGAAACCCCAGGCCACTTTCTAAGATTCACTCAATTTCCCTAATTTTCTTTTTTTCTCCTCCAATTGCAATTCCTTTGATGTTGACTCCTTTCCAGCGTGTTTGTAGGTCCTTCTTTTCTTTTCTCGCCTTCAGTGGGGATCAATTTTGGCAAGCTTTGCTGCATGTGCCTGCCCTTGGTGGCGTATGGCCTGCCTGCATTTTGATGGCTTTGACTTTGGGAAAGATTTCTTTTTTTTTATTTTTTTTATTTTAAGTATTCATGCCATGTCCCTCATATCTTGCCCCATAAGTTGTGTCTTCCTCCTTGACTTTTTCCCTTGCTTTTGCAACATCTGTGAGCTTAGTTTTCGCACCTTTTGGTCCTTTGCAATGCAGCTGATTTCCTCACAGCCTATTTTTTGAAGAGACTAAAATTCCCGATTTTCTGCTTTTTTCAATTGCATTTCATTTGAACCTATATCCTTTCCAGCGTGTTTGTAAGCCTTTCTTTTGGGATTCGTAAGATTCCTTTTCCCTTCCCGAAAGGAAGTTTCATTTCCTTTCGGGAAGGGAAAAGAAATCTTGCGATTTCAATGGGGACAAATAGAGGAATCTTTGGTGCATGTCCCTGCACTTGATGGCAGGCCATGCCTTTTGATGGCTTTGACTTTGGGAAAGATTTTTTTCTTTTTTTGGTTGTTTTCTGAAGTGTTCATGCCATGTCCCTCATATCTTGCCCCCTAAGTTGTGTCTTCCTCCTTGACTTTTTCCCCTGCTTTTGCAACATCTGTGAGCTTAGTTTTGGCATCTTTGGTGCTTTGCACTGCACATGATATACTGCCAGGCCATTTTCTTAGAGTCACTAAATTTCCCAAATTTTCTTTTTTTCTCCTCCAATTGCAATTCCTTTGATGTTGACTCCTTTCCAGCGTGTTTGTAGGTCCTTCTTTTCTGTTTTGGCCTTCAGTGGGGATCAATGTTGGCAAGCTTTGCTGCATGTGCCTGCCCTTGGTGGCGTATTGCCTGCCTGCATTTTGATGGCTTTGACTTTGGGAAAGATTTTTTCTTTTTTTTTTTTTTTATTATTTTAAGTATTCATGCCATGTCCCTCATATCTTGCCCCCTAAGTTGTGTCTTCCTCCTTGACTTTTTCCCCTGCTTTTGCACCATCTGTGAGCTTAGTTTTGGCAGCTTTGTTCCTTTGCAATGCAGCTGATTTCCTCACAGCCTATTTTTTGTAGCGTCTAAAATTCCCGATTTTCGGCTTTTTTCAATTGCATTTCATTTGAACCTATCACCTTTCCAGAGTGTTTGTAAGCCTTTCTTTTAGGATTCGCAAGATTCCTTTTCCCTTCCCGAAAGGAAGTTTCATTTCCTTTCGGGAAGGGAAAAGGAATCTTGCGATTTCAATGGGGACCAATAGAGGAATCTTTGGTGCATGTCGCTGCACTTGATGGCAGGCCATGCCTTTTGATGGCTTTGACTTTGGGAAAGATTTTTTTCTTTTTTTGGTTGTTTTCCGAAGTGTTCATGCCATGATCCTCATATCTTGCTCCCTAAGTTGTGTCTTCCTCCTTGACTTTTTCCCCTGCTTTTGCAACATCTGTCAGCTTAGTTTTGGCATCTTTTGGTCCTTTGCAATGCACCTGATATAAACCCAGGCCATTTTTTTAGAGTCAGTAATTTCCCTAATTTTCTTTTTTTCTCCTCCAATTGCGAATCCTTTGATCTTGTCTCCATTCCAGCGTCTTTGTAGGCCTTTCTTTTCTGTTTTGGCCTTCAGTGGGGATCAATTTTGGCAAGCTTTGCTGCATGTGCCTGCACTTGCTGGCGTATGGCCTGCCTGCATTTTCATGGCTTTGACTTTGGGAAAGATTTTTTCTTTTTTTTTTTTTTTTATTATTTTAAGTATTCATGCCATGTCCCTCATATCTTGCCCCCTAAGTTGTGTCTTCCTCCTTGACTTTTTCCCCTGCTTTTGCAACATCTGTGAGCTTAGTTTTGGCACCTTTTGGTCCTTTGCAATGCAGCTGATTTCCTCACAGCCTATTTTTTGAAGAGACTAAAATTCCCGATTTTCTGCTTTTTTCAATTGCATTTCATTTGAACCTATCTCCTTTCCAGCGTGTTTGTAAGCCTTTTTTTTGGGATTCATAAGATTCCTTTTCCCTTCCCGAAAGGAAATTTCATTTCCTTTCGGGAAGGGAAAAGGAATCTTGCGATTTCAATGGGGACCAATAGAGGAATCTTTGGTGCATGTCGCTGCACTTGATGGCAGGCCATGCCTTTTGATGGCTTTGACTTTGGGAAAGACTTTTTTCTTTTTTTGGTTGTTTTCTGAAGTGTTCATGCCATGTCCCTCATATCTTGCCCCCTAAGTTCTGTCTTCCTCCTTGACTTTTTCCCCTGCTTTTGCAACATCTGTGAGCTTAGTTTTGGCATCTTTGGTGCTTTGCACTGCACATGATATACTGCCAGGCCATTTTCTTAGAGTCACTAAATTTCCCAAATTTTCTTTTTTTCTCCTCCAATTGCAATTCCTTTGATGTTGACTCCTTTCCAGCGTGTTTGTAGGTCCTTCTTTTCTGTTTTGGCCTTCAGTGGGGATCAATGTTGGCAAGCTTTGCTGCATGTGCCTGCCCTTGGTGGCGTATGGCCTGCCTGCATTTTGATGGCTTTGACTTTGGGAAATATTTTTTCTTTTTATTTTTTTTTTATTATTTAAAGTATTCATGCCATGTCCCTCATATCTTGCCCCCTAAGTTGTGTCTTCCTCCTTGACTTTTTCCCCTGCTTTTGCAACATCTGTGAGCTTAGTTTTGGCAGCTTTGTTCCTTTGCACTGCACCTGATATAAACCCAGGCCATTTTCTTAGAGTCACTAAATTTCCCAAATTTTCTTTTTTTCTCCTCCAATTGCAATTTCTTTGATGTTGTCTCCATTCCAGCGTGTTTGTAAGTCCTTCTTTTCTGTTTTGGCCTTCAGTGGGGATCAATTTTGGCAAGCTTTGCTGCATGTGCCTGCCCTTGCTGGCGTATGGCCTGCCTGCATTTTGATGGCTTTGACTTTGGGAAAGATTTTTTCTTTTTTTTTTTTTTATTATTCTAAATATTCATGCCATGTCCCTCATATCTTGCTCCCTAAGTTGTGTCTTCCTCCTTGACTTTTTCCCCTGCTTTTGCAACATCTGTGAGCTTAGTTTTGGCACCTTTTGGTCCTTTGCACTGCACCTGATGAAACCCCAGGCCACTTTCTAAGATTCACTCAATTTCCCTAATTTTCTTTTTTTCTCCTCCAATTGCAATTCCTTTGATGTTGACTCCTTTCCAGCGTGTTTGTAGGTCCTTCTTTTCTTTTCTCGCCTTCAGTGGGGATCAATTTTGGCAAGCTTTGCTGCATGTGCCTGCCCTTGGTGGCGTATGGCCTGCCTGCATTTTCATGGCTTTGACTTTGGGAAAGATTTCTTTTTTTTTATTTTTTTTATTTTAAGTATTCATGCCATGTCCCTCATATCTTGCCCCCTAAGTTGTGTCTTCCTCCTTGACTTTTTCCCTTGCTTTTGCAACATCTGTGAGCTTAGTTTTGGCACCTTTTGGTCCTTTGCAATGCAGCTGATTTCCTCACAGCCTATTTTTTGAAGAGACTAAAATTCCCGATTTTCTGCTTTTTTCAATTGCATTTCATTTGAACCTATATCCTTTCCAGCGTGTTTGTAAGCCTTTCTTTTGGGATTCGTAAGATTCCTTTTCCCTTCCCGAAAGGAAGTTTCATTTCCTTTCGGGAAGGGAAAAGAAATCTTGCGATTTCAATGGGGACCAATAGAGGAATCTTTGGTGCATGTCCCTGCACTTGATGGCAGGCCATGCCTTTTGATGGCTTTGACTTTGGGAAAGATTTTTTTCTTTTTTTGGTTGTTTTCTGAAGTGTTCATGCCATGTCCCTCATATCTTGCCCCCTAAGTTGTGTCTTCCTCCTTGACTTTTTCCCCTGCTTTTGCAACATCTGTGAGCTTAGTTTTGGCATCTTTGGTGCTTTGCACTGCACATGATATACTGCCAGGCCATTTTCTTAGAGTCACTAAATTTCCCAAATTTTCTTTTTTTCTCCTCCAATTGCAATTCCTTTGATGTTGACTCCTTTCCAGCGTGTTTGTAGGTCCTTCTTTTCTGTTTTGGCCTTCAGTGGGGATCAATGTTGGCAAGCTTTGCTGCATGTGCCTGCCCTTGGTGGCGTATTGCCTGCCTGCATTTTGATGGCTTTGACTTTGGGAAAGATTTTTTCTTTTTTTTTTTTTTTATTATTTTAAGTATTCATGCCATGTCCCTCATATCTTGCCCCCTAAGTTGTGTCTTCCTCCTTGACTTTTTCCCCTGCTTTTGCACCGTCTGTGAGCTTAGTTTTGGCAGCTTTGTTCCTTTGCAATGCAGCTGATTTCCTCACAGCCTATTTTTTGTAGCGTCTAAAATTCCCGATTTTCGGCTTTTTTCAATTGCATTTCATTTGAACCTATCTCCTTTCCAGAGTGTTTGTAAGCCTTTCTTTTAGGATTCGCAAGATTCCTTTTCCCTTCCCGAAAGGAAGTTTCATTTCCTTTCGGGAAGGGAAAAGGAATCTTGCGATTTCAATGGGGACCAATAGAGGAATCCTTGGTGCATGTCGCTGCACTTGATGGCAGGCCATGCCTTTTGATGGCTTTGACTTTGGGAAAGATTTTTTTCTTTTTTTGGTTGTTTTCCGAAGTGTTCATGCCATGTCCCTCATATCTTGCCCCCTAAGTTCGGTCTTCCTCCTTGACTTTTTCCCCTGCTTTTGCAACATCTGTGAGCTTAGTTTTGGCATCTTTGGTGCTTTGCACTGCACATGATATACTGCCAGGCCATTTTCTTAGAGTCACTAAATTTCCCAAATTTTCTTTTTTTCTCCTCCAATTGCAATTCCTTTGATGTTGACTCCTTTCCAGCGTGTTTGTAGGTCATTCTTTTCTGTTTTGGCCTTCAGTGGGGATCAATTTTGGCAAGCTTTGCTGCATGTGCCTGCCCTTGCTGGCGTATGGCCTGCCTGCATTTTGATGGCTTTGACTTTGGGAAAGATTTTTTCTTTTTTTTTTTTTATTATTTTAAATGTTCATGTCATGTCCCTCATGTCTTGCCCCATAAGTTGTGTCTTCCTCCTTGACTTTTTCCCCTGCTTTTGCAACATCTGGGAGCTTAGTTTTGGCACCTTTTGGTCCTTTCACTGCACCTGATATAAACCCAGGCCATTTTCTTAGAGTCACTAAATTTCCCAAATTTTCTTTTTTTCTCCTCCAATTGCAATTCCTTTGATGTTGACTCCATTCCAGCGTGTTTGTAAGTCCTTCTTTTCTGTTTTGACCTTCAGTGGGGATCAATTTTGGCAAGCTTTGCTGCATGTGCCTGCCCTTGGTGGCGTATGGCCTGCCTGTATTTTGATGGCTTTTACTTTGGGAAAGATTTTTTCTTTTTTTTTTTTTTATTATTTTAAGTATTCATGCCATGTCCCTCATATCTTGCTCCCTAAGTTGTGTCTTCCTCCTTGACTTTTTCCCCTGCTTTTGCAACATCTGTGAGCTTAGTTTTGGCCCCTTTTGGTCCTTTGCAATGCAGCTGATTTCCTCACAGCCTATTTTTTGTAGCGACTAAAATTCCCGATTTTCTGCTTTTTTCAATTGCATTTCATTTGAACCTATATCCTTTCCAGTGTGTTTGTAAGCCTTTCTTTTGGGATTCGCAAGATTCCTTTTCCCTTCCCGAAAGGAAATTTCATTTCCTTTCGGGAAGGGAAAAGGAATCTTGCGATTTCAATGGGGACCAATAGAGGAATCTTTGGTGCATGTCGCTGCACTTGATGGCAGGCCATGCCTTTTGATGGCTTTGACTTTGGGAAAGATTTTTTTCTTTTTTTGGTTGTTTTCTGAAGTGTTCATGCCATGTCCCTCATATCTTGCCCCCTAAGTTCGGTCTTCCTCCTTGACTTTTTCCCCTGCTTTTGCAACATCTGTGAGCTTAGTTTTGGCATCTTTGGTGCTTTGCACTGCACATGATATACTGCCAGGCCATTTTCTTAGAGTCTCTAAATTTCCCAAATTTTCTTTTTTTCTCCTCCAATTGCAATTCCTTTGATGTTGTCTCCATTCCAGCGTGTTTGTAGGTCCTTCTTTTCTGTTTTGGCCTTCAGTGGGGATCAGATTTGGCAAGCTTTGCTGCATGTGCCTGCCCTTGGTGGCGTATGGCCTGCCTGCATTTTGATGGCTTTGACTTTGGGAAAGATTTTTTCTTTTTTTTTTTTTTTTTTTTTATTTTAAGTATTCATGCCATGTCCCTCATATCTTGCCCCCTAAGTTGTGTCTTCCTCCTTGACATTTTCCCCTGCTTTTGAACCGTCTGTGAGCTTAGTTTTGGCAGCTTTGTTCCTTTGCAATGCAGCTGATTTCCTCACAGCCTATTTTTTGTAGCGACTAAAATTCCCGATTTTCGGCTTTTTTCAATTGCATTTCATTTGAACCTATCTCCTTTCCAGAGTGTTTGTAAGCCTTTCTTTTGGGATTCGCAAGATTCCTTTTCCCTTCCCGAAAGGAAATTTCATTTCCTTTCGGGAAGGGAAAAGGAATCTTGCGATTTCAATGGGGACCAATAGAGGAATCTTTGGTGCATGTCCCTGCACTTGATGGCAGGCCATGCCTTTTGATGGCTTTGACTTTGGGAAAGATTTTTTTCTTTTTTTGGTTGTTTTCTGAAGTGTTCATGGCATGTCCCTCATATCTTGCCCACTAAGTTGTGTCTTCCTCCTTGACTTTTTCCCCTGCTTTTGCAACATCTGTGAGCTTAGTTTTGGCACCTTTTGGTCCTTTGCACTGCACCTGATATAAACCCAGGCCATTTTCTTAGAGTCACTCAATTTCCCAAATTTTCTTTTTTTCTCCTCCAATTGCAATTCCTTTGATGTTGACTCCTTTCCAGCGTGTTTGTAGGTCCTTCTTTTCTGTTTTGGCCTTCAGTGGGGATCAATTTTGGCAAGCTTTGCTGCATGTGCCTGCCCTTGGTGGCGTATGGCCTGCCTGCATTTTGATGGCTTTGACTTTGGGAAAGATTTTTTCTTTTTTTTTTTTTTATTATTGTAAGTATTCGTGCCATGTCCCTCACATCTTGCCCCCTAAGTTGTGTCTTCCTCCTTGACTTTTTCCCCTGCTTTTGCAACATCTGTGAGCTTAGTTTTGGCCCCTTTTGGTCCTTTGCAATGCAGCTGATTTCCTCACAGCCTATTTTTTGAAGAGACTAAAATTCCCGATTTTCTGCTTTTTTCAATTGCATTTCATTTGAACTTATCCTTTCCAGCGTGTTTGTAAGCCTTTCTTTTGGGATTCGTAAGATTCCTTTTCCCTTCCCGAAAGGAAATTTCATTTCCTTTCGGGAAGGGAAAAGAAATCTTGCGATTTCAATGGGGACAAATAGAGGAATCTTTGGTGCATGTCCCTGCACTTGATGGCAGGCCATGCCTTTTGATGGCTTTGACTTTGGGAAAGATTTTTTTTTTTTTTGGTTGTTTTCTGAAGTGTTCATGCCATGTCCCTCATATCTTGCCCCCTAAGTTGTGTCTTCCTCCTTGACTTTTTCCCCTGCTTTTGCAACATCTGTGAGCTTAGTTTTGGCAGCTTTGTTCCTTGCAATGCAGCTGATTTCCTCACAGCCTATTTTTTGTAGCGACTAAAATTCCCGATTTTCGGCTTTTTTCAATTGCATTTCATTTGAACCTATCTCCTTTCCAGAGTGTTTGTAAGCCTTTCTTTTGGGATTCGCAAGATTCCTTTTCCCTTCCCGAAAGGAAGTTTCATTTCCTTTCGGGAAGGGAAAAGGAATCTTGCGATTTCAATGGGGACCAATAGAGGAATCTTTGGTGCATGTCCCTGCACTTGATGGCAGGCCATGCCTTTTGATGGCTTTGACTTTGGGAAAGATTTTTTTCTTTTTTTGGTTGTTTTCTGAAGTGTTCATGCCATGATCCTCATATCTTGCTCCCTAAGTTGTGTCTTCCTCCTTGACTTTTTCCCCTGCTTTTGCAACATCTGTGAGCTTAGTTTTGGCATCTTTTGGTCCTTTGCAATGCACCTGATATAAACACAGGCCATTTTTTTAGAGTCAGTAATTTCCATAATTTTCTTTTTTTCTCCTCCAATTGCAATTCCTTTGATCTTGTCTCCATTCCAGCGTCTTTGTAGGCCTTTATTTCTGTTTTGGCCTTCAGTGGGGATCAATTTTGGCAAGCTTTGCTGCATGTGCCTGCACTTGCTGGCGTATGGCCTGCCTGCATTTTGATGGCTTTGACTTTGGGAAAGATTTTTTCTATATTTTTTTTTTTTTATTATTTTAAGTATACATGCCATGTCCCCCACATCTTGCCCCCTAAGTTGTGTCTTCCTGCTTGACTTTTTCCCCTGCTTTTGCAACATCTGTGACCTTAGTTTTGGCATCTTTGGTCCTTTGCACTGCACATGATATACTGACAGGCCATTTTCTTAGAGTCACTAAATTTCCAATATTTTCTTTTTTTCTCCTCCAATTGCAATTCCTTTGATGTTGTCTCCATTCCAGCGTGTTTGTAAGTACTTCTTTTCTGTTTTGGTCTTCAGTGGGGATTAATTTTGGCAAGCTTTGCTGCATGTGCCTGCACTTGCTGGCGTAGGGCCTGCCTGCATTTTGATGGCTTTGACTTTGGGAAAAATTTTTTCTTTTTTTTTTTTTTTTTTTCTTTTAAGTATTCATGCCATGTCCCTGATATCTTGCTCCCTAAGTTGTGTCTTCCTCCTTGACTTTTTCCCCTGCTTTTGCAACATCTGTGAGCTTAGTTTTGGCACCTTTTGGTCCTTTGCAATGCACCTGATATAACACCAGGCCATTTTCTTAGAGTCACTAAATTACCCAAATTTTCTTTTTTTCTCCTCCAATTGCAATTCCTTTGATGTTGACTCCTTGCCAGCGTGTATGTAAGTCCTTCTTTTCTGTTTTGGCCTTCAGTGGGGATCAATTTTGGCAAGCTTTGCTGCATGTGCCTGCCCTTGTTGGCGTATGGCCTGCCTGTATTTTGATGGCTTTGACTTTGGGAAAGATTTTTTCTTTTTTTTTTTTTAATATTTTAACTATTCATGCCATGTTCCTCATATCTTGCCCCCTGTTGTGTCTACCTCCTTGACTTTTTCCCCTGCTTTTGCAACATCTGTGAGCTTAGTTTTGGCATCTTTTGATCCTTTGCACTGCACCTGATAAAACCCCAGGCCATTTTCTTAGAGTCACTAAATTTCCCAAATTTTCTTTTTTTCTCCTCCAATTGCAATTCCTTTGATGTTGACTCCTTTCCAGCGTGTTTGTAGGTCCTTCTTTTCAGTTTTGGCTTTCAGTGGGGATCAATTTTGGCAAAAATTGCTGCATGTGCCTGCACTTGCTGGCGTATGGCCTGCCTGCATTTTCATGGCTTTGACTTTGGGAAAGATTTTTTCTTTTTTTTTTTTTTAATATTGTACGTATTCATGCCATGTCCCTCATACCTTGCCCCCTAAGTTGTGTCTTCCTCCTTGACTATTTCCCCTGCTTTTGCAACATCTGTGAGCTTAGTTTTGGCATTTTTTGGTCCTTTGCACTGCACCTGATATAAACCCAGGCCATATTCTTAGAGTCTCTAAATTTCCCAAATTTTTTTTTTTCTCCTCCAATTGCAATTCCTTTGATGTTGACTCCTTTCCAGCGTGTTTGTAGGTCCTTCTTTTCTGTTTTGGCCTTAAGTGGGGATCAATTTTGGCAAGCTTTGCTGCATGTGCCTGCCCTTGCTGGCGTATGGCCTGCCTGCATTTTGATGGCTTTTACTTTGGGAAAGATTTTTTCTTTTTTTTTTTTTTAATATTTTAACTATTCATGCCATGTTCCTCATATCTTTCCCCCTGTTCTGTCTACCTTATTGACTTTTTCCCCTGCTTTTGCAACATCTGTGAGCTTAGTTTTGGCATCTTTTGGTCCGTTGCACTGCACCTGATAAAACCCCAGGCCATTTTCTCAGAGTCACTAAATTTCCGAAATTTTCTTTTTTTCTCCTCCAATTGCAATTCCTTTGATGTTGACTCCTTTCCAGCGTGTTTGTAGGTCCTTCTTTTCTGTTTTGGCTTTCAGTGGGGATGAATTATGGCAAACTTTGCTGCATGTGCCTGCACTTGCTGGCTTATGGCCTGCCTGCATTTTGATGGCTTTGACTTTGGTATAGATTTTTCCTTTTTTTTTTTTTAATATTGTAAGTATTCATGCCATGTCCCTCATATCTTGCCCCCTAAGTTGTGTCTTCCTCCTTGACTTTTTCCCCTGCTTTTGCAACATCTCTGAGCTTAGTTTTGGCACCTTTTGGTCCTTTGCAATGCAGCTGATTTCCTCACAGCCTATTTTTTGAAGAGACTAAAATTCCCGATTTTCTGCTTTTTTCAATTGCATTTCATTTGAACCTATCTCCTTTCCAGAGTGTTTGTAAGCCTTTCTTTTGGGATCTGCAAGATTCCTTTTCCCTTCCCGAAAGGAAATTTCATTTCCTTTCGGGAAGGGAAAAGGAATCTTTTGATTTCAATGGGGACCAATAGAGGGATCTTTGGTGCATGTCCCTGCACTTGATGGCAGGCCATGCCTTTTGATGGCTTTGACTTTGGGAAAGATTTTTTTCTTTTTTGGTTGTTTTCTGAAGTGTTCATGCCATGTCCCTCATATCTTGCCCCCTAAGTTGTGTCTTCCTCCTTGACTTTTTCCCCTGCTTTTGCAACATCTGTGAGCTTAGTTTTAGCATATTTTGGTCCTTTGCACTGCACCTGATATAAACCCAGGCCACTTTCTAAGAGTCATTAAATTTCCCAAATTTCCTTTTTTTCTCCTCCAATTGCAATTCCTTTGATGGTGTCTCCATTCCAGCGTGTTTGTAGGTCCTTCTTTTCTGTTTTGGCCTTCAGTGGGGATCAATTTTGGCAAACTTTGCTGCATGTGCCTGCACTTGCTGGCATATGGCCTGCCTGCATTTTGATGGCTTTGACTTTGGGATAGATTTTTTCTTTTCTTTTTTTTTTTTTCTTTTAAGTATTCATGCCATGTCCCTCATATCTTGCCCCCTAAGTTGTGTCTTGCTCCTTGACTTTTTCCCCTGCTTTTGCAACATCTGTGAGCTTAGTTTTGGCACCTTTTGGTCCTTTGCACTGCACCTGATATAAGCCCAGGCCATTTTCTAAGAGTCACTAAATTTCCCAAATTTTCTTTTTTTCTCCTCCAATTGCAATTCCTTTGATGTTGTCTCCATTCCAGCGTGTTTGCAAGTCCTTCTTTACTGTTTTGGCCTTCAGTGGGGATCATTTTTGGCAAGCTTTGCTGCATGTGCCTGCACTTGCTGGCGTATGGCGTGCCTGCATTTTGATGGCTTTGACTTTGGGAAAGATTTTTTCTTTTTTTTTTTTTTTTATTTTAAGTATTCATGCCATGTCCCTCACATCTTGCCCCCTAAGTTGTGTCTTCCTCCTTGACTTTTTCCCCTGCTTTTGCAACATCTCTGAGCTTAGTTTTGGCACCTTTTGGTCCTTTGCACTACACCTGATATAAACCCAGCCCATTTTCTTAGAGTCACTAAATTTCCAAAATTTTCTTTTTTTCTCCTCCAATTGCAATTCCTTTGATGTTGACTCCTTTCCAGCGTGTTTGTAGGTCCTTCTTTTCTGTTTTGGCCTTCAGAGGGGATCAATTTTGGCAAGCTTTGCTGCATGTGCCTGCACTTGCTGGCGTATGGCCTGCCTGCGTTTTGATGGCTTTGACTTTGGGAAAGATTTTTTCTTTTTTTTTTTTTTATTATTTTAAATATTCATGCCATGTCCCTCACATCTTGCCCCCTAAGTTGTGGCTTCCTCCTTGACTTTTTCCCCTGCTTTTGCAACATCTGTGAGCTTAGTTTTGGCACCTTTTGGTCCTTTGCAATGCAGCTGATTTCCTCACAGCCTATTTTTTGAAGAGACTAAAATTCCCAATTTTCTGCTTTTTTCAATTGCATTTCATTTGAACTTATCTCCTTTCCAGAGTGTTTGTAAGCCTTTCTTTTGGGATCCGCAAGATTCCTTTTCCCTTCCCGAAAGGAAATTTCATTTCCTTTCGGGAAGGGAAAAGGAATCTTGCGATTTCAATGGAGACCAATAGAGGAATCTTTGGTGCATGTCCCTGCACTTGATGGCAGGCCATGCCTTTTGATGGCTTTGACTTTGGAAAAGATTTTTTTCTTTTTTTGGTGGTTTTCTGAAGTTTTCATGCCATGTCCCTCATATCTTTCCCCATAAGTTGTGTCTTCCTCCTTGACTTTTTCCCCTGCTTTTGCAACATCTGTGAGCTTAGTTTTGGCACCTTTTGGTCCTTTGCACTGCACCTGATATAAACCCAGGCCATTTTCTTAGAGTCACTAAATTTGCAAAATTTTCTTTTTTTCTCTTCCAATTGCAATTCCTTTGATGTTGTCTCCATTCCAGCGTGTTTGTAGGTCCTTCTTTTCTGTTTCGGCCTTCAGTGGGGATCAATTTTGGCAAGCTTTGCTGCATGTGCCTGCCCTTGCTGGCGTATGGCCTGCCTGCATTTTGATGGCTTTGACTTTGGAATAGATTTTTTCTTTTATTTTTTTTTTTTTCTTAAGTATTCTTGCCATGTCCCTCATATCTTGCTCCCTAAGTTGTGTCTTCCTCCTTGACTTTTTCCCCTGCTTTTGCAACATCTCTGAGCTTAGTTTTGGCATCTTTTGGTCCTTTGCACTGCACCTGATAAAACCCCAGGCCACTTTCTAAGAGTCACTCAATTTCCCAAATTTTCTTTTTTTCTCCTCCAATTGCAATTCCTTTGATGTTGACTCCTTTCCAGCGTGTTTGTAGGTCCTTCTTTTCTGTTTTGGCCTTCAGTGAGGATCAATTTTGGCAAGCTTTGCTGCATGTGCCTGCCCTTGCTGGCGTATGGCCTGCCTGTATTTTGATGGCTTTGACTTTGGGAAAGATTTTTTCTTTTTTATTTTTTTAATATTTTAAGTATTCATGCCATGTCCCTCATATATTGCCCCCTAAGTTGTGTCTTCCTCCTTGACTTTTTCCCCTGCTTTTGCAACATCTGTGAGCTTAGTTTTGGCCCCTTTTGGTCCTTTGCAATGCAGCTGATTTCCTCACAGCCTATTTTTGGAAGAGACTAAAATTCCTGATTTTCTGCTTTTTTCAATTGCATTTCATTTGAACCTATCTCCTTTCCAGAGTGTTTGTAAGCCTTTCTTTTGGGATTCGCAAGATTCCTTTTCCCTTCCCGAAAGGAAATTTCATTTCCTTTCCAGAAGGGAAAAGGAATCTTGCAATTTCAATGGGGACCAATAGAGGAATCTTTGGTGCATGTCCCTGCACTTGATGGCAGGCCATGCCTTTTGATGGCTTTGACTTTGGGAAAGACTTTTTTGTTTTTTGGTTGTTTTCTGAAGTGTTCATGCCATGTCCCTCATATCTTGCCCCCTAAGTTCTGTCTTCCTCCTTGACTTTTTCCACTGCTTTTGCAACATCTGTGAGCTTAGTTTTGGCATCGTTGGTTCTTTGCACTGCACATGATATACTGCCAGGCCATTTTCTTAGAGTCACTAAATTTCCCAAATTTTCTTTTTTTCTCCTCCAATTGCAATTCCTTTGATGTTGACTCCTTTCCAGCGTGTTTGTAGGTCCTTCTTTTCTGTTTTGGCCTTCAGTGGGGATCAATGTTGGCAAGCTTTGCTGCATGTGCCTGCACTTGCTGGCGTATGGCCTGCCTGCATTTTCATGGCTTTGACTTTGGGAAAGATTTTTTCTTTTTTTTTTTTTTATTATTTTAACTATTCATGTCATGTCCCTCATATCTTGCTCCCTAAGTTGTGTCTTCCTCCTTGACTTTTTCCCCTGCTTTTGCACCGTCTGTGAGCTTAGTTTTGGCAGCTTTGTTCCTTTGCACTGCACATGATATAAACCCAGGCCATTTTCTTAGAGTCACTAAATTTCCCAAATTTTCTTTTTTTCTCCTCCAATTGCAATTCCTTTGATGTTGACGCCTTTCCAGCGTGTTTGTAGGTCCTTCTTTTCTGTTTTCGCCTTCAGTGGGGATCAATGTTGGCAAGCTTTGCTGCATGTGCCTGCCCTTGGTGGCATATGGCCTGCCTGCATTTTGATGGCTTTGACTTTGGGAAAGATTTTTTCTTTTTTTTTTTTTTTATTATTGTAAGTATTCATGCCATGTCCCTCATATTTGCTCCCTAAGTTGTGTCTTCCTCCTTGACTTTTTCCCCTGCTTTTGCACCGTCTGTGAGCTTAGTTTTGGCAGCTTTTTTCCTTGCAATGCAGCTGATTTCCTCATAGCCTTTTTTTTGTAGCGACTAAAATTCCCGATTTTCGGCTTTTTTCAATTGCATTTCATTTGAACCTATCACCTTTCCAGAGTGTTAGTAAGCCTTTTTTTTGCTATTCGCAAGATTCCTTTTCCCTTCCCGAAAGGAAATTTCATTTCCTTTCGGGAAGGGAAAAGGAATCTTGCGATTTCAATGGGGACCAATAGAGGAATCTTTGGTGCATGTCCCTGCACTTGATGGCAGGCCATGCCTTTTGATGGCTTTGACTTTGGGAAAGATTTTTTCTTTTTTTGGTTTTTTTCTGAAGTGTTCATGGCATGTCCCTCATATCTTTCCCCCTAAGTTGTGTCTTCCTCCTTGACTTTTTCCCCTGCTTTTGCAACATCTGGGAGCTTAGTTTTGGCATCTTTTGGTCCTTTGCACTGCACCTGCTAAAACCCCAGGCCACTTTCTAAGAGTCATTAAATTTCCCAAATTTTCTTTTTTTCTCCTCCAATTGCAATTCCTTTGATGTTGACTCCTTTCCAGCGTGTTTGTAGGTCCTTCTTTTCTGTTTTGGCCTTCAGAGGGGATCAATTTTGGCAAGCTTTGCTGCATGTGCCTGCCCTTGGTGGCGTATGGCCTGCCTGCATTTTGATGGCTTTGACTTTGGGAAAGATTTTTTCATTTTATTTTTTTTTTATTATTTTAAGTATTCATGCCATGTCCCTCATATCTTGCCCCCTAAGTTGTGTCTTCCTCCTTGACTTTTTCCCCTGCTTTTGCACCGTCTGTGAGCTTAGTTTTGGCAGCTTTGTTCCTTTGCAATGCAGCTGATTTCCTCGCAGCCTATTTTATGTAGCGACTAAAATTCCCGATTTTCGGCTTTTTTCAATTGCATTTCATTTGAATCTATCTCCTTTCCAGAGTGTTTGTAAGCCTTTCTTTTGGGATTCGCAAGATTCCTTTTCCCTTCCCGAAAGGAAATTTCATTTCCTTTTGGGAAGGGAAAAGGAATCTTGCGATTTCCATGGGGACCAATAGAGGAATCTTTGGTGCATGTCGCTGCACTTGATGGCAGGCCATGCCTTTTGATGGCTTTGACTTTGGGAAAGATTTTTTTCTTTTTTTGGTTGTTTTCTGAAGTGTTCATGCCATGTCCCTCATATCTTGCCCCCTAAGTTGTGTCTTCCTCCTTGACTTTTTCCCCTGCTTTTGCAACATCTGTGAGCTTAGTTTTGGCATCTTTGGTGCTTTGCACTGCACATGATATACTGCCAGGCCATTTTCTTAGAGTCACTAAATTTCCCAAATTTTCTTTTTTTCTCCTCCAATTGCAATTCCTTTGATGTTGACTCCTTGCCAGCGTGTTTGTAGGTCCTTCTTTTCTGTTTTGGCCTTCAGTGGGGATCAATGTTGGCAAGCTTTGCTGCATGTGCCTGCACTTGCTGGCGTATGGCCTGCCTGTATTTTGATGGCTTTGACTTTGGGAAAGATTTTTTCTTTTTTTATTTTTTATTATTTTAAGTATTCATGCCATGTCGCTCATATCTTGCTCCCTAAGTTGTGTCTTCCTCCTTGACTTTTTCCCCTGCTTTTGCAACATCTGTGAGCTTAGTTTTGGCCCCTTTTGGTCCTTTGCAATGCAGCTGATTTCCTCACAGCCTATTTTTTGTAGCGACTAAAATTCCCGATTTTCGGCTTTTTTCAATTGCATTTCATTTGAACCTATCTCCTTTCCAGAGTGTTTGTAAGCCTTTCTTTTGGGATTCGCAAGATTCCTTTTCCCTTCCCGAAAGGAAATTTCATTTCCTTTTGGGAAGGGAAAAGGAATCTTGCGATTTCCATGGGGACCAATAGAGGAATCTTTGGTGCATGTCGCTGCACTTGATGGCAGGCCATGCCTTTTGATGGCTTTGACTTTGGGAAAGATTTTTTTCTTTTTTTGGTTTTTTTCAGAAGTGTTCATGGCATGTCCCTCATATCTTGCCCCCTAAGTTGTGTCTTCCTCTTTGACTTTTTCCCCTGCTTTTGCAACATCTGTGAGCTTAGTTTTGGCATCTTTTGGTCCTTTGCACTGCACCTGCTAAAACCCCAGGCCACTTTCTAAGAGTCATTAAATTTCCGAAATTTTCTTTTTTTCTCCTCCAATTGCAATTCCTTTGATGTTGACTCCTTTCCAGCGTGTTTGTAGGTCCTTCTTTTCTGTTTTGGCCTTCAGAGGGGATCAATTTTGGCAAGATTTGCTGCATGTGCCTGCCCTTGGTGGCGTATGGCCTGCCTGCATTTTGATGGCTCTGACTTTGGGGTAGATTTTTTCTTTTATTTTTTTTTTTTGTTTTAAGTATTCATGCCATGTCCCTCATATCTTGCCCCCTAAGTAGTGTCTTCCTCCTTGACTTTTTCCCCTGCTTTTGCAACATCTCTGAGCTTAGTTTTGGCACCTTTTGGTCCTTTGCACTGCACCTGATGAAACCCCAGGCCACATTCTAAGAGTCACTCAATTTCCGAAATTTTCTTTTTTTCTCCTCCAATTGCAATTCCTTTGATGTTGACTCCTTTCCAGCGTGTTTGTAGGTCCTTCTTTTCTGTTTTGGCCTTCAGTGGGGATCAATTTTGGCAAGCTTTGCTGCATGTGCCTGCCCTTGGTGGCGTATGGCCTGCCTGTATTTTGATGGCTTTGACTTTGGGAAAGATTTTTTCTTTTTTATTATTTTAATATTTTAAGTATTCATGCCATGTCCCTCATATCTTGCCCCCTAAGTTGTGTCTTCCTCCTTGACTTTTTCCCCTGCTTTTGCAACATCTGTGAGCTTAGTTTTGGCCCCTTTTGGTCCTTTGCAATGCAGCTGATTTCCTCACAGCCTATTTTTGGAAGAGACTAAAATTCCCGATTTTCTGCTTTTTTCAATTGCATTTCATTTGAACCTATCTCCTTTCCAGCGTGTTTGTAAGCCTTTCTTTTGGGATTCGTAAGATTCCTTTTCCCTTCCCGAAAGGAAATTTCATTTCCTTTCGGGAAGGGAAAAGGAATCTTGCGATTTCAATGGGGACCAATAGAGGAATCTTTGGTGCATGTCCCTGCACTTGATGGCAGGCCATGCCTTTTGATGGCTTTGACTTTGGGAAAGACTTTTTTCTTTTTTTGGTTGTTTTCTGAAGTGTTCATGCCATGTCCCTCATATCTTGCCCCCTAAGTTGTGTCTTCCTCCTTGACTTTTTCCCCTGCTTTTGCAACATCTGTGAGCTTAGTTTTGGCAGCTTTGTTCCTTGCAATGCAGCTGATTTCCTCACAGCCTATTTTTTGTAGCGACTAAAATTCCCGATTTTCGGCTTTTTTCAATTGCATTTCATTTGAACCTATCTCCTTTCCAGAGTGTTTGTAAGCCTTTCTTTTGGGATTCGCAAGATTCCTTTTCCCTTCCCGAAAGGAAGTTTCATTTCCTTTCGGGAAGGGAAAAGGAATCTTGCGATTTCAATGGGGACCAATAGAGGAATCTTTGGTGCATGTCCCTGCACTTGATGGCAGGCCATGCCTTTTGATGGCTTTGACTTTGGGAAAGATTTTTTTCTTTTTTTGGTTGTTTTCTGAAGTGTTCATGCCATGATCCTCATATCTTGCTCCCTAAGTTGTGTCTTCCTCCTTGACTTTTTCCCCTGCTTTTGCAACATCTGTGAGCTTAGTTTTGGCATCTTTTGGTCCTTTGCAATGCACCTGATATAAACCCAGGCCATTTTTTTAGAGTCAGTAATTTCCATAATTTTCTTTTTTTCTCCTCCAATTGCAATTCCTTTGATCTTGTCTCCATTCCAGCGTCTTTGTAGGCCTTTATTTCTGTTTTGGCCTTCAGTGGGGATCAATTTTGGCAAGCTTTGCTGCATGTGCCTGCACTTGCTGGCGTATGGCCTGCCTGCATTTTGATGGCTTTGACTTTGGGAAAGATTTTTCTATATTTTTTTTTTTTTATTATTTTAAGTATACATGCCATGTCCCCCACATCTTGCCCCCTAAGTTGTGTCTTCCTGCTTGACTTTTTCCCCTGCTTTTGCAACATCTGTGACCTTAGTTTTGGCATCTTTGGTCCTTTGCACTGCACATGATATACTGACAGGCCATTTTCTTAGAGTCACTAAATTTCCAATATTTTCTTTTTTTCTCCTCCAATTGCAATTCCTTTGATGTTGTCTCCATTCCAGCGTGTTTGTAAGTACTTCTTTTCTGTTTTGGTCTTCAGTGGGGATTAATTTTGGCAAGCTTTGCTGCATGTGCCTGCACTTGCTGGCGTATGGCCTGCCTGCATTTTGATGGCTTTGACTTTGGGAAAAATTTTTTCTTTTTTTTTTTTTTTTTTTCTTTTAAGTATTCATGCCATGTCCCTGATATCTTGCTCCCTAAGTTGTGTCTTCCTCCTTGACTTTTTCCCCTGCTTTTGCAACATCTGTGAGCTTAGTTTTGGCACCTTTTGGTCCTTTGCAATGCACCTGATATAACACCAGGCCATTTTCTTAGAGTCACTAAATTACCCAAATTTTCATTTTTTCTCCTCCAATTGCAATTCCTTTGATGTTGACTCCTTGCCAGCGTGTATGTAAGTCCTTCTTTTCTGTTTTGGCCTTCAGTGGGGATCAATTTTGGCAAGCTTTGCTGCATGTGCCTGCCCTTGGTGGCGTATGGCCTGCCTGTATTTTGATGGCTTTGACTTTGGGAAAGATTTTTTCTTTTTTTTTTTTTTAATATTTTAACTATTCATGCCATGTTCCTCATATCTTGCCCCCTGTTGTGTCTACCTCCTTGACTTTTTCCCCTGCTTTTGCAACATCTGGGAGCTTAGTTTTGGCATCTTTTGATCCTTTGCACTGCACCTGATAAAACCCCAGGCCATTTTCTTAGAGTCACTAAATTTCCCAAATTTTCTTTTTTTCTCCTCCAATTGCAATTCCTTTGATGTTGACTCCTTTCCAGCGTGTTTGTAGGTCCTTCTTTTCAGTTTTGGCTTTCAGTGGGGATCAATTTTGGCAAAAATTGCTGCATGTGCCTGCACTTGCTGGCGTATGGCCTGCCTGCATTTTCATGGCTTTGACTTTGGGAAAGATTTTTTCTTTTTTTTTTTTTTAATATTGTAAGTATTCATGCCATGTCCCTCATATCTTGCCCCCTAAGTTGTGTCTTCCTCCTTGACTATTTCCCCTGCTTTTGCAACATCTGTGAGCTTAGTTTTGGCATTTTTTGGTCCTTTGCACTGCGCCTGATATAAACCCAGGCCATATTCTTAGAGTCTCTAAATTTCCCAAATTTTTTTTTTTCTCCTCCAATTGCAATTCCTTTGATGTTGACTCCTTTCCAGCGTGTTTGTAGGTCCTTCTTTTCTGTTTTGGCCTTCAGTGGGGATCAATTTTGGCAAGCTTTGCTGCATGTGCCTGCCCTTGGTGGCGTATGGCCTGCCTGCATTTTGATGGCTTTGACTTTGGGAAAGATTTTTTCTTTTTTTTTTTTTTATTATTGTAAGTATTCATGCCATGTCCCTCATATCTTGCCCCCTAAGTTGTGTCTTCCTCCTTGACTTTTTCCCCTGCTTTTGCAACATCTGTGAGCTTAGTTTTGGCACCTTTTGTTCCTTTGCAATGCAGCTGATTTCCTCACAGCCTATTTTTTGTAGCGACTAAAATTCCCGATTTTCTGCTTTTTTCAATTGCATTTCATTTGAACCTATCTCCTTTCCAGAGTGTTTGTAAGCCTTTCTTTTGGGATTCACAAGATTCCTTTTCCCTTCCCGAAAGGAAGTTTCATTTCCTTTCGGGAAGGGAAAAGGAATCTTGCGATTTCAATGGGGACCAATAGAGGAATCTTTGGTGCATGTCCCTGCACTTGATGGCAGGCCATGCCTTTTGATGGCTTTGACTTTGGGAAAGATTTTTTTCTTTTTTTGGTTGTTTTCTGAAGTGTTCATGCCATGATCCTCATATCTTGCTCCCTAAGTTGTGTCTTCATCCTTGACTTTTTCCCCTGCTTTTGCAACATCTGTGAGCTTAGTTTTGGCATCTTTTGGTCCTTTGCAATGCACCTGATATAAACCCAGGCCATTTTTTTAGAGTCAGTAATTTCCCTAATTTTCTTTTTTTCTCCTCCAATTGCGAATCCTTTGATCTTGTCTCCATTCCAGCGTCTTTGTAGGCCTTTATTTCTGTTTTGGCCTTCAGTGGGGATCAATTTTGGCAAGCTTTGCTGCATGTGCCTGCACTTGCTGGCGTATGGCCTGCCTGCATTTTGATGGCTTTGACTTTGGGAAAGATTTTTTCTATATTTTTTTTTTATTATTATTTTAATTATACATGCCATGTCCCTCACATCTTGCCCCCTAAGTTGTGTCTTCCTGCTTGACTTTTTCCCCTGCTTTTGCAACATCTGTGACCTTAGTTTTGGCATCTTTTGTCCTTTGCACTGCACATGATATACTGACAGGCCATTTTCTTAGAGTCACTAAATTTCCAAAATTTTCTTTTTTTCTCCTCCAATTGCAATTCCTTTGATGTTGTCTCCATTCCAGCGTGTTTGTAAGTACTTCTTTTCTGTTTTGGTCTTCAGTGGGGATTAATTTTGGCAAGCTTTGCTGCATGTGCCTGCACTTGCTGGCGTATGGCCTGCCTGCATTTTGATGGCTTTGACTTTGGGAAAGATTTTTTCTTTTTTTTTTTTTTATTTTTTTAAGTATTCATGCCATGTCCCTGATATCTTGCCCCCTAAGTTGTGTCTTCCTCCTTGACTTTTTCCCCTGCTTTTGCAACATCTGTGAGCTTAGTTTTGGCACCTTTTGGTCCTTTGCAATGCACCTGATATAACCCCAGGCCATTTTCTTAGAGTCACTAAATTTCCCAAATTTTCTTTTTTTCTCCTCCAATTGCAATTCCTTTGATGTTGACTCCTTGCCAGTGTGTTTGTAAGTCCTTCTTTACTGTTTTGGCCTTCAGTGGGGATCAATTTTGGCAAGCTTTGCTGCATGTGCCTGCCCTTGCTGGCGTATGGCCTGCCTGCATTTTGATGGCTTTTACTTTGGGAAAGATTTTTTCTTTTTTTTTTTTTTAATATTTTAACTATTCATGCCATGTTCCTCATATCTTTCCCCCTGTTCTGTCTACCTTATTGACTTTTTCCCCTGCTTTTGCAACATCTGTGAGCTTAGTTTTGGCATCTTTTGGTCCGTTGCACTGCACCTGATAAAACCCCAGGCCATTTTCTCAGAGTCACTAAATTTCCGAAATTTTCTTTTTTTCTCCTCCAATTGCAATTCCTTTGATGTTGACTCCTTTCCAGCGTGTTTGTAGGTCCTTCTTTTCTGTTTTGGCTTTCAGTGGGGATGAATTATGGCAAACTTTGCTGCATGTGCCTGCACTTGCTGGCTTATGGCCTGCCTGCATTTTGATGGCTTTGACTTTGGTATAGATTTTTCCTTTTTTTTTTTTTAATATTGTAAGTATTCATGCCATGTCCCTCATATCTTGCCCCCTAAGTTGTGTCTTCCTCCTTGACTTTTTCCCCTGCTTTTGCAACATCTCTGAGCTTAGTTTTGGCACCTTTTGGGTCCTTTGCAATGCAGCTGATTTCCTCACAGCCTATTTTTTGAAGAGACTAAAATTCCCGATTTTCTGCTTTTTTCAATTGCATTTCATTTGAACCTATCTCCTTTCCAGAGTGTTTGTAAGCCTTTCTTTTGGGATCTGCAAGATTCCTTTTCCCTTCCCGAAAGGAAATTTCATTTCCTTTCGGGAAGGGAAAAGGAATCTTGCGATTTCAATGGGGACCAATAGAGGAATCTTTGGTGCATGTCCCTGCACTTGATGGCAGGCCATGCCTTTTGATGGCTTTGACTTTGGGAAAGATTTTTTTCTTTTTTGGTTGTTTTCTGAAGTGTTCATGCCATGTCCCTCATATCTTGCCCCCTAAGTTGTGTCTTCCTCCTTGACTTTTTCCCCTGCTTTTGCAACATCTGGGAGCTTAGTTTTGGCATATTTTGGTCCTTTGCACTGCACCTGATATAAACCCAGGCCACTTTCTAAGAGTCATTAAATTTCCCAAATTTCCTTTTTTTCTCCACCAATTGCAATTCCTTTGATGGTGTCTCCATTCCAGCGTGTTTGTAGGTCCTTCTTTTCTGTTTTGGCCTTCAGTGGGGATCAATTTTGGCAAACTTTGCTGCATGTGCCTGCACTTGCTGGCATATGGCCTGCCTGCATTTTGATGGCTTTGACTTTGGGATAGATTTTTTCTTTTCTTTTTTTTTTTTTCTTTTAAGTATTCATGCCATGTCCCTCATATCTTGCCCCCTAAGTTGTGTCTTGCTCCTTGACTTTTTCCCCTGCTTTTGCAACATCTGTGAGCTTAGTTTTGGCACCTTTTGGTCCTTTGCACTGCACCTGATATAAGCCCAGGCCATTTTCTAAGAGTCACTAAATTTCCCAAATTTTCTTTTTTTCTCCTCCAATTGCAATTCCTTTGATGTTGTCTCCATTCCAGCGTGTTTGCAAGTCCTTCTTTACTGTTTTGGCCTTCAGTGGGGATCATTTTTGGCAAGCTTTGCTGCATGTGCCTGCACTTGCTGGCGTATGGCGTGCCTGCATTTTGATGGCTTTGACTTTGGGAAAGATTTTTTCTTTTTTTTTTTTTTTTTATTTTAAGTATTCATGCCATGTCCCTCACATCTTGCCCCCTAAGTTGTGTCTTCCTCCTTGACTTTTTCCCCTGCTTTTGCAACATCTCTGAGCTTAGTTTTGGCATCTTTTGGTCCTTTGCACTGCACCTGATATAAACCCAGCCCATTTTCTTAGAGTCACTAAATTTCCAAAATTTTCTTTTTTTCTCCTCCAATTGCAATTCCTTTGATGTTGACTCCTTTCCAGCGTGTTTGTAGGTCCTTCTTTTCTGTTTTGGCCTTCAGAGGGGATCAATTTTGGCAAGCTTTGCTGCATGTGCCTGCACTTGCTGGCGTATGGCCTGCCTGCGTTTTGATGTCTTTGACTTTGGGAAAGATTTTTTCTTTTTTTTTTTTTTTATTATTTTAAATATTCATGCCATGTCCCTCACATCTTGCCCCCTAAGTTGTGGCTTCCTCCTTGACTTTTTCCCCTGCTTTTGCAACATCTGTGAGCTTAGTTTTGGCACCTTTTGGTCCTTTGCAATGCAGCTGATTTCCTCACAGCCTATTTTTTGAAGAGACTAAAATTCCCAATTTTCTGCTTTTTTCAATTGCATTTCATTTGAACTTATCTCCTTTCCAGAGTGTTTGTAAGCCTTTCTTTTGGGATCCGCAAGATTCCTTTTCCCTTCCCGAAAGGAAATTTCATTTCCTTTCGGGAAGGGAAAAGGAATCTTGCGATTTCAATGGAGACCAATAGAGGAATCTTTGGTGCATGTCCCTGCACTTGATGGCAGGCCATGCCTTTTGATGGCTTTGACTTTGGAAAAGATTTTTTTCTTTTTTTGGTGGTTTTCTGAAGTTTTCATGCCATGTCCCTCATATCTTTCCCCATAAGTTGTGTCTTCCTCCTTGACTTTTTCCCCTGCTTTTGCAACATCTGTGAGCTTAGTTTTGGCACCTTTTGGTCCTTTGCACTGCACCTGATATAAACCCAGGCCATTTTCTTAGAGTCACTAAATTTGCAAAATTTTCTTATTTTCTCTTCCAATTGAAATTCCTTTGATGTTGTCTCCATTCCAGCGTGTTTGTAGGTCCTTCTTTTCTGTTTCGGCCTTCAGTGGGGATCAATTTTGGCAAGCTTTGCTGCATGTGCCTGCCCTTGCTGGCGTATGGCCTGCCTGCATTTTGATGGCTTTGAATTTGGAATAGATTTTTTCTTTTATTTTTTTTTTTTTCTTAAGTATTCTTGCCATGTCCCTCATATCTTGCTCCCTAAGTTGTGTCTTCCTCCTTGACTTTTTCCCCTGCTTTTGCAACATCTCTGAGCTTAGTTTTGGCATCTTTTGGTCCTTTGCACTGCACCTGATAAAACCCCAGGCCACTTTCTAAGAGTCACTCAATTTCCCAAATTTTCTTTTTTTCTCCTCCAATTGTAATTCCTTTGATGTTGACTCCTTTCCAGCGTGTTTGTAGGTCCTTCTTTTCTGTTTTGGCCTTCAGTGAGGATCAATTTTGGCAAGCTTTGCTGCATGTGCCTGCCCTTGCTGGCGTATGGCCTGCCTGTATTTTGATGGCTTTGACTTTGGGAAAGATTTTTTCTTTTTTATTTTTTTAATATTTTAAGTATTCATGCCATGTCCCTCATATATTGCCCCCTAAGTTGTGTCTTCCTCCTTGACTTTTTCCCCTGCTTTTGCAACATCTGTGAGCTTAGTTTTGGCCCCTTTTGGTCCTTTGCAATGCAGCTGATTTCCTCACAGCCTATTTTTGGAAGAGACTAAAATTCCTGATTTTCTGCTTTTTTCAATTGCATTTCATTTGAACCTATCTCCTTTCCAGAGTGTTTGTAAGCCTTTCTTTTGGGATTCGCAAGATTCCTTTTCCCTTCCCGAAAGGAAATTTCATTTCATTTCGGGAAGGGAAAAGGAATCTTGCGATTTCAATGGGGACCAATAGAGGAATCTTTGGTGCATGTCCCTGCACTTGATGGCAGGCCATGCCTTTTGATGGCTTTGACTTTGGGAAAGGCTTTTTTGTTTTTTGGTTGTTTTCTGAAGTGTTCATGCCATGTCCCTCATATCTTGCCCCCTAAGTTCTGTCTTCCTCCTTGACTTTTTCCACTGCTTTTGCAACATCTGTGAGCTTAGTTTTGGCATCGTTGGTTCTTTGCACTGCACATGATATACTGCCAGGCCATTTTCTTAGAGTCACTAAATTTCCCAAATTTTCTTTTTTTCTCCTCCAATTGCAATTCCTTTGATGTTGACTCCTTTCCAGCGTGTTTGTAGGTCCTTCTTTTCTGTTTTGGCCTTCAGTGGGGATCAATGTTGGCAAGCTTTGCTGCATGTGCCTGCACTTGCTGGCGTATGGCCTGCCTGCATTTTGATGGCTTTGACTTTGGGAAAGATTTTTTCTTTTTTTTTTTTTTTATTATTTTAACTATTCATGTCATGTCCCTCATATCTTGCTCCCTAAGTTGTGTCTTCCTCCTTGACTTTTTCCCCTGCTTTTGCACCGTCTGTGAGCTTAGTTTTGGCAGCTTTGTTCCTTTGCACTGCACATGATATAAACCCAGGCCATTTTCTTAGAGTCACTAAATTTCCCAAATTTTCTTTTTTTCTCCTCCAATTGCAATTCCTTTGATGTTGTCTCCATTCCAGCGTGTTTGTAAGTCCTTCTTTTCTGTTTTGGCCTTCAGTGGGGATCAATGTTGGCAAGCTTTTCTGCATGTGCCTGCCCTTGGTGGCGTATGGCCTGCCTGCATTTTGATGGCTTTGACTTTGGGAAAGATTTTTTCTTTTTTTTTTTTTTTAATATTTTAAGTATTCATGCCATGTCCCTCATATCTTGCCCCCTAAGTTGTGTCTTCCTCCTTGACTTTTTCCCCTGTTTTTACAACATCTGTGAGCTTAGTTTTGGCATCTTTTGGTCCTTTGCACTGCACCTGATAAAACCCCAGGCCATATTCTTAGAGTCACTAAATTTCCCAAATTTTCTTTTTTTCTCCTCCAATTGCAATTCCTTTGATGTTGACGCCTTTCCAGCGTGTTTGTAGGTCCTTCTTTTCTGTTTTCGCCTTCAGTGGGGATCAATGTTGGCAAGCTTTGCTGCATGTGCCTGCCCTTGGTGGCATATGGCCTGCCTGCATTTTGATGGCTTTGACTTTGGGAAAGATTTTTTCTTTTTTTTTTTTTTTATTATTGTAAGTATTCATGCCATGTCCCTCATATCTTGCTCCCTAAGTTGTGTCTTCCTCCTTGACTTTTTCCCCTGCTTTTGCACCGTCTGTGAGCTTAGTTTTGGCAGCTTTGTTCCTTGCAATGCAGCTGATTTCCTCATAGCCTTTTTTTTGTAGCGACTAAAATTCCCGATTTTCGGCTTTTTTCAATTGCATTTCATTTGAACCTATCACCTTTCCAGAGTGTTAGTAAGCCTTTTTTTTGCTATTCGCAAGATTCCTTTTCCCTTCCCGAAAGGAAATTTCATTTCCTTTCGGGAAGGGAAAAGGAATCTTGCGATTTCAATGGGGACCAATAGAGGAATCTTTGGTGCATGTCCCTGCACTTGATGGCAGGCCATGCCTTTTGATGGCTTTGACTTTGGGAAAGATTTTTTTCTTTTTTAGGTTTTTTTCTGAAGTGTTCATGGCATGTCCCTCATATCTTTCCCCCTAAGTTGTGTCTTCCTCCTTGACTTTTTCCCCTGCTTTTGCAACATCTGGGAGCTTAGTTTTGGCATCTTTTGGTCCTTTGCACTGCACCTGCTAAAACCCCAGGCCACTTTCTAAGAGTCATTAAATTTCCCAAATTTTCTTTTTTTCTCCTCCAATTGCAATTCCTTTGATGTTGACTCCTTTCCAGCGTGTTTGTAGGTCCTTCTTTTCTGTTTTGGCCTTCAGTGGGGATCAATTTTGGCAAGCTTTGCTGCATGTGCCTGCCCTTGGTGGCGTATGGCCTGCCTGCATTTTGATGGCTTTGACTTTGGGAAAGATTTTTTCATTTTATTTTTTTTTTATTATTTTAAGTATTCATGCCATGTCCCTCATATCTTGCCCCCTAAGTTGTGTCTTCCTCCTTGACTTTTTCCCCTGCTTTTGCACCGTCTGTGAGCTTAGTTTTGGCAGCTTTGTTCCTTTGCAATGCAGCTGATTTCCTCGCAGCCTATTTTTTGTAGCGACTAAAATTCCCGATTTTCGGCTTTTTTCAATTGCATTTCATTTGAATCTATCTCCTTTCCAGAGTGTTTGTAAGCCTTTCTTTTGGGATTCGCAAGATTCCTTTTCCCTTCCCGAAAGGAAATTTCATTTCCTTTTGGGAAGGGAAAAGGAATCTTGCGATTTCCATGGGGACCAATAGAGGAATCTTTGGTGCATGTCGCTGCACTTGATGGCAGGCCATGCCTTTTGATGGCTTTGACTTTGGGAAAGATTTTTTTCTTTTTTTGGTTTTTTTCTGAAGTGTTCATGGCATGTCCCTCATATCTTGCCCCCTAAGTTCTGTCTTCCTCCTTGACTTTTCCACTGCTTTTGCAACATATGTGAGTTTAGTTTTGGCATCATTGGTGCTTTGCACTGCACATGATATACTGCCAGGCCATTTTCTTAGAGTCACTAAATTTCCCAAATTTTCTTTTTTTCTCCTCCAATTGCAATTCCTTTGATGTTGACTCCTTGCCAGCGTGTTTGTAGGTCCTTCTTTTCTGTTTTGGCCTTCAGTGGGGATCAATGTTGGCAAGCTTTGCTGCATGTGCCTGCACTTGCTGGCGTATGGCCTGCCTGCATTTTGATGGCTTTGACTTTGGGAAAGATTTTTTCTTTTTTTTTTTTTTTATTATTTTAAATATTCATGTCATGTCCCTCATATCTTGCCCCCTAAGTTGTGTCTTCCTCCTTGACTTTTTCCCCTGCTTTTGCACCGTCTGTGAGCTTAGTTTTGGCAGCTTTGTTCCTTTGCACTGCACATGATATAAACCCAGGCCATTTTCTTAGAGTCACTAAATTTCCCAAATTTTCTTATTTTCTCCTCCAATTGCAATTCCTTTGATGTTGTCTCCATTCCAGCGTGTTTGTAAGTCCTTCTTTTCTGTTTTGGCCTTCAGTGGGGATCAATTTTGGCAAGCTTTGCTGCATGTGCCTGCCCTTGGTGGCGTATGGCCTGCCTGCATTTTGATGGCTTTGACTTTGGGAAATATTTTTTCTTTTTTTTTTTTTAAATATTTTAAGTATTCATGCCATGTCCCTCATATCTTGCCCCCTAAGTTGTGTCTTCCTCCTTGACTTTTTCCCCTGTTTTTACAACATCTGTGAGCTTAGTTTTGGCATCTTTTGGTCCTTTGCACTGCACCTGATAAAACCCCAGGCCATATTCTTAGAGTCACTAAATTTCCCAAATTTTCTTTTTTTCTCCTCCAATTGCAATTCCTTTGATGTTGACGCCTTGCCAGCGTGTTTGTAGGTCCTTCTTTTCTGTTTTGGCCTTCAGTAGGGATCAATGTTGGCAAGCTTTGCTGCATGTGCCTGCACTTGCTGGCGTATGGCCTGCCTGTATTTTGATGGCTTTGACTTTGGGAAAGATTTTTTCTTTTTTTATTTTTTTATTATTTTAAGTATTCATGCCATGTCCCTCATATCTTGCTCCCTAAGTTGTGTCTTCCTCCTTGACTTTTTCCCCTGCTTTTGCAACATCTGTGAGCTTAGTTTTGGCCCCTTTTGGTCCTTTGCAATGCAGCTGATTTCCTCACAGCCTATTTTTTGTAGCGACTAAAATTCCCGATTTTCAGCTTTTTTCAATTGCATTTCATTTGAACCTATCTCCTTTCCAGAGTGTTTGTAAGCCTTTCTTTTGGGATTCGCAAGATTCCTTTTCCCTTCCCGAAAGGAAATTTCATTTCCTTTCGGGAAGGGAAAAGGAATCTTGCGATTTCAATGGGGACCAATAGAGGAATCTTTGGTGCATGTCCCTGCACTTGATGGCAGGCCATGCCTTTTGATGGCTTTGACTTTGGGAAAGATTTTTTTCTTTTTTTGGTTGTTTTCTGAAGTGTTCATGGCATGTCCCTCATATCTTTCCCCCTAAGTTGTGTCTTCCTCCTTGACTTTTTCCCCTGCTTTTGCAACATCTGTGAGCTTAGTTTTGGCATCTTTTGGTCCTTTGCACTGCACCTGCTAAAACCCCAGGCCACTTTCTAAGAGTCATTAAATTTCCGAAATTTTCTTTTTTTCTCCTCCAATTGCAATTCCTTTGATGTTGACTCCTTTCCAGCGTGTTTGTAGGTCCTTCTTTTCTGTTTTGGCCTTCAGAGGGGATCAATTTTGGCAAGATTTGCTGCATGTGCCTGCCCTTGGTGGCGTATGGCCTGCCTGCATTTTGATGGCTCTGACTTTGGGGTAGATTTTTTCTTTTATTTTTTCTTTTTTGTTTTAAGTATTCATGCCATGTCCCTCATATCTTGCCCCCTAAGTTGTGTCTTCCTCCTTGACTTTTTCCCCTGCTTTTGCAACATCTCTGAGCTTAGTTTTGGCACCTTTTGGTCCTTTGCACTGCACCTGATAAAACCCCAGGCCACATTCTAAGAGTCACTCAATTTCCGAAATTTTCTTTTTTTCTCCTCCAATTGCAATTCCTTTGATGTTGACTCCTTTCCAGCGTGTTTGTAGGTCCTTCTTTTCTGTTTTGGCCTTCAGTGGGGATCAATTTTGGCAAGCTTTGCTGCATGTGCCTGCCCTTGGTGGCGTATGGCCTGCCTGTATTTTGATGGCTTTGACTTTGGGAAAGATTTTTTCTTTTTTTTTTTTTTATTATTTTAACTATTCATGCCATGTCCCTCATATCTTGCCCCCTAAGTTGTGTCTTCCTCCTTGACTTTTTCCCCTGCTTTTGCAACATCTGTGAGCTTAGTTTTGGCACCTTTTGGACCTTTGCAATGCAGCTGATTTCCTCACAGCCTATTTTTTGAAGAGACTAAAATTCCCGATTTTCTGCTTTTTTCAATTGCATTTCATTTGAACCTATCTCCTTTCCAGCGTGTTTGTAAGCCTTTCTTTTGGGATTCGTAAGATTCCTTTTCCCTTCCCGAAAGGAAATTTCATTTCCTTTCGGGAAGGGAAAAGGAATCTTGCGATTTCAATGGGGACCAATAGAGGAATCTTTGGTGCATGTCGCTGCACTTGATGGCAGGCCATGCCTTTTGATGGCTTTGACTTTGGGAAAGATTTTTTTCTTTTTTTGGTTTTTTTCTGAAGTGTTCATGGCATGTCCCTCATATCTTGCCGCCTAAGTTGTGTCTTCCTCCTTGACTTTTTCCCCTGCTTTTGCAACATCTGTGAGCTTAGTTTTGGCATCTTTTGGTCCTTTGCACTGCACCTGCTAAAACCCCAGGCCACTTTCTAAGAGTCATTAAATTTCCGAAATTTTCTTTTTTTCTCCTCCAATTGCAATTCCTTTGATGTTGACTCCTTTCCAGCGTGTTTGTAGGTCCTTCTTTTCTGTTTTGGCCTTCAGAGGGGATCAATTTTGGCAAGATTTGCTGCATGTGCCTGCCCTTGGTGGCGTATGGCCTGCCTGCATTTTGATGGCTCTGACTTTGGGGTAGATTTTTTCTTTTACTTTTTTTTTTGGTTTTAAGTATTCATGCCATGTCCCTCATATCTTGCCCCCTAAGTTGTGTCTTCCTCCTTGACTTTTTCCCCTGCTTTTGCAACATCTCTGAGCTTAGTTTTGGCACCTTTTGGTCCTTTGCACTGCACCTGATGAAACCCCAGGCCACATTCTAAGAGTCACTCAATTTCCCAAATTTTCTTTTTTTCTCCTCCAATTGCAATTCCTTTGATGTTGACTCCTTTCCAGCGTGTTTGTAGGTCCTTCTTTTCTGTTTTGGCCTTCAGTGGGGATCAATTTTGGCAAGCTTTGCTGCATGTGCCTGCCCTTGGTGGCGTATGGCCTGCCTGTATTTTGATGGCTTTGACTTTGGGAAAGATTTTTTCTTTTTTTTTTTTTTATTATTTTAACTATTCATGCCATGTCCCTCATATCTTGCCCCCTAAGTTGTGTCTTCCTCCTTGACTTTTTCCCCTGCTTTTGCAACATCTGTGAGCTTAGTTTTGGCACCTTTTGGACCTTTGCAATGCAGCTGATTTCCTCACAGCCTATTTTTTGAAGAGACTAAAATTCCCGATTTTCTGCTTTTTTCAATTGCATTTCATTTGAACCTATCTCCTTTCCAGCGTGTTTGTAAGCCTTTCTTTTGGGATTCGTAAGATTCCTTTTCCCTTCCCGAAAGGAAATTTCATTTCCTTTCGGGAAGGGAAAAGGAAACTTGCGATTTCAATGGGGACCAATAGAGGAATCTTTGGTGCATGTCGCTGCACTTGATGGCAGGCCATGCCTTTTGATGGCTTTGACTTTGGGAAAGATTTTTTTCTTTTTTTGGTTGTTTTCTGAAGTGTTCATGGCATGTCCCTCATATCTTGCCCCCTAAGTTCTGTCTTCCTCCTTGACTTTTCCACTGCTTTTGCAACATATGTGAGTTTAGTTTTGGCATCATTGGTGCTTTGCACTGCACATGATATACTGCCAGGCCATTTTCTTAGAGTCACTAAATTTCCCAAATTTTCTTTTTTTCTCCTCCAATTGCAATTCCTTTGATGTTGACTCCTTGCCAGCGTGTTTGTAGGTCCTTCTTTTCTGTTTTGGCCTTCAGTGGGGATCAATGTTGGCAAGCTTTGCTGCATGTGCCTGCACTTGCTGGCGTATGGCCTGCCTGCATTTTGATGGCTTTGACTTTGGGAAAGATTTTTTCTTTTTTTTTTTTTTATTATTTTAAATATTCATGTCATGTCCCTCATATCTTGCCCGCTAAGTTGTGTCTTCCTCCTTGACTTTTTCCCCTGCTTTTGCACCGTCTGTGAGCTTAGTTTTGGCAGCTTTGTTCCTTTGCACTGCACATGATATAAACCCAGGCCATTTTCTTAGAGTCACTAAATTTCCCAAATTTTCTTATTTTCTCCTCCAATTGCAATTCCTTTGATGTTGTCTCCATTCCAGCGTGTTTGTAAGTCCTTCTTTTCTGTTTTGGCCTTCAGTGGGGATCAATTTTGGCAAGCTTTGCTGCATGTGCCTGCCCTTGGTGGCGTATGGCCTGCCTGCATTTTGATGGCTTTGACTTTGGGAAATATTTTTTCTTTTTTTTTTTTTAAATATTTTAAGTATTCATGCCATGTCCCTCATATCTTGCCCCCTAAGTTGTGTCTTCCTCCTTGACTTTTTCCCCTGTTTTTACAACATCTGTGAGCTTAGTTTTGGCATCTTTTGGTCCTTTGCACTGCACCTGATAAAACCCCAGGCCATATTCTTAGAGTCACTAAATTTCCCAAATTTTCTTTTTTTCTCCTCCAATTGCAATTCCTTTGATGTTGACGCCTTGCCAGCGTGTTTGTAGGTCCTTCTTTTCTGTTTTGGCCTTCAGTAGGGATCAATGTTGGCAAGCTTTGCTGCATGTGCCTGCACTTGCTGGCGTATGGCCTGCCTGTATTTTGATGGCTTTGACTTTGGGAAAGATTTTTTCTTTTTTTATTTTTTTATTATTTTAAGTATTCATGCCATGTCCCTCATATCTTGCTCCCTAAGTTGTGTCTTCCTCCTTGACTTTTTCCCCTGCTTTTGCAACATCTGTGAGCTTAGTTTTGGCCCCTTTTGGTCCTTTGCAATGCAGCTGATTTCCTCACAGCCTATTTTTTGTAGCGACTAAAATTCCCGATTTTCAGCTTTTTTCAATTGCATTTCATTTGAACCTATCTCCTTTCCAGAGTGTTTGTAAGCCTTTCTTTTGGGATTCGCAAGATTCCTTTTCCCTTCCCGAAAGGAAATTTCATTTCCTTTCGGGAAGGGAAAAGGAATCTTGCGATTTCAATGGGGACCAATAGAGGAATCTTTGGTGCATGTCCCTGCACTTGATGGCAGGCCATGCCTTTTGATGGCTTTGACTTTGGGAAAGATTTTTTTCTTTTTTTGGTTTTTTTCTGAAGTGTTCATGGCATGTCCCTCATATCTTGCCCCCTAAGTTGTGTCTTCCTCCTTGACTTTTTCCCCTGCTTTTGCAACATCTGTGAGCTTAGTTTTGGCATCTTTTGGTCCTTTGCACTGCACCTGCTAAAACCCCAGGCCACTTTCTAAGAGTCATTAAATTTCCGAAATTTTCTTTTTTTCTCCTCCAATTGCAATTCCTTTGATGTTGACTCCTTTCCAGCGTGTTTGTAGGTCCTTCTTTTCTGTTTTGGCCTTCAGAGGGGATCAATTTTGGCAAGATTTGCTGCATGTGCCTGCCCTTGGTGGCGTATGGCCTGCCTGCATTTTGATGGCTTTGACTTTGGGGTAGATTTTTTCTTTTATTTTTTTTTTTTTGTTTTAAGTATTCATGCCATGTCCCTCATATCTTGCCCCCTAAGTTGTGTCTTCCTCCTTGACTTTTTCCCCTGCTTTTGCAACATCTCTGAGCTTAGTTTTGGCACCTTTTGGTCCTTTGCACTGCACCTGATGAAACCCCAGGCCACATTCTAAGAGTCACTCAATTTCCGAAATTTTCTTTTTTTCTCCTCCAATTGCAATTCCTTTGATGTTGACTCCTTTCCAGCGTGTTTGTAGGTCCTTCTTTTCTGTTTTGGCCTTCAGTGGGGATCAATTTTGGCAAGCTTTGCTGCATGTGCCTGCCCTTGGTGGCGTATGGCCTGCCTGTATTTTGATGGCTTTGACTTTGGGAAAGATTTTTTCTTTTTTTTTTTTTTATTATTTTAAGTATTCATGCCATGTCCCTCATATCTTGCCCCCTAAGTTGTGTCTTCCTCCTTGACTTTTTCCCCTGCTTTTGCAACATCTGTGAGCTTAGTTTTGGCACCTTTTGGACCTTTGCAATGCAGCTGATTTCCTCACAGCCTATTTTTTGAAGAGACTAAAATTCCCGATTTTCTGCTTTTTTCAATTGCATTTCATTTGAACCTATATCCTTTCCAGCGTGTTTGTAAGCCTTTCTTTTGGGATTCGTAAGATTCCTTTTCCCTTCCCGAAAGGAAATTTCATTTCCTTTCGGGAAGGGAAAAGGAATCTTGCGATTTCAATGGGGACCAATAGAGGAATCTTTGGTGCATGTCGCTGCACTTGATGGCAGGCCATGCCTTTTGATGGCTTTGACTTTGGGAAAGATTTTTTTCTTTTTTTGGTTTTTTTCTGAAGTGTTCATGGCATGTCCCTCATATCTTGCCGCCTAAGTTGTGTCTTCCTCCTTGACTTTTTCCCCTGCTTTTGCAACATCTGTGAGCTTAGTTTTGGCATCTTTTGGTCCTTTGCACTGCACCTGCTAAAACCCCAGGCCACTTTCTAAGAGTCATTAAATTTCCGAAATTTTCTTTTTTTCTCCTCCAATTGCAATTCCTTTGATGTTGACTCCTTTCCAGCGTGTTTGTAGGTCCTTCTTTTCTGTTTTGGCCTTCAGAGGGGATCAATTTTGGCAAGATTTGCTGCATGTGCCTGCCCTTGGTGGCGTATGGCCTGCCTGCATTTTGATGGCTCTGACTTTGGGGTAGATTTTTTCTTTTACTTTTTTTTTTGGTTTTAAGTATTCATGCCATGTCCCTCATATCTTGCCCCCTAAGTTGTGTCTTCCTCCTTGACTTTTTCCCCTGCTTTTGCAACATCTCTGAGCTTAGTTTTGGCACCTTTTGGTCCTTTGCACTGCACCTGATGAAACCCCAGGCCACATTCTAAGAGTCACTCAATTTCCCAAATTTTCTTTTTTTCTCCTCCAATTGCAATTCCTTTGATGTTGACTCCTTTCCAGCGTGTTTGTAGGTCCTTCTTTTCTGTTTTGGCCTTCAGTGGGGATCAATTTTGGCAAGCTTTGCTGCATGTGCCTGCCCTTGGTGGCGTATGGCCTGCCTGCATTTTGATGGCTTTGACTTTGGGAAAGATTTTTTCTTTTTTTTTTTTTTATTATTTTAACTATTCATGCCATGTCCCTCATATCTTGCCCCCTAAGTTGTGTCTTCCTCCTTGACTTTTTCCCCTGCTTTTGCAACATCTGTGAGCTTAGTTTTGGCACCTTTTGGACCTTTGCAATGCAGCTGATTTCCTCACAGCCTATTTTTTGAAGAGACTAAAATTCCCGATTTTCTGCTTTTTTCAATTGCATTTCATTTGAACCTATCTCCTTTCCAGCGTGTTTGTAAGCCTTTCTTTTGGGATTCGTAAGATTCCTTTTCCCTTCCCGAAAGGAAATTTCATTTCCTTTCGGGAAGGGAAAAGGAATCTTGCGATTTCAATGGGGACCAATAGAGGAATCTTTGGTGCATGTCGCTGCACTTGATGGCAGGCCATGCCTTTTGATGGCTTTGACTTTGGGAAAGATTTTTTTCTTTTTTTGGTTTTTTTCTGAAGTGTTCATGGCATGTCCCTCATATCTTGCCGCCTAAGTTGTGTCTTCCTCCTTGACTTTTTCCCCTGCTTTTGCAACATCTGTGAGCTTAGTTTTGGCATCTTTTGGTCCTTTGCACTGCACCTGCTAAAACCCCAGGCCACTTTCTAAGAGTCATTAAATTTCCGAAATTTTCTTTTTTTCTCCTCCAATTGCAATTCCTTTGATGTTGACTCCTTTCCAGCGTGTTTGTAGGTCCTTCTTTTCTGTTTTGGCCTTCAGAGGGGATCAATTTTGGCAAGCTTTGCTGCATGTGCCTGCACTTGCTGGCCTCTAGCGTGCCTGCATTTTGATGGCTCTGACTTTGGGGTAGATTTTTTCTTTTATTTTTTTTTTTTGTTTTAAGTATTCATGCCATGTCCCTCATATCTTGCCCCCTAAGTTGTGTCTTCCTCCTTGACTTTTTCCCCTGCTTTTGCAACATCTCTGAGCTTAGTTTTGGCACCTTTTGGTCCTTTGCACTGCACCTGATGAAACCCCAGGCCACATTCTAAGAGTCACTCAATTTCCCAAATTTTCTTTTTTTCTCCTCCAATTGCAATTCCTTTGATGCTGTCTCCATTCCAGCGTGTTTGTAGGTCCTTCTTTTCTGTTTTGGCCTTCAGTGGGGATCAATTTTGGCAAGCTTTGCTGCATGTGCCTGCCCTTGGTGGTGTATGGCCTGCCTGCATTTTGATGGCTTTGACTTTGGGAAAGATTTTTTCTTTTTTTTTTTTTTTATTATTTTAACTATTCATGCCATGTCCCTCATATCTTGCCCCCTAAGTTGTGTCTTCCTCCTTGACTTTTTCCCCTGCTTTTGCAACATCTGTGAGCTTAGTTTTGGCATCTTTTGGACCTTTGCAATGCAGCTGATATGAAGCCAGGCCATTTTTTTAGCGTCAGTAATTTCCCTAATTTTCTTTTTTTCTCCTCCAATTGCGAATCCTTTGATCTTGTCTCCATTCCAGCGTCTTTGTAGGCCTTTATTTCTGTTTTGGCCTTCAGTGGGGATCAATGTTGGCAAGCTTTGCTGCATGTGCCTGCACTTGCTGGCGTATGGCCTGCCTGCATTTTGATGGCTTTGACTTTGGGAAAGATTTTTTCTATATTTTTTTTTTTATTATTATTTTAAGTATACAGGCCATGTCCCTCACATCTTGCTCCCTACGTTGTGTCTTCCTGCTTGACTTTTTCCCCTGCTTTTGCAACATCTGTGAGCTTAGTTTTGCCATCTTTGGTCCTTTGCACTGCACATGATATACTGACAGGCCATTTTCTTAGAGTCACTAAATTTCCCAAATTTTCTTTTTTTCTCCTCCAATTGCAATTCCTTTGATGTTGACTCCTTGCCAGCGTGTTTGTAGGTCCTTCTTTTCTGTTTTGGCCTTCAATGGGGATCAATTTTGGCAAGCTTTGCTGCATGTGCCTGCCCTTGGTGGCGTATGGCCTGCCTGTATTTTGATGGCTTTGACTTTGGGAAAGATTTTTCCTTTTTTTTTTTTTTAATATTTTAACTATTCATGCCATGTTCCTCATATCTCTCCCCCTGTTGTGTCTACCTCCTTGACTTTTTCCCCTGCTTTTGCAACATCTGTGAGCTTAGATTTGGCATCTTTTGGTCCTTTGCACTGCACCTGATAAAACCCCAGGCCATTTTCTTAGAGTCACTATATTTCCCAAATTTTCTTTTTTTCTCCTCCAATTGCAATTCCTTTGATGTTGACTCCTTTCCAGCGTGTTTGTAAGTCCTTCTTTTCTGTTTTGGCCTTCAGTGGGGATCAATTTTGGCAAGCTTTGCTGCATGTGCCTGCCCTTGGTGGCGTATGGCCTGCCTGCATTTTGATGGCTTTGACTTTGGGAAAGATTTTTTCTTTTTTTTTTTTTTATTATTTTAAGTATTCATGCCATGTCCCTCACATCTTGCCCCCTAAGTTGTGTCTTCCTCCTTGACTTTTTCCCCTGCTTTTGCAACATCTGTGAGCTTAGTTTTGGCACCTTTTGGTCCTTTGCAATGCAGCTGATTTCCTCACAGCCTATTTTTTGAAGAGACTAAAATTCCCGATTTTCTGCTTTTTTGAATTGCATTTCATTTGAACCTATATCCTTTCCAGCGTGTTTGTAAGCCTTTTCTTTTGGGATTCGCAAGATTCCTTTTCCCTTCCCGAAAGGAAATGAAATTTCCTTTCGGGAAGGGAAAAGGAATCTTGCGATTTCAATGGGGGACAAATAGAGGAATCTTTGGTGCATGTCCCTGCACTTGATGGCAGGCCATGCCTTTTGATGGCTTTGACTTTGGGAAAGATTTTTTTTCTTTTTTTGGTTGTTTTCTGAAGTGTTCATGCCATGTCCCTCATATCTTGCCCCCTAAGTTCTGTCTTCCTCCTTGACTTTTTCCCCTGCTTTTGCAACATCTGTGAGCTTAGTTTTGGCATCTTTGGTGCTTTGCACTGCACATGATATACTGCCAGGCCATTTTCTTAGAGTCACTAAATTTCCCAAATTTTCTTTTTTTCTCCTCCAATTGCAATTCCTTTGATGTTGACTCCTTTCCAGCGTGTTTGTAGGTCCTTCTTTTCTGTTTTGGCCTTCAGTGGGGATCAATTTTGGCAAGCTTTGCTGCATGTGCCTGCCTTGGTGGCGTATGGCCTGCCTGCATTTTGATGGCTTTGACTTTGGGAAAGATTTTTTTTTTTTTTTTTTATTATTTTTAAGTATTCATGCCATGTCCCTCATATCTTGCCCCCTAAGTTGTGTCCTTCCTCCTTGACTTTTTCCTCTGCTTTTGCAACATCTGTGAGCTTAGTTTTGGCACCTTTTGGTCCTTTGCACTGCACCTGATATAAACCCAGGCCATTTTCTTAGAGTCACTAAATTTCCAAGATTTTCTTTTTTTCTCCTCCAATTGCAATTCCTTTGATGTTGTCTCCACTCCAGCGTGGTTTGTAAGTCCTTCTTTTCTGTTTTGGCCTTCAGTGGGGATCAATTTTGGCAAGCTTTGCTGCATGTGCCTGCACTTGCTGGCGTATGGCCTGCCTGCATTTTGATGCTTTGACTTTGGGATAGATTTTTTCTTTTATTTTTTTTTTTTGTTTTTAAGTATTCATGCCATGTCCCTCATATCTTGCCCCCTAAGTTGTGTCTTCTCCTTGACTTTTTCCCCTGCTTTTGCAACATCTGTGAGCTTAGTTTTGGCACCTTTTGGTCCTTTGCAATGCAGCTGATTTCCTCACAGCCTATTTTTTGAAGAGACTAAAATTCCCGATTTTCTGCTTTTTTCAATTGCATTTCATTTGAACCGATCTCCTTTCCAGAGTGTTTGTAAGCCTTTCTTTTGGGATTCGTAAGATTCCTTTTCCCTTCCCGAAAGGAAATTTCATTTCCTTTCGGGAAGGGAAAAGGAATCTTGCGATTTCAATGGGGACAAATAGAGGAATCTTTGGTGCATGTCCCTGCACTTGATGGCAGGCCATGCCTTTTCATGGCTTTGACTTTGGGAAAGATTTTTTTTTTTTTTTGGTTGTTTTCTGAAGTGTTCATGCCATGTCCCTCATATCTTGCCCCCTAAGTTGTGTCTTCCTCCTTGACTTTTTCCCCTGCTTTTGCAACATCTGTGAGCTTAGTTTTGGCACATTTTGGTCCTTTGCACTGCACCTGATAAAACCCCGGGCCATTTTCTTAGAGTCACTAAATTTCCCAAATTTTCTTTTTTTCTCCTCCAATTGCAATTCCTTTGATGTTGTCTCCATTCCAGCGTGTTTGCAAGTCTTTCTTTACTGTTTTGGCCTTCAGTGGGGATCAATTTTGGCAAGCTTTGCTGCATGTGCCTGCACTTGCTGGCGTATGGCGTGCCTGCATTTTGATGGCTTTGACTTTGGGAAAGATTTTTTCTTTTTTTTTTTTTTTTATTTTAAGTATTCATGCCATGTCCCTCACATCTTGCCCCCTAAGTTGTGTCTTCCTCCTTGACTTTTTCCCCTGCTTTTGCAACATCTCTGAGCTTAGTTTTGGCATCTTTTGGTCCTTTGCACTGCACCTGATATAAACCCAGCCCATTTTCTTAGAGTCACTAAATTTCCAAAATTTTCTTTTTTTCTCCTCCAATTGCAATTCCTTTGATGTTGACTCCTTTCCAGCGTGTTTGTAGGTCCTTCTTTTCTGTTTTGGCCTTCAGAGGGGATCAATTTTGGCAAGCTTTGCTGCATGTGCCTGCACTTGCTGGCGTATGGCCTGCCTGCGTTTTGATGGCTTTCACTTTGGGAAAGATTTTTTCTTTTTTTTTTTTTTATTATTTTAAATGTTCATGCCATGTCCCTCACATCTTACCCCCTAAGTTGTGTCTTCCTCCTTGACTTTTTCCCCTGCTTTTGCAACATCTGTGAGCTTAGTTTTGGCACCTTTTGGTCCTTTGCAATGCAGCTGATTTCCTCACAGCCTATTTTTTGAAGAGACTAAATTTCCCAATTTTCTGCTTTTTTCAATTGCATTTCATTTGAACCTATCTCCTTTCCAGAGTGTTTGTAAGCCTTTCTTTTGGGATCCGCAAGATTCCTTTTTCCTTCCCGAAAGGAAATTTCATTTCCTTTCGGGAAGGGAAAAGGAATCTTGCGATTTCAATGGAGACCAATAGAGGAATCTTTGGTGCATGTCCCTGCACTTGATGGCAGGCCATGCCTTTTGATGGCTTTGACTTTGGGAAAGATTTTTTTCTTTTTTTGGTTTTTTTCTGAAGTGTTCATGCCATGTCCCTCATATCTTGCCCCCTAAGTTGTGTCTTCCTCCTTGACTTTTTCCCCTGCTTTTGCAACATCTGTGAGCTTAGTTTTGGCACCTTTTGGTCCTTTGTACTGCACCTGATAAAACCCCGGGCCATTTTCTTAGAGTCACTAAATTTCCAAAATTTTCATTTTTTCTCCTCCAATTGCAATTCCTTTGATGTTGTCTCCATTCCAGCGTGTTTGCAAGTCCTTCTTTTCTGTTTTGGCCTTCAGTGGGGATCAATTTTGGCAAGCTTTGCTGCATGTGCCTGCCCTTGGTGGCGTATGGCCTGCCTGCATTTTGATGGCTTTGACTTTGGGAAAGATTTTTTCTTTTTTTTTTTTTTTAAATATTTTAAGTATTCATGCCATGTCCCTCATATCTTGCCCCCTAAGTTGTGTCTTCCTCCTTGACTTTTTCCCCTGCTTTTGCAACATCTGTGAGCTTAGTTTTGGCATCTTTTGGTCCTTTGCACTGCACCTGATATAAACCCAGGCCATTTTCTTAGAGTCACTAAATTTCCAAAATTTTCTTTTTTTCTCCTCCAATTGCAATTCCTTTGATGTTGACTCCTTTCCAGCGTGTTTGTAGGTCCTTCTTTTCTGTTTTGGCCTTCAGTGGGGATCAATGTTGGCAAGCTTTGCTGCATGTGCCTGCCCTTGGTGGCGTATGGCCTGCCTGCATTTTGATGGCTTTGACTTTGGGAAAGAGTTTTTCTTTTTTTTTTTTTTATAATTTTAAGTATTCATGCCATGTCCCTCCTATCTTGCCCCCTAAATTGTGTCTTCCTCCTTGACTTTTTCCCCTGCTTTTGCACCGTCTGTGAGCTTAGTTTTGGCAGCTTTTTTCCTTTGCAATGCAGCTGATTTCCTCACAGCCTATTTTTTGTAGCGACTAAAATTCCCGATTTTCGGCTTTTTTCAATTGCATTTCATTTGAACCTATCTCCTTTCCAGAGTGTTTGTAAGCCTTTCTTTTGGGATTCGCAAGATTCCTTTTCCCTTCCCGAAAGGAAGTTTCATTTCCTTTCGGGAAGGGAAAAGGAATCTTGCGATTTCAATGGGGACCAATAGAGGAATCTTTGGTGCATGTCCCTGCACTTGATGGCAGGCCATGCCTTTTGATGGCTTTGACTTTGGGAAAGATTTTTTTCTTTTTTTGGTTGTTTTCTGAAGTGTTCATGCCATGATCCTCATATCTTGCTCCCTAAGTTGTGTCTTCCTCCTTGACTTTTTCCCCTGCTTTTGCAACATCTGTGAGCTCAGTTTTGGCATCTTTTGGTCCTTTGCAATGCACCTGATATAAACCCAGGCCATTTTTTTAGAGTCAGTAATTTCCCTAATTTTCTTTTTTTCTCCTCCAATTGCGAATCCTTTGATCTTGTCTCCATTCCAGCGTCTTTGTAGGCCTTTCTTTTCTGTTTTGGCCTTCAGTTGGGATCAATTTTGGCAAGCTTTGCTGCATGTGCCTGCCCTTGGTGGCGTATGAAGTATTCAAGCCATGTCCCTCATATCTTGCTCCCTAAGTTGTGTCTTCGTCCTTGACTTTTTCCCCTGCTTTTGCAACATCTCTGAGCTTAGTTTTGGCACCTTTTGGTCCTTTGCACTGCACCTGATATAACCCAGGCCATTTCCTTAGAGTCACTAAATTTCCCAAATTTTCTTTTTTTCTCCTCCAATTGCAATTCCTTTGATGTTGACTCCTTGCCAGCGTGTTTGTAAGTCCTTCTTTTCTCTTTTGGCCTTCAGTGGGGATCAATTTTGGCAAGCTTTGCTGCATGTGCCTGCCCTTGGTGGCGTATGGCCTGCCTGCATTTTGATGGCTTTGACTTTGGGAAAGATTGTTTCTTTTTTTTTTTTTTTTAATATTTTAAGTATTCATGCCATGTCCCTCATATCTTGCCCCCTAAGTTCTGTCTTCCTCCTTGACTTTTTCCCCTGCTTTTGCAACATCTGTGAGCTTAGTTTTGGCACATTTTGGTCCTTTGCAATGCACCTGATATAAACCCAGGCCATATTCTTAGAGTCACTAAATTTCCCAAATTTTCTTTTTTTCTCCTCCAATTGCAATTCCTTTGATGTTGACTCCTTTCCAGCGTGTTTGTAGGTCCTTATTTCTGGTTTGGCCTTCAGTGGGGATCAATTTTGGCAAGCTTTGCTGCATGTGCCTGCCCTTGGTGGCGTATGGCCTGCCTGCATTTTGATGGCTTTGACTTTGGGAAAGAGTTTTTTTTTCTTTTTATTTTATTATTGTAAGTATTCATGCCATGTCCCTCATATCTTGCCCCCTAAGTTGTGTCTTCCTCCTTGACTTTTTCCCCTGCTTTTGCAACATCTGTGAGCTTAGTTTTGGCATCTTTTGGTCCTTTGCAATGCAGCTGATTTCCTCACAGCCTATTTTTTGTAGAGACTAATATTCCCGATTTTCAGCTTTTTTCAATTGCATTTCATTTGAACCTATATCCTTTCCAGAGTGTTTGTAAGCCTTTCTTTTGGGATTTGCAAGATTCCTTTTCCCTTCCCGAAAGGAAGTTTCATTTCCTTTCGGGAAGGGAAAAGGAATCTTGCGATTTCAATGGGGACCAATAGAGGAATCTTTGGTGCATGTCCCTGCACTTGATGGCAGGCCATGCCTTTTGATGGCTTTGACTTTGGGAAAGATTTTTTTCTTTTTTTGGTTGTTTTCTGAAGTGTTCATGCCATGTCCTTCATATCTTGCCCCCGATGTTGTGTCTTCCTCCTTGACTTTTTCCCCTGCTTTTGCAACATCTGTGAGCTTAGTTTTGGCATCTTTTGGTCCTTTGCACTGCACCTGCTAAAACCACAGGCCACTTTCTAAGAGTCACTAAATTTCCCAAATTTTCTTTTTTTCTCCTCCAATTGCAATTCCTTTGATGGTGTCTCCATTCCAGCGTGTTTGTAAGTCCTTCTTTTCTGTTTTGGCCTTCAGTGGGGAACAATTTTGGCAAGCTTTGCTGCATGTGCCTGCCCTTGGTGGCGTATGGCCTGCCTGCATTTTGATGGCTTTGACTTTGGGAAAGATTTTTTCTTTTTCTTTTTTTTTTTGTTTTAAGTATTCATGCCATGTCCTTCATATATTGCCCCCTAAGTTGTGTCTTCCTCCTTGACTTTTTCCTCTGCTTTTGCAACATCTGTGAGCTTAGTTTTGGCATCTTTTGGTCCTTTGCACTGCACCTGATATAAACCCAGGCCATTTTCTGAGAGTCACTAAATTTCCAAAATTTTATTTTTCTCTCCTCCAATTGCAATTCCTTTGATGGTGTCTCCATTCCAGCGTGTTTTTAGGTCCTTCTTTTCTGTTTTGGCCTTCAGTGGGGATCAATTTTGGCAAGCTTTGCTGCATGTGCCTGCCCTTGGTGGCGTATGGCCTGCCTGAATTTTGATGGCTTTGACTTTGGGAAAGATTTTTTCTTTTTTTTTTTTTTTATTATTTTAAGTATTCATGCCATGTCCCTCACATCTTGCCCCCTAAGGTCTGTCTTCCTCCTTGACTTTTTCCCCTGCTTTTGCAACATCTGTGAGCTTAGTTTTGGCATCATTTGGTCCTTTGCACTTCACCTGATAAAACCCCAGGCCATTTTCTTAGAGTCACTAAATATCCCAAATTTCATTTTTTTCTCATCGAAATTGAGTTCCTTTCATGTTGTCTCCATTCCAGCGTGTTTGTAAGTCCTTCTTTTCTGTTTTGGCCTTCAGTGGGGATCAATTTTGGCAAGCTTTGCTGCATGTGCCTGCCCTTGGTGGCGTATGGCCTGCCTGCATTTTGATGGCTTTGACTTTGGGAAAGAGTTTTTCCTTTTTTTTATTATTATTTTAAGTATTCATGCCATGTCCCTCATATCTTGCCCCCTAAGTTGTGTCTTCCTCCTTGACTTTTTCCCCTGCTTTTGCACCATCTGTGAGCTTAGTTTTGGCACCTTCTGGTCCTTTGCAATGCACCAGATAAGACCCCAGGCCATATTCTTAGAGTCACTAAATTTCACAAATTTTCTTTTTTTCTCCTCCAATTGCAATTCCTTTGATGTTGACTCCTTTCCAGCCTGTTTGTAGGTCCTTTTTTTTCTGTTTTGGCCTTCAGTGGGGATCAATTTTGGCAAGCTTTGCTGCATGTGCCTGCCCTTGGTGGCGTATGGCCTGCCTGCATTTTGATGGCTTTGACTTTGGGAAAGATTTTTTCTTTTTTTTTTTTTTATTATTTTAAGTATTCATGCCATGTCCCTCACATCTTGCCCCCTAAATTCTGTCTTCCTCCTTGACTTTTTCCCCTGCTTTTGCAACATCTGTGAGCTTAGTTTTGGCACCTTTTGGTCCTTTGCAATGCAGCTGATTTCCTCACAGCCTATTTTTTGTAGAGACTAAAATTCCCGATTTTCTGCTTTTTTCAATTGCATTTCATTTGAACATATCTCCTTTCCAGAGTGTTTGTAAGCCTTTCTTTTGGGTTCCCCAAGATTCCTTTTCCCTTCCCGAAAGGAAATGAAATTTCCTTTCGGGAAGGGAAAAGGAATCTTGCTATTTCAATGGGGACCAATAGAGGAATCTTTGGTGCATGTCCCTGCACTTGATGGCAGGCCATGCCTTTTGATGGCTTTGACTTTGGGAAAGATTTTTTTCTTTTTTTGGTTGTTTTCTGAAGTGTTCATGCCATGTCTCTCATATCTTGCCCCCGATGTTGTGTCTTCCTCCTTGACTTTTTCCCCTGCTTTTGCAACATCTGTGAGCTTAGTTTTGGCACCTTTTGGTCCTTTGCAATGCAGCTGATTTCCTCACAGCCTATTTTTTGAAGAGACTAAAATTCCCGATTTTCTGCTTTTTTCAATTGCATTTCATTTGAACCTATCTCCTTTCCAGAGTGTTTGCAAGCCTTTCATTTGGGATTCGCAAGATTCCTTTTCCCTTCCCGAAAGGAAATGAAATTTCCTTTCGGGAAGGGAAAAGGAATCTTGCGATTTCAATGGGGACCAATAGAGGAATCTTTAGTGCAAGTCTCTGCACTTGATGGCAGGCCATGCCTTTTGATGGCTTTGACTTTGGTAAAGATTTTTTCTATTTCTTTTTTTTGGTTGTTTTCTGAAGTGTTCATGCCACGATCCTCATATCTTGCTCCCTAAGTTGTGTCTTCCTCCTTGTCTTTTTCCCCTGCTTTTGCAACATCTGTGAGCTTAGTTTTGGCACCTTTTGGTCCTTTGCAATGCACCTGCTAAAAACCCAGGCCATTTTCTGAGAGTCACTAAATTTCCAAAATTTTCTTTTTCTCTCCTCCAATTGCAATTCCTTTGATGGTGTCTCCATTCCAGCGTGTTTGTAGGTCCTTCTTTTCTGTTTTGGCCTTCAGTGGGGATCAATTTTGGCAAGCTTTGCTGCATGTGCCTGCACTTGCTGGCGTATGGCCTGCCTGCATTTTGATGGCTTTGAATTTGGGAAAGATTTTTTCTTTTTTTTTTTTTTTATTATTTTAAGTATTCATGCCATGTCCCTCACATCTTGCCCCCTAAGTTGTGTCTTCCTCCTTGACTTTTTCCCCTGCTTTTGCAACATCTGTGAGCTTAGATTTGGCATCATTTGGTCCTTTGCACTTCACCTGATAAAACCCCAAGCCATTTTCTTAGAGTCACTAAATTTCCCAAATTTCCTTTTTTTCTCATAGAAATTGAATTCCTTTCATGTTGTCTCCATTCCAGCGTGTTTGTAAGTCCTTCTTTTCTGTTTTGGCCTTCAGTGGGGATCAATTTTGGCAAGCTTTGCTGCATGTGCCTGCCCTTGGTGGCGTATGGCCTGCCTGCATTTTGATGGCTTTGACTTTGGGAAAGATTTTTCCTTTTTTTTATTATTATTTTAAGTATTCATGCCATGTCCCTCATATCTTGCCCCCTAGGTTGTGTCTTCCTCCTTGACTTTTTTCCCTGCTTTTGCACCATCTGTGAGCTTAGTTTTGGCACATTTTGGTCCTTTGCAATGCACCAGATAAAACCCCAGGCCATATTCTTAGAGTCACTAAATTTCCCAAATTTTCTTTTTTTCTCCTCCAATTGCAATTCCTTTGATGTTGACTCCTTTCCAGCCTGTTTGTAGGTCCTTTTTTTTCTGTTTTGGCCTTCAGTGGGGATCAATTTTGGCAAGCTTTGCTGCATGTGCCTGCCCTTGGTGGCGTATGGCCTGCCTGCATTTTGATGGCTTTGACTTTGGGAAAGATTTTTTCTTTTTTTTTTTTTTATTATTTTAAGTATTCATGCCATGTCCCTCACATCTTGCCCCCTAAGTTCTGTCTTCCTCCTTGACTTTTTCCCCTGCTTTTGCAACATCTGTGACCTTATTTTTGGCATCTTTTGGTCCTTTGCACTGCACCTGATATAAACCCAGGCCATTTTCTTAGAGTCACTAAATTTGCAAAATTTTCTTTTTTTCTCCTCCAATTGCAATTCCTTTGATGTTGACTCCTTTCCAGCGTGTTTGTAGGTCCTTCTTTTCTGTTTTGGCCTTCAGTGGGGATCAATTTTGGCAAGCTTTGCTGCATGTGCCTGCCCTTGCTGGCGTATGGCCTGCCTGCATTTTGATGGCTTTGACTTTGGGAAAGATTTTTTTCTTTCTTTTTTTTTTTATTATTGTAAGTATTCATGCCATGTCCCTCATATCTTGCCCCCTAAGTTGTGTCTTCCTCCTTGACTTTTTCCCCTGCTTTTGCAACATCTGTGAGCTTAGTTTTGGCATCTTTTGGTCCTTTGCAATGCAGCTGATTTCCTCACAGCCTATTTTTTGTGGAGACTAATATTCCTGATTTTCTGCTTTTTTCAATTGCATTTCATTTGAAACTATCTCCTTTCCAGAGTGTTTGTAAGCCTTTCTTTGGGTTCCCCAAAATTCCTTTTCCCTTCCCGAAAGGAAATGAAATTTCCTTTCGGGAAGGGAAAAGGAATCTTGCTATTTCAAAGGGGACAAATAGAGGAATCTTTGGTGCATGTCCCTGCACTTGATGGCAGGCCATGCCTTTTGATGGCTTTGACTTTGGGAAAGATTTTTTTCTTTTTTTGGTTGTTTTCTGAAGTGTTCATGCCATGTCCCTCATATCTTGCCCCCGATGTTGCGTCTTCCTCCTTGACTTTTTCCCCTGCTTTTGCAACATCTGTGAGCTTAGTTTTGGCATCTTTTGGTCCTTTGCACTGCACCTGATAAAACCCCAGGCCATTTTGTTAGAGTCACTAAATTCCCCAAATTTTCTTTTTTTCTCCTCCAATTGCAATTCCTTTGATGTTGACTCCTTTCCAGCCTGTTTGTAGGTCCTTCTTTTCTGTTTTGGCCTTCAGTGGGGATCAATTTTGGCAAGCTTTGCTGCATGTGCCTGCCCTTGCTGGCGTATGGCCTGCCTGCATTTTGATGGCTTTGACTTTGGGAAAGATTTTTTCTTTTTTTTTTTTTTATTATTTTAAGTATTCATGCCATGTCCCTCATATCTTGCCCCCTAAGTTGTGTCTTCCTCCTTGACTATTTCCCCTGCTTTTGCAACATCTGTGACCTTAGTTTTGGCACCTTTTGGTCCTTTGCACAGCACCTGATATAAACCCAGGCCATTTTCTTAGAGTCACTAAATTTCCAAGATTTTCTTTTTTTCTCCTCCAATTGCAATTCCTTTGATGTTGACTCCTTTCCAGCGTCTTTGTAGGTCCTTCTTTTCTGTTTTGGCCTTCAGTGGGGATCAATTATGGCAAGCTTTTCTGCATGTGCCTGCCCTTGGTGGCGTATGGCCTGCCTGCCTTTTGATGGCTTTGACTTTGGGAAAGATTTTTTCTTTTTTTTTTTTTTAATATTTTAAGTATTCATGCCATGTCCCTCATATCTTGCCCCCTAAGTTCGGTCTTCCTCCTTGACTTTTTCCCCTGCTTTTGCAACATCTGTGAGCTTAGTTTTGGCACCTTTTGGTCCTTTGCAATGCACCTTATATAAAACCAGGCCATTTTCTTAGAGTCACTAAATTTCCCAAATTTCCTTTTTTTCTCATAGAAATTGAATTCCTTTCATGTTGTCTCCATTCCAGCGTGTTTCTAAGTCCTTCTTTTCTGTTTTGGCCTTCAGTGGGGATCAATTTTGGCAAGCTTTGCTGCATGTGCCTGCACTTGCTGGCGTATGGCCTGCCTGCATTTTGATGGCTTTGACTTTGGGAAAGAGTTTTTCTTTTTTTTTTTATTATTATTTTAAGTATTCATGCCATGTCCCTCATATCTTGCCCCCTAAGTTGTGTCTTCCTCCTTGACTTTTTCCCCTGCTTTTGCAACATCTGTGAGCTTAGTTTTGGCCCCTTTTGGTCCTTTGCAATGCAGGTGATTTCCTCGCAGCCTATGTTTTCTAGAGACTAATATTCCCGATTTTCTGCTTTTTTCAATTGCATTTCATTTGAACCTATCTCCTTTCCAGAGTGTTTGTAAGCCTTTCTTTTGGGATCCGCAAGATTCCTTTTCCCTTCCCGAAAGGAAATATCATTTCCTTTCGGGAAGGGAAAAGGAATCTTGCGATTTCAATGGGGACCAATAGAGGAATCTTTGGGGCATGTCCCTGCACTGATGGCAGGCCATGCCTTTTGATGGCTTTGACTTTGGGAAAGATTTTTTTCTTTTTTTGGTTGTTTTCTGAAGTGTTCATGCCATGTCCCTCATATCTTGCCCCCGATGTTGTGTCTTCCTCCTTGACTTTTTTCCCTGCTTTTGCACCATCTGTGAGCTTAGTTTTGGCACATTTTGGTCCTTTGCAATGCACCAGATAAAACCCCAGGCTATATTCTTAGAGTCACTAAATTTCCCAAATTTTCTTTTTTTCTCCTCCAATTGCAATTCCTTTGATGTTGACTCCTTTCCAGCCTGTTTGTAGGTCCTTTTTTTTCTGTTTTGGCCTTCAGTGGGGATCAATTTTGGCAAGCTTTGCTGCATGTGCCTGCCCTTGGTGGCGTATGGCCTGCCTGCATTTTGATGGCTTTGACTTTGGGAAAGATTTTTTCTTTTTTTTTTTTTTTATTATTTTAAGTATTCATGCCATGTCCCTCACATCTTGCCCCCTAAGTTCTGTCTTCCTCCTTGACTTTTCCCCCTGCTTTTGCAACATCTGTGACCTTATTTTTGGCATCTTTTGGTCCTTTGCACTGCACCTGATATAAACCCAGGCCATTTTCTTAGAGTCACTAAATTTTCCCATATTTTCTTTTTTTCTCCTCCAATTGCAATTCCTTTGATGTTGACTCCTTTCCAGCGTGTTTGTAGGTCCTTCTTTTCTGTTTTGGCCTTCAGTGGGGATCAATTTTGGCAAGCTTTGCTGCATGTGCCTGCCCTTGCTGGCGTATGGCCTGCCTGCATTTTCATGGCTTTGACTTTGGGAAAGATTTTTTTCTTTCTTTTTTTTTTTATTATTGTAAGTATTCATGCCATGTCCCTCATATCTTGCCCCCTAAGTTGTGTCTTCCTCCTTGACTTTTTCCCCTGCTTTTGCAACATCTGTGAGCTTAGTTTTGGCATCTTTTGGTCCTTTGCAATGCAGCTGATTTCCTCACAGCCTATTTTTTGTGGAGACTAATATTCCTGATTTTCTGCTTTTTTCAATTGCATTTCATTTGAAACTATCTCCTTTCCAGAGTGTTTGTAAGCCTTTCTTTGGGTTCCCCAAAATTCCTTTTCCCTTCCCGAAAGGAAATGAAATTTCCTTTCGGGAAGGGAAAAGGAATCTTGCTATTTCAAAGGGGACAAATAGAGGAATCTTTGGTGCATGTCCCTGCACTTGATGGCAGGCCATGCCTTTTGATGGCTTTGACTTTGGGAAAGATTTTTTTCTTTTTTTGGTTGTTTTCTGAAGTGTTCATGCCATGTCCCTCATATCTTGCCCCCGATGTTGCGTCTTCCTCCTTGACTTTTTCCCCTGCTTTTGCAACATCTGTGAGCTTAGTTTTGGCATCTTTTGGTCCTTTGCACTGCACCTGATAAAACCCCAGGCCATTTTGTTAGAGTCACTAAATTTCCCAAATTTTCTTTTTTTCTCCTCCAATTGCAATTCCTTTGATGTTGACTCCTTTTCAGCTTGTTTGTAAGTCCTTCTTTTTTGTTTTGCCTTCAGTGGGGATCAATTTTGGCAAGCTTTGCTGCATGTGCCTGCCCTTGGTGGCGTATGGCCTGCCTGCATTTTGATGGCTTTGACTTTGGGAAAGATTTTTTCTTTTTTTTTTTTTTATTGTTTCAAGTATTCATGCCTTGTCCCTCTTATCTTGCCCCCTGTTGTGTCTTCCTCCTTGACTTTTTCCCCTGCTTTTGCAACATCTGTGAGCTTAGTTTTGGCATCTTTTGGTCCTTTGCACTGCACCTGATATAAACCCAAGCCATTTTCTTAGAGTCACTAAATTTCCCAAATTTTCTTTTTTTCTCCTCCAATTGCAATTCCTTTGATGTTGACTCCTTTCCAGCGTGTTTGTAGGTCCTTCTTTTCTGTTTTGGCCTTCAGTGGGGATCAATTTTGGCAAGCTTTCCTGCATGTGCCTGCCCTTGCTGGCGTATGGCGTGCCTGCATTTTGATGGCTTTGACTTTGGTATAGATTTTTTTCTGTTTTTTTTTTTTTTGTTTTAAATATTCATGCCATGTCCCTCATATCTTGCTCCCTAAGTTGTGTCTTCCTCCTTGACTTTTTCCCCTGCTTTTGCAACATCTGTGAGCTTAGTTTTGGCATCTTTTGGTCCTTTGCAATGCAGCTGATTTCCTCACAGCCTAGTTTTTGAAGAGACTAAAATTCCCAATTTTCTGCTTTTTTCAATTGCATTTCATTTGAACCTATCTCCTTTCCAGAGTGTTTGTAAGCCTTTCATTTGGGATTCGCAAGATTCCTTTTCCCTTCCCGAAAGGAAATTTCATTTCCTTTCGGGAAGGGAAAAGGAATCTTGCGATTTCAATGGGGACCAATAGAGGAATCTTTGGTGCATGTCCCTGCACTTGATGGCAGGCCATGCCTTTTGATGGCTTTGACTTTGGGAAAGATTTTTTTCTTTTTTTGGTTGTTTTCTGAAGTGGTCATGCCATGTCCCTCATATCTTGCCCCCTAAGTTGTGTCTTCCTCCTTGACTTTTTCCCCTGCTTTTGCAACATCTGTGAGCTTAGTTTTGGCATCTTTTGGTCCTTTGCACTGCACCTGATATAAACCCAGGCCATTTTCTTAGAGTCACTAAATTTCCCAAATTTTGTTTTTTTTCTCCTCCAATTGCAATTCCTTTGATGTTGACTCCTTTCCAGCGTGTTTGTAGGTCCTTCTTTACTGTTTTGGCCTTCAGTGGGGATCAATTTTGGCAAGCTTTGCTGCATGTGCCTGCCCTTGGTGGCGTATGGCCTGCCTGCATTTTGATGGCTTTGTCTTTGGGAAAGATTTTTTCCTTTTTTTTTTTTTTTTTGTTTTAAGTATTCATGCCATGTCCCTCATATCTTGCCCCCTAAGTTGTGTCTTCCTCCTTCACTTTTTCCCCTGCTTTTGCAACATCTGTGAGCTTAGTTTTGACACCTTTTGGTCATTTGCAATGCACCTGATATAAACCCTGGCCATTTATTTAGAGTCAGTAATTTCCCAAATTTTCTTTTTTTCTCCTCCAATTGCAATTCCTTTGATGTTGTCTCCATTCCAGCGTGTTTGTAGGTCCTTCTTTTCTGTTTTGGCCTTCAGTGGGGATCAATTTTGGCAAGCTTTGCTGCATGTGCCTGCCCTTGCTGGCGTATGGCCTGCCTGCATTTTGATGGCTTTGACTTTGGGGAAGATTTTTTCTTTTTTTTTTCTTTTTTGTTTTGAGTATTCATGCCATGTCCCTCATATCTTGCCCCCTAAGTTGTGTCTTTCTCCTTGACTTTTTCCCCTGCTTTTGCAACATCTGTGAGCTTGGTTTTGGCATCTTTTGGTCCTTTGCACTGCACCTGATAAAAACCCAGGCCATTTTCTTAGAGTCACTAAATTTCCCAAATTTTCTTTTTTTCTCCTCCAATTGCAATTCCTTTGATGTTGACTCCTTTCCAGCGTGTTTGTAAGTCCTCCTTTTCTGTTTTGCCTTCAGTGGGGATCAATTTTGGCAAGCTTTGCTGCATGTGCCTGCCCTTGGTGGCGTATGGCCTGCCTGCATTTTGATGGCTTTGACTATGGGAAAGATTTTTTCTTTTTTTTTTTTTAATATTTTAAGTATTCATGCCATTTTCCTCATATCTTGCCCCCTGTTGTGTCTTCCTCCTTGACTTTTTCCCCTGCTTTTGCAACATCTGTGAGCTTAGTTTTGGCATCTTTTGGTCCTTTGCACTGCACCTGAAATCCTCACAGCCTATTTTTTGAAGAGACTAAAATTCCCAATTTTCTGCTTTTTTCAATTGCATTTCATTTGAACCTATCTCCTTTCCAGAGTGTTTGTAAGCCTTTCTTTTGGGATCCGCAAGATTCCTTTTCCCTTCCCGAAAGGAAATTTCATTTCCTTTCGGGAAGGGAAAAGGAATCTTGCGATTTCAATGGGGACCAATAGAGGAATCTTTGGTGCATGTCCCTGCACTTGATGGCAGGCCATGCCTTTTGATGGCTTTGACTTTGGGAAAGATTTTTTTCTTTTTTTGGTTGTTTTCTGAAGTGTTCATGCCATGTCGCTCATATCTTGCCCCCTAAGTTGTGTCTTCCTCCTTGACTTTTTCCCCTGCTTTTGCAACATCTGTGAGCTTAGTTTTGGCACCTTTTGGTCCTTTGCTCTGCACATGATATACTGCCAGGCCATTTTTTTTAGAGTCAGTAATTTCCCAAATTTTCTTTTTTTCTCCTCCAATTGCAATTCCTTTGATGTTGACTCCTTTCCAGCGTGTTTGTAGGTCCTTCTTTTCTGTTTTGGCCTTCAGTGGGGATCAATTTTGGCAAGCTTTGCTGCATGTGCCTGCCCTTGGTGGCGTATGGCCTGCCTGCATTTTGATGGCTTTGACTTTGGGAAAGATTTTTTCTTTTTTTTTTTTTTATTGTTTCAAGTATTCATGCCTTGTCCCTCTTATCTTGCCCCCTGTTGTGTCTTCCTCCTTGACTTTTTCCCCTGCTTTTGCAACATCTGTGAGCTTAGTTTTGGCATCTTTTGGTCCTTTGCACTGCACCTGATATAAACCCAAGCCATTTTCTTAGAGTCACTAAATTTCCCAAATTTTCTTTTTTTCTCCTCCAATTGAAATTCCTTTGATGTTGACTCCTTTCCAGCGTGTTTGTAGGTCCTTCTTTTCTGTTTTGGCCTTCAGTGGGGATCAATTTTGGCAAGCTTTGCTGCATGTGCCTGCCCTTGCTGGCGTATGGCGTGCCTGCATTTTGATGGCTTTGACTTTGGTATAGATTTTTTCTGTTGTTTTTTTTTTTTGTTTTAAATATTCATGCCATGTCCCTCATATCTTGCTCCCTAAGTTGTGTCTTCCTCCTTGACTTTTTCCCCTGCTTTTGCAACATCTGTGAGCTTAGTTTTGGCATCTTTTGGTCCTTTGCAATGCAGCTGATTTCCTCACAGCCTAGTTTTTGAAGAGACTAAAATTCCCAATTTTCTGCTTTTTTCAATTGCATTTCATTTGAACCTATCTCCTTTCCAGAGTGTTTGTAAGCCTTTCATTTGGGATTCGCAAGATTCCTTTTCCCTTCCCGAAAGGAAATTTCATTTCCTTTCGGGAAGGGAAAAGGAATCTTGCGATTTCAATGGGGACCAATAGAGGAATCTTTGGTGCATGTCCCTGCACTTGATGGCAGGCCATGCCTTTTGATGGCTTTGACTTTGGGAAAGATTTTTTTCTTTTTTTGGTTGTTTTCTGAAGTGGTCATGCCATGTCCCTCATATCTTGCCCCCTAAGTTGTGTCTTCCTCCTTGACTTTTTCCCCTGCTTTTGCAACATCTGTGAGCTTGGTTTTGGCATCTTTTGGTCCTTTGCACTGCACCTGATATAAACCCAGGCCATTTTCTTAGAGTCACTAAATTTCCCAAATTTTGTTTTTTTCTCCTCCAATTGCAATTCCTTTGATGTTGACTCCTTTCCAGCGTGTTTGTAGGTCCTTCTTTACTGTTTTGGCCTTCAGTGGGGATCAATTTTGGCAAGCTTTGCTGCATGTGCCTGCCCTTGGTGGCGTATGGCCTGCCTGCATTTTGATGGCTTTGTCTTTGGGAAAGATTTTTTCCTTTTTTTTTTTTTTTGTTTTAAGTATTCATGCCATGTCCCTCATATCTTGCCCCCTAAGTTGTGTCTTCCTCCTTCACTTTTTCCCCTGCTTTTGCAACATCTGTGAGCTTAGTTTTGACACCTTTTGGTCATTTGCAATGCACCTGATATAAACCCTGGCCATTTATTTAGAGTCAGTAATTTCCCAAATTTTCTTTTTTTCTCCTCCAATTGCAATTCCTTTGATGTTGTCTCCATTCCAGCGTGTTTGTAGGTCCTTCTTTTCTGTTTTGGCCTTCAGTGGGGATCAATTTTGGCAAGCTTTGCTGCATGTGCCTGCCCTTGCTGGCGTATGGCCTGCCTGCATTTTGATGGCTTTGACTTTGGGGAAGATTTTTTCTTTTTTTTTTCTTTTTTGTTTTGAGTATTCATGCCATGTCCCTCATATCTTGCCCCCTAAGTTGTGTCTTTCTCCTTGACTTTTTCCCCTGCTTTTGCAACATCTGTGAGCTTGGTTTTGGCATCTTTTGGTCCTTTGCACTGCACCTGATAAAACCCCAGGCCATTTTCTTAGAGTCACTAAATTTCCCAAATTTTCTTTTTTTCTCCTCCAATTGCAATTCCTTTGATGTTGACTCCTTTCCAGCGTGTTTGTAAGTCCTCCTTTTCTGTTTTGCCTTCAGTGGGGATCAATTTTGGCAAGCTTTGCTGCATGTGCCTGCCCTTGGTGGCGTATGGCCTGCCTGCATTTTGATGGCTTTGACTATGGGAAAGATTTTTTCTTTTTTTTTTTTTATAATTTTAAGTATTCATGCCATTTTCCTCATATCTTGCCCCCTGTTGTGTCTTCCTCCTTGACTTTTTCCCCTGCTTTTGCAACATCTGTGAGCTTAGTTTTGGCATCTTTTGGTCCTTTGCACTGCACCTGAAATCCTCACAGCCTATTTTTTGAAGAGTCTAAAATTCCCAATTTTCTGCTTTTTTCAATTGCATTTCATTTGAACCTATCTCCTTTCCAGAGTGTTTGTAAGCCTTTCTTTTGGGATTCGCAAGATTCCTTTTCCCTTCCCGAAAGGAAATTTCATTTCCTTTCGGGAAGGGAAAAGGAATCTTGCGATTTCAATGGGGACCAATAGAGGAATCTTTGGTGCATGTCCCTGCACTTGATGGCAGGCCATGCCTTTTGATGGCTTTGACTTTGGGAAAGATTTTTTTCTTTTTTTGGTTGTTTTCTGAAGTGTTCATGCCATGTCGCTCATATCTTGCCCCCTAAGTTGTGTCTTCCTCCTTGACTTTTTCCCCTGCTTTTGCAACATCTGTGAGCTTAGTTTTGGCACCTTTTGGTCCTTTGCTCTGCACATGATATACTGCCAGGCCATTTTTTTTAGAGTCAGTAATTTCCCAAATTTTCTTTTTTTCTCCTCCAATTGCAATTCCTTTGATGTTGACTCCTTTCCAGCGTGTTTGTAGGTCCTTCTTTTCTGTTTTGGCCTTCAGTGGGGATCAATTTTGGCAAGCTTTGCTGCATGTGCCTGCCCTTGGTGGCGTATGGCCTGCCTGCATTTTGATGGCTTTGACTTTGGGAAAGATCTTTTCTAATTTTTTTTTTTTGTTTGTTTTAAGTATTCATGCCATGTCCTTCATATCTTGCCCCCTAGGTTGTGTCTTCCTCCTTGACTTTTTCCCCTGCTTTCGCAACATCTGTGAGCTTAGTTTTGGCATCTTTTGGTCCTTTGCACTGCACCTGATATAAACCCAGGCCATTTTCTGAGAGTCACTAAATTTCCAAAATTTTCTTTTTCTCTCCTCCAATTGCAATTCCTTTGATGGTGTCTCCATTCCAGCGTGTTTTTAGGTCCTTCTTTTCTGTTTTGGCCTTCAGTGGGGATCAATTTTGGCAAGCTTTGCTGCATGTGCCTGCCCTTGGTGGCGTATGGCCTGCCTGCATTTTGATGGCTTTGACTTTGGGAAAGATTTTTTCTTTTTTTTTTTTTTTATTATTTTAAGTATTCATGCCATGTCCCTCACATCTTGCCCCCTAAGGTCTGTCTTCCTCCTTGACTTTTTCCCCTGCTTTTGCAACATCTGTGAGCTTAGTTTTGGCATCATTTGGTCCTTTGCACTTCACCTGATAAAACCCCAGGCCATTTTCTTAGAGTCACTAAATATCCCAAATTTCATTTTTTTCTCATCGAAATTGAGTTCCTTTCATGTTGTCTCCATTCCAGCGTGTTTGTAAGTCCTTCTTTTCTGTTTTGGCCTTCAGTGGGGATCAATTTTGGCAAGCTTTGCTGCATGTGCCTGCCCTTGGTGGCGTATGGCCTGCCTGCATTTTGATGGCTTTGACTTTGGGAAAGAGTTTTTCTTTTTTTTTTTTTTTATTATTTTAAGTATTCATGCCATGTCCCTCATATCTTGCCCCCGATGTTGTGTCTTCCTCCTTGACTTTTTCCCCTGCTTTTGCAACATCTGTGAGCTTAGTTTTGGCACCTTTTGGGCCTTTGCAATGCAGCTGATTTCCTCACAGCCTATTTTTTGAAGAGACTAAAATTCCCGATTTTCTGCTTTTTTCAATTGCATTTCATTTGAACCTATCTCCTTTCCAGAGTGTTTGCAAGCCTTTCATTTGGGATTCGCAAGATTCCTTTTCCCTTCCCGAAAGGAAATGAAATTTCCTTTCGGGAAGGGAAAAGGAATCTTGCGATTTCAATGGGGACCAATAGAGGAATCTTTAGTGCAAGTCTCTGCACTTGATGGCAGGCCATGCCTTTTGATGGCTTTGACTTTGGGAAAGATTTTTTCTATTTCTTTTTTTTGGTTGTTTTCTGAAGTGTTCATGCCACGATCCTCATATCTTGCTCCCTAAGTTGTGTCTTCCTCCTTGTCTTTTTCCCCTGCTTTTGCAACATCTGTGAGCTTAGTTTTGGCATCTTTTGGTCCTTTGCAATGCACCTGCTAAAAACCCAGGCCATTTTCTGAGAGTCACTAAATTTCCAAAATTTTCTTTTTCTCTCCTCCAATTGCAATTCCTTTGATGGTGTCTCCATTCCAGCGTGTTTGTAGGTCCTTCTTTTCTGTTTTGGCCTTCAGTGGGGATCAATTTTGGCAAGCTTTGCTGCATGTGCCTGCACTTGCTGGCGTATGGCCTGCCTGCATTTTGATGGCTTTGACTTTGGGAAAGATTTTTTCTTTTTTTTTTTTTTTTATTATTTTAAGTATTCATGCCATGTCCCTCACATCTTGCCCCCTAAGTTGTGTCTTCCTCCTTGACTTTTTCCCCTGCTTTTGCAACATCTGTGAGCTTAGATTTGGCATCATTTGGTCCTTTGCACTTCACCTGATAAAACCCCAGGCCATTTTCTTAGAGTCACTAAATTTCCCAAATTTCCTTTTTTTCTCATAGAAATTGAATTCCTTTCATGTTGTCTCCATTCCAGCGTGTTTGTAAGTCCTTCTTTTCTGTTTTGGCCTTCAGTGGGGATCAATTTTGGCAAGCTTTGCTGCATGTGCCTGCCCTTGGTGGCGTATGGCCTGCCTGCATTTTGATGGCTTTGACTTTGGGAAAGATTTTTCCTTTTTTTTATTATTATTTTAAGTATTCATGCCATGTCCCTCATATCTTGCCCCCTAAGTTGTGTCTTCCTCCTTGACTTTTTTCCCTGCTTTTGCACCATCTGTGAGCTTAGTTTTGGCACATTTTGGTCCTTTGCAATGCACCAGATAAAACCCCAGGCCATATTCTTAGAGTCACTAAATTTCCCAAATTTTCTTTTTTTCTCCTCCAATTGCAATTCCTTTGATGTTGACTCCTTTCCAGCCTGTTTGTAGGTCCTTTTTTTTCTGTTTTGGCCTTCAGTGGGGATCAATTTTGGCAAGCTTTGCTGCATGTGCCTGCCCTTGGTGGCGTATGGCCTGCCTGCATTTTGATGGCTTTGACTTTGGGAAAGATTTTTTCTTTTTTTTTTTTTTTATTATTTTAAGTATTCATGCCATGTCCCTCACATCTTGCCCCCTAAGTTCTGTCTTCCTCCTTGACTTTTTCCCCTGCTTTTGCAACATCTGTGACCTTATTTTTGGCATCTTTTGGTCCTTTGCACTGCACCTGATATAAACCCAGGCCATTTTCTTAGAGTCACTAACTTTTCCCATATTTTCTTTTTTTCTCCTCCAATTGCAATTCCTTTGATGTTGACTCCTTTCCAGCGTGTTTGTAGGTCCTTCTTTTCTGTTTTGGCCTTCAGTGGGGATCAATTTTGGCAAGCTTTGCTGTATGTGCCTGCCCTTGCTGGCGTATGGCCTGCCTGCATTTTCATGGCTTTGACTTTGGGAAAGATTTTTTTTCTTTCTTTTTTTTTTTATTATTGTAAGTATTCATGCCATGTCCCTCATATCTTGCCCCCTAAGTTGTGTCTTCCTCCTTGACTTTTTCCCCTGCTTTTGCAACATCTGTGAGCTTAGTTTTGGCATCTTTTGGTCCTTTGCAATGCAGCTGATTTCCTCACAGCCTATTATTTGTGGAGACTAATATTCCTGATTTTCTGCTTTTTTCAATTGCATTTCATTTGAAACTATCTCCTTTCCAGAGTGTTTGTAAGCCTTTCTTTGGGTTCCCCAAAATTCCTTTTCCCTTCCCGAAAGGAAATGAAATTTCCTTTCGGGAAGGGAAAAGGAATCTTGCTATTTCAAAGGGGACAAATAGAGGAATCTTTGGTGCATGTCCCTGCACTTGATGGCAGGCCATGCCTTTTGATGGCTTTGACTTTGGGAAAGATTTTTTTCTTTTTTTGGTTGTTTTCTGAAGTGTTCATGCCATGTCCCTAATATTTTGCCCCCGATGTTGCGTCTTCCTCCTTGAATTTTTCCCCTGCTTTTGCAACATCTGTGAGCTTAGTTTTGGCATCTTTTGGTCCTTTGCACTGCACCTGATAAAACCCCAGGCCATTTTGTTAGAGTCACTAAATTTCCCAAATTTTCTTTTTTTCTCCTCCAATTGCAATTCCTTTGATGTTGACTCCTTTCCAGCCTGTTTGTAGGTCCTTCTTTTCTGTTTTGGCCTTCAGTGGGGATCAATTTTGGCAAGCTTTGCTGCATGTGCCTGCCCTTGGTGGCGTATGGCCTGCCTGCATTTTGATGGCTTTGACTTTGGGAAAGATATTTTCTTTTTTTTTTTTTTATTATTTTAAGTATTCATGCCATGTCCCTCATATCTTGCCCCCTAAGTTGTGTCTTCCTCCTTGACTATTTCCCCTGCTTTTGCAACATCTGTGAGCTTAGTTTTGGCCCCTTTTGGTCCTTTGCAATGCAGGTGATTTCCTTGCAGCCTATGTTTTCTAGAGACTAATATTCCCGATTTTCTGCTTTTTTCAATTGCATTTCATTTGAACCTATCTCCTTTCCAGAGTGTTTGTAAGCCTTTCTTTTGGGATCCGCAAGATTCCTTTTCCCTTCCCGAAAGGAAATATCATTTCCTTTCGGGAAGGGAAAAGGAATCTTGCGATTTCAATGGGGACCAATAGAGGAATCTTTGGGGCATGTCCCTGCACTGATGGCAGGCCATGCCTTTTGATGGCTTTGACTTTGGGAAAGATTTTTTTCTTTTTTTGGTTGTTTTCTGAAGTGTTCATGCCATGTCCCTCATATCTTGCCCCCGATGTTGTGTCTTCCTCCTTGACTTTTTCCCCTGCTTTTGCAACATCTGTGAGCTTAGTTTTGGCACCTTTTGGTCCTTTCAATGCACCAGATATAAACCCAGGCCATTTTTTTTAGAGTCAGTAATTTCCCAAATTTTCTTTTTTTCTCCTCCAATTGCAATTCCTTTGATGTTGACTCCTTTTCAGCTTGTTTGTAAGTCCTTCTTTTTTGTTTTGCCTTCAGTGGGGATCAATTTTGGCAAGCTTTGCTGCATGTGCCTGCCCTTGATGGCGTATGGCCTGCCTGCATTTTGATGGCTTTGACTTTGGGAAAGATTTTTTCTTTTTTTTTTTTTTATTGTTTCAAGTATTCATGCCTTGTCCCTCTTATCTTGCACCCTTTTGTGTCTTCCTCCTTGACTTTTTCCCCTGCTTTTGCAACATCTGTGAGCTTAGTTTTGGCATCTTTTGGTCCTTTGCACTGCACCTGATATAAACCCAAGCCATTTTCTTAGAGTCACTAAATTTCCCAAATTTTCTTTTTTTCTCCTCCAATTGCAATTCCTTTGATGTTGACTCCTTTCCAGCGTGTTTGTAGGTCCTTCTTTTCTGTTTTGGCCTTCAGTGGGGATCAATTTTGGCAAGCTTTGCTGCATGTGCCTGCCCTTGCTGGCGTATGGCGTGCCTGCATTTTGATGGCTTTGACTTTGGTATACATTTTTTCTGTTTTTTTTTTTTTTTTGTTTTAAATATTCATGCCATGTCCCTCATATCTTGCTCCCTAAGTTGTGTCTTCCTCCTTGACTTTTTCCCCTGCTTTTGCAACATCTGTGAGCTTAGTTTTGGCATCTTTTGGTCCTTTGCAATGCAGCTGATTTCCTCACAGCCTAGTTTTTGAAGAGACTAAAATTCCCAATTTTCTGCTTTTTTCAATTGCATTTCATTTGAACCTATCTCCTTTCCAGAGTGTTTGTAAGCCTTTCATTTGGGATTCGCAAGATTCCTTTTCCCTTCCCGAAAGGAAATTTCATTTCCTTTCGGGAAGGGAAAAGGAATCTTGCGATTTCAATGGGGACCAATAGAGGAATCTTTGGTGCATGTCCCTGCACTTGATGGCAGGCCATGCCTTTTGATGGCTTTGACTTTGGGAAAGATTTTTTTCTTTTTTTGGTTGTTTTCTGAAGTGGTCATGCCATGTCCCTCATATCTTGCCCCCTAAGTTGTGTCTTCCTCCTTGACTTTTTCCCCTGCTTTTGCAACATCTGTGAGCTTGGTTTTGGCATCTTTTGGTCCTTTCACTGCACCTGATATAAACCCAGGCCATTTTCTTAGAGTCACTAAATTTCCCAAATTTTGTTTTTTTCTCCTCCAATTGCAATTCCTTTGATGTTGACTCCTTTCCAGCGTGTTTGTAGGTCCTTCTTTACTGTTTTGGCCTTCAGTGGGGATCAATTTTGGCAAGCTTTGCTGCATGTGCCTGCCCTTGGTGGCGTATGGCCTGCCTGCATTTTGATGGCTTTGTCTTTGGGAAAGATTTTTTCCTTTTTTTTTTTTTTTTGTTTTAAGTATTCATGCCATGTCCCTCATATCTTGCCCCCTAAGTTGTGTCTTCCTCCTTCACTTTTTCCCCTGCTTTTGCAACATCTGTGAGCTTAGTTTTGACACCTTTTGGTCATTTGCAATGCACCTGATATAAACCCTGGCCATTTATTTAGAGTCAGTAATTTCCCAAATTTTCTTTTTTTCTCCTCCAATTGCAATTCCTTTGATGTTGTCTCCATTCCAGCGTGTTTGTAGGTCCTTCTTTTCTGTTTTGGCCTTCAGTGGGGATCAATTTTGGCAAGCTTTGCTGCATGTGCCTGCCCTTGCTGGCGTATGGCCTGCCTGCATTTTGATGGCTTTGACTTTGGGGAAGATTTTTTCTTTTTTTTTTTTTTTTTGTTTTGAGTATTCATGCCATGTCCCTCATATCTTGCCCCCTAAGTTGTGTCTTTCTCCTTGACTTTTTCCCCTGCTTTTGCAACATCTGTGAGCTTGGTTTTGGCATCTTTTGGTCCTTTGCACTGCACCTGATAAAACCCCAGGCCATTTTCTTAGAGTCACTAAATTTCCCAAATTTTCTTTTTTTCTCCTCCAATTGCAATTCCTTTGATGTTGACTCCTTTCCAGCGTGTTTGTAAGTCCTCCTTTTCTGTTTTGCCTTCAGTGGGGATCAATTTTGGCAAGCTTTGCTGCATGTGCCTGCCCTTGGTGGCGTATGGCCTGCCTGCATTTTGATGGCTTTGACTATGGGAAAGATTTTTTCTTTTTTTTTTTTTAATATTTTAAGTATTCATGCCATTTTCCTCATATCTTGCCCCCTGTTGTGTCTTCCTCCTTGACTTTTTCCCCTGCTTTTGCAACATCTGTGAGCTTAGTTTTGGCATCTTTTGGTCCTTTGCACTGCACCTGAAATCCTCACAGCCTATTTTTTGAAGAGACTAAAATTCCCAATTTTCTGCTTTTTTCAATTGCATTTCATTTGAACCTATCTCCTTTCCAGAGTGTTTGTAAGCCTTTCTTTTGGGATCCGCAAGATTCCTTTTCCCTTCCCGAAAGGAAATTTCATTTCCTTTCGGGAAGGGAAAAGGAATCTTGCGATTTCAATGGGGACCAATAGAGGAATCTTTGGTGCATGTCCCTGCACTTGATGGCAGGCCATGCCTTTTGATGGCTTTGACTTTGGGAAAGATTTTTTTCTTTTTTTGGTTGTTTTCTGAAGTGTTCATGCCATGTCGCTCATATCTTGCCCCCTAAGTTGTGTCTTCCTCCTTGACTTTTTCCCCTGCTTTTGCAACATCTGTGAGCTTAGTTTTGGCATCTTTTGGTCCTTTGCTCTGCACATGATATACTGCCAGGCCATTTTTTTTAGAGTCAGTAATTTCCCAAATTTTCTTTTTTTCTCCTCCAATTGCAATTCCTTTGATGTTGACTCCTTTCCAGCGTGTTTGTAGGTCCTTCTTTTCTGTTTTGGCCTTCAGTGGGGATCAATTTTGGCAAGCTTTGCTGCATGTGCCTGCCCTTGGTGGCGTATGGCCTGCCTGCATTTTGATGGCTTTGACTTTGGGAAAGATCTTTTCTAATTTTTTTTTTTTTGTTTGTTTTAAGTATTCATGCCATGTCCTTCATATCTTGCCCCCTAGGTTGTGTCTTCCTCCTTGACTTTTTCCCCTGCTTTCGCAACATCTGTGAGCTTAGTTTTGGCATCTTTTGGTCCTTTGCACTGCACCTGATATAAACCCAGGCCATTTTCTGAGAGTCACTAAATTTCCAAAATTTTCTTTTTCTCTCCTCCAATTGCAATTCCTTTGATGGTGTCTCCATTCCAGCATGTTTTTAGGTCCTTCTTTTCTGTTTTGGCCTTCAGTGGGGATCAATTTTGGCAAGCTTTGCTGCATGTGCCTGCCCTTGGTGGCGTATGGCCTGCCTGCATTTTGATGGCTTTGACTTTGGGAAAGATTTTTTCTTTTTTTTTTTTTTTATTATTTTAAGTATTCATGCCATGTCCCTCACATCTTGCCCCCTAAGGTCTGTCTTCCTCCTTGACTTTTTCCCCTGCTTTTGCAACATCTGTGAGCTTAGTTTTGGCATCATTTGGTCCTTTGCACTTCACCTGATAAAACCCCAGGCCATTTTCTTAGAGTCACTAAATATCCCAAATTTCATTTTTTTCTCATCGAAATTGAGTTCCTTTCATGTTGTCTCCATTCCAGCGTGTTTGTAAGTCCTTCTTTTCTGTTTTGGCCTTCAGTGGGGATCAATTTTGGCAAGCTTTGCTGCATGTGCCTGCCCTTGGTGGCGTATGGCCTGCCTGCATTTTGATGGCTTTGACTTTGGGAAAGAGTTTTTCTTTTTTTTTTTTTTATTATTTTAAGTATTCATGCCATGTCCCTCATATCTTGCCCCCTAAGTTGTGTCTTCCTCCTTGACTTTTTCCCCTGCTTTTGCACCATCTGTGAGCTTAGTTTTGGCACCTTCTGGTCCTTTGCAATGCACCAGATAAGACCCCAGGCCATATTCTTAGAGTCACTAAATTTCACAAATTTTCTTTTTTTCTCCTCCAATTGCAATTCCTTTGATGTTGACTCCTTTCCAGCCTGTTTGTAGGTCCTTTTTTTTCTGTTTTGGCCTTCAGTGGGGATCAATTTTGGCAAGCTTTGCTGCATGTGCCTGCCCTTGGTGGCGTATGGCCTGCCTGCATTTTGATGGCTTTGACTTTGGGAAAGATTTTTTCTTTTTTTTTTTTTTATTATTTTAAGTATTCATGCCATGTCCCTCACATCTTGCCCCCTAAATTCTGTCTTCCTCCTTGACTTTTTCCCCTGCTTTTGCAACATCTGTGAGCTTAGTTTTGGCACCTTTTGGTCCTTTGCAATGCAGCTGATTTCCTCACAGCCTATTTTTTGTAGAGACTAAAATTCCCGATTTTCTGCTTTTTTCAATTGCATTTCATTTGAACATATCTCCTTTCCAGAGTGTTTGTAAGCCTTTCTTTTGGGTTCCCCAAGATTCCTTTTCCCTTCCCGAAAGGAAATGAAATTTCCTTTCGGGAAGGGAAAAGGAATCTTGCTATTTCAATGGGGACCAATAGAGGAATCTTTGGTGCATGTCCCTGCACTTGATGGCAGGCCATGCCTTTTGATGGCTTTGACTTTGGGAAAGATTTTTTTCTTTTTTTGGTTGTTTTCTGAAGTGTTCATGCCATGTCTCTCATATCTTGCCCCCGATGTTGTGTCTTCCTCCTTGACTTTTTCCCCTGCTTTTGCAACATCTGTGAGCTTAGTTTTGGCACCTTTTGGTCCTTTGCAATGCAGCTGATTTCCTCACAGCCTATTTTTTGAAGAGACTAAAATTCCCGATTTTCTGCTTTTTTCAATTGCATTTCATTTGAACCTATCTCCTTTCCAGAGTGTTTGCAAGCCTTTCATTTGGGATTCGCAAGATTCCCTTTCCCTTCACGAAAGGAAATGAAATTTCCTTTCGGGAAGGGAAAAGGAATCTTGCGATTTCAATGGGGACCAATAGAGGAATCTTTAGTGCAAGTCTCTGCACTTGATGGCAGGCCATGCCTTTTGATGGCTTTGACTTTGGGAAAGATTTTTTCTATTTCTTTTTTTTTGGTGGTTTTCTGAAGTGTTCATGCCACGATCCTCATATCTTGCTCCCTAAGTTGTGTCTTCCTCCTTGTCTTTTTCCCCTGCTTTTGCAACATCTGTGAGCTTAGTTTTGGCATCTTTTGGTCCTTTGCAATGCACCTGCTAAAAACCCAGGCCATTTTCTGAGAGTCACTAAATTTCCAAAATTTTCTTTTTCTCTCCTCCAATTGCAATTCCTTTGATGGTGTCTCCATTCCAGCGTGTTTGTAGGTCCTTCTTTTCTGTTTTGGCCTTCAGTGGGGATCAATTTTGGCAAGCTTTGCTGCATGTGCCTGCACTTGCTGGCGTATGGCCTGCCTGCATTTTGATGGCTTTGACTTTGGGAAAGATTTTTTCTTTTTTTTTTTTTTTTATTATTTTAAGTATTCATGCCATGTCCCTCACATCTTGCCCCCTAAGTTGTGTCTTCCTCCTTGACTTTTTCCCCTGCTTTTGCAACATCTGTGAGCTTAGATTTGGCATCATTTGGTCCTTTGCACTTCACCTGATAAAACCCCAGGCCATTTTCTTAGAGTCACTAAATTTCCCAAATTTCCTTTTTTTCTCATAGAAATTGAATTCCTTTCATGTTGTCTCCATTCCAGCGTGTTTGTAAGTCCTTCTTTTCTGTTTTGGCCTTCAGTGGGGATCAATTTTGGCAAGCTTTGCTGCATGTGCCTGCCCTTGGTGGCGTATGGCCTGCCTGCATTTTGATGGCTTTGACTTTGGGAAAGATTTTTCCTTTTTTTTATTATTATTTTAAGTATTCATGCCATGTCCCTCATATCTTGCCCCCTAAGTTGTGTCTTCCTCCTTGACTTTTTTCCCTGCTTTTGCACCATCTGTGAGCTTAGTTTTGGCACATTTTGGTCCTTTGCAATGCACCAGATAAAACCCCAGGCCATATTCTTAGAGTCACTAAATTTCCCAAATTTTCTTTTTTTCTCCTCCAATTGCAATTCCTTTAATGTTGACTCCTTTCCAGCCTGTTTGTCGGTCCTTTTTTTTTCTGTTTTGGCCTTCAGTGGGGATCAATTTTGGCAAGCTTTGCTGCATGTGCCTGCCCTTGGTGGCGTATGGCCTGCCTGCATTTTGATGGCTTTGACTTTGGGAAAGATTTTTTCTTTTTTTTTTTTTTTTATTATTTTAAGTATTCATGCCATGTCCCTCACATCTTGCCCCCTAAGTTCTGTCTTCCTCCTTGACTTTTTCCCCTGCTTTTGCAACATCTGTGACCTTATTTTTGGCATCTTTTGGTCCTTTGCACTGCACCTGATATAAACCCAGGCCATTTTCTTAGAGTCACTAAATTTTCCCATATTTTCTTTTTTTCTCCTCCAATTGCAATTCCTTTGATGTTGACTCCTTTCCAGCGTGTTTGTAGGTCCTTCTTTTCTGTTTTGGCCTTCAGTGGGGATCAATTTTGGCAAGCTTTGCTGCATGTGCCTGCCCTTGCTGGCGTATGGCCTGCCTGCATTTTCATGGCTTTGACTTTGGGAAAGATTTTTTTCTTTCTTTTTTTTTTTATTATTGTAAGTATTCATGCCATGTCCCTCATATCTTGCCCCCTAAGTTGTGTCTTCCTCCTTGACTTTTTCCCCTGCTTTTGCAACATCTGTGAGCTTAGTTTTGGCATCTTTTGGTCCTTTGCAATGCAGCTGATTTCCTCACAGCCTATTTTTTGTGGAGACTAATATTCCTGATTTTCTGCTTTTTTCAATTGCATTTCATTTGAAACTATCTCCTTTCCAGAGTGTTTGTAAGCCTTTCTTTGGGTTCCCCAAAATTCCTTTTCCCTTCCCGAAAGGAAATCAAATTTCCTTTCGGGAAGGGAAAAGGAATCTTGCTATTTCAAAGGGGACAAATAGAGGAATCTTTGGTGCATGTCCCTGCACTTGATGGCAGGCCATGCCTTTTGATGGCTTTGACTTTGGGAAAGATTTTTTTCTTTTTTTGGTTGTTTTCTGAAGTGTTCATGCCATGTCCCTCATATCTTGCCCCCGATGTTGCGTCTTCCTCCTTGACTTTTTCCCCTGCTTTTGCAACATCTGTGAGCTTAGTTTTGGCATCTTTTGGTCCTTTGCACTGCACCTGATAAAACCCCAGGCCATTTTGTTAGAGTCACTAAATTTCCCAAATTTTCTTTTTTTCTCCTCCAATTGCAATTCCTTTGATGTTGACTCCTTTCCAGCCTGTTTGTAGGTCCTTCTTTTCTGTTTTGGCCTTCAGTGGGGATCAATTTTGGCAAGCTTTGCTGCATGTGCCTGCCCTTGGTGGCGTATGGCCTGCCTGCATTTTGATGGCTTTGACTTTGGGAAAGATATTTTCTTTTTTTTTTTTTTATTATTTTAAGTATTCATGCCATGTCCCTCATATCTTGCCCCCTAAGTTGTGTCTTCCTCCTTGACTATTTCCCCTGCTTTTGCAACATCTGTGACCTTAGTTTTGGCACCTTCCGGTCCTTTGCACAGCACCTGATATAAACCCAGGCCATTTTCTTAGAGTCACTAAATGTCCAAGATTTTCTTTTTTTCTCCTCCAATTGCAATTCCTTTGATGTTGACTCCTTTCCAGCGTCTTTGTAGGTCCTTCTTTTCTGTTTTGGCCTTCAGTGGGGATCAATTATGGCAAGCTTTTCTGCATGTGCCTGCCCTTGGTGGCGTATGGCCTGCCTGCCTTTTGATGGCTTTGACTTTGGGAAAGATTTTTTCTTTTTTTTTTTTTTAATATTTTAAGTATTCATGCCATGTCCCTCATATCTTGCCCCCTAAGTTCGGTCTTCCTCCTTGACTTTTTCCCCTGCTTTTGCAACATCTGTGAGCTTAGTTTTGGCACCTTTTGGTCCTTTGCAATGCACCTTATATAAAACCAGGCCATTTTCTTAGAGTCACTAAATTTCCCAAATTTCCTTTTTTTCTCATAGAAATTGAATTCCTTTCATGTTGTCTCCATTCCAGCGTGTTTCTAAGTCCTTCTTTTCTGTTTTGGCCTTCAGTGGGGATCAATTTTGGCAAGCTTTGCTGCATGTGCCTGCCCTTGCTGGCTTATGGCCTGCCTGCATTTTGATGGCTTTGACTTTGGGAAAGAGTTTTTCTTTTTTTTTTTATTATTATTTTAAGTATTCATGCCATGTCCCTCCTATCTTGCCCCCTAAATTGTGTCTTCCTCCTTGACTTTTTCCCCTGCTTTTGCACCGTCTGTGAGCTTAGTTTTGGCAGCTTTTTTCCTTTGCAATGCAGCTGATTTCCTCACAGCCTATTTTTTGAAGAGACTAAAATTCCCGATTTTCTGCTTTTTTCAATTGCATTTCATTTGAACCTATCTCCTTTCCAGAGTGTTTGTAAGCCTTTCTTTTGGGATCCGCAATATTCCTTTTCCCTTCCCGAAAGGAAATATCATTTCCTTTCGGGAAGGGAAAAGGAATCTTGCGATTTCAATGGGGACCAATAGAGGAATCTTTGGGGCATGTCCCTGCACTGATGGCAGGCCATGCCTTTTGATGGCTTTGACTTTGGGAAAGATTTTTTTCTTTTTTTGGTTGTTTTCTGAAGTGTTCATGCCATGTCCCTCATATCTTGCCCCCGATGTTGTGTCTTCCTCCTTGACTTTTTCCCCTGCTTTTGCAACATCTGTGAGCTTAGTTTTGGCACCTTTTGGTCCTTTGCACAGCACCTGATATAAACCCAGGCCATTTTCTTAGAGTCACTAAATTTCCAAGATTTTCTTTTTTTCTCCTCCAATTGCAATTCCTTTGATGTTGACTCCTTTCCAGCGTTATTGTAGGTCCTTCTTTTCTGTTTTGGCCTTCAGTGGGGATCAATTATGGCAAGCTTTGCTGAATGTGCCTGCCCTTGGTGGCGTATGGCCTGCCTGCCTTTTGATGGCTTTGACTTTGGGAAAGATTTTTTCTTTTTTTTTTTTTTAATATTTTAAGTATTCATGCCATGTCCCTCATATCTTGCCCCCTAAGTTCGGTCTTCCTCCTTGACTTTTTCCCCTGCTTTTGCAACATCTGTGAGCTTAGTTTTGGCACCTTTTGTTCCTTTGCAATGCACCTTATATAAAACCAGGCCATTTTCTTAGAGTCACTAAATTTCCCAAATTTCCTTTTTTTCTCATAGAAATTGAATTCCTTTCATGTTGTCTCCATTCCAGCGTGTTTCTAAGTCCTTCTTTTCTGTTTTGGCCTTCAGTGGGGAACAATTTTGGCCTGCTTTGCTGCATGTGCCTGCCCTTGGTGGCGTATGGCCTGCCTGCATTTTGATGGCTTTGACTTTGGGAAAGATTTTTTCTTTTTTTTTTTTTTTTAATATTTTAAATATTCATGCCATGTCCCTCATATCTTGCCCCCTAAGTTGTGTCTTCCTCCTTGACTTTTTCCCCTGCTTTTGCAACATCTGTGAGCTTAGTTTTGCCACCTTCTGGTCCTTTGCAATGCAGCTGATTTCCTCACAGCCAATTTTTTGAAGAGACTAAAATTCCCAATTTTCTGCTTTTTTCAATTGCATTTCATTTGAACCTATCTCCTTTCCAGAGTGTTTGTAAGCCTTTCTTTTGGGATTCGCAAGATTCCTTTTCCCTTCCCGAAAAGAAATTTCATTTCCTTTCGGGAAGGGAAAAGGAATCTTGCGATTTCAATGGGGACCAATAGAGGGATCTTTGGTGCATGTCGCTGCACTTGATGGCAGGCCATGCCTTTTGATGGCTTTGACTTTGGGAAAGATTTTTTTCTTTTTTTGGTTGTTTTCTGAAGTGGTCATGCCATGTCCCTCATATCTTGCCCCCTAAGTTGTGTCTTCCTCCTTGACTTTTTCCCCTGCTTTTGCAACATCTGGGAGCTTAGTTTTGGCACCTTTTGGTCCTTTCAATGCACCAGATATAAACCCAGGCCATTTCTTTTAGAGTCAGTAATTTCCCAAATTTTCTTTTTTTCTCCTCCAATTGCAATTCCTTTGATGTTGACTCCTTTTCAGCTTGTTTGTAAGTCCTTCTTTTTTGTTTTGCCTTCAGTGGGGATCAATTTTGGCAAGCTTTGCTGCATGTGCCTGCCCTTGATGGCGTATGGCCTGCCTGCATTTTGATGGCTTTGACTTTGGGAAAGATTTTTTCTTTTTTTTTTTTTTATTGTTTCAAGTATTCATGCCTTGTCCCTCTTATCTTGCCCCCTGTTGTGTCTTCCTCCTTGACTTTTTCCCCTGCTTTTGCAACATCTGTGAGCTTAGTTTTGGCATCTTTTGGTCCTTTGCCCTGCACCTGATATAAACCCAAGCCATTTTCTTAGAGTCACTAAATTTCCCAAATTTTCTTTTTTTCTCCTCCAATTGCAATTCCTTTGATGTTGACTCCTTTCCAGCGTGTTTGTAGGTCCTTCTTTTCTGTTTTGGCCTTCAGTGGGGATCAATTTTGGCAAGCTTTGCTGCATGTGCCTGCCCTTGCTGGCGTATGGCCTGCCTGCATTTTGATGGCTTTGACTTTGGGGAAGATTTTTTCTTTTTTTTTTCTTTTTTGTTTTGAGTATTCATGCCATGTCCCTCATATCTTGCCCCCTAAGTTGTGTCTTTCTCCTTGACTTTTTCCCCTGCTTTTGCAACATCTGTGAGCTTGGTTTTGGCATCTTTTGGTCCTTTGCACTGCACCTGATAAAACCCCAGGCCATTTTCTTAGAGTCACTAAATTTCCCAAATTTTCTTTTTTTCTCCTCCAATTGCAATTCCTTTGATGTTGACTCCTTTCCAGCGTGTTTGTAAGTCCTCCTTTTCTGTTTTGCCTTCAGTGGGGATCAATTTTGGCAAGCTTTGCTGCATGTGCCTGCCCTTGGTGGCGTATGGCCTGCCTGCATTTTGATGGCTTTGACTATGGGAAAGATTTTTTCTTTTTTTTTTTTTAATATTTTAAGTATTCATGCCATTTTCCTCATATCTTGCCCCCTGTTGTGTCTTCCTCCTTGACTTTTTCCCCTGCTTTTGCAACATCTGTGAGCTTAGTTTTGGCATCTTTTGGTCCTTTGCACTGCACCTGAATTCCTCACAGCCTATTTTTTGAAGAGACTAAAATTCCCAATTTTCTGCTTTTTTCAATTGCATTTCATTTGAACCTATCTCCTTTCCAGAGTGTTTGTAAGCCTTTCTTTTGGGATCCGCAAGATTCCTTTTCCCTTCCCGAAAGGAAATTTCATTTCCTTTCGGGAAGGGAAAAGGAATCTTGCGATTTCAATGGGGACCAATAGAGGAATCTTTGGTGCATGTCCCTGCACTTGATGGCAGGCCATGCCTTTTGATGGCTTTGACTTTGGGAAAGATTTTTTTCTTTTTTTGGTTGTTTTCTGAAGTGTTCATGCCATGTCGCTCATATCTTGCCCCCTAAGTTGTGTCTTCCTCCTTGACTTTTTCCCCTGCTTTTGCAACATCTGTGAGCTTAGTTTTGGCATCTTTTGGTCCTTTGCACTGCACCTGAAATCCTCACAGCCTATTTTTTGAAGAGACTAAAATTCCCAATTTTCTGCTTTTTTCAATTGCATTTCATTTGAACCTATCTCCTTTCCAGAGTGTTTGTAAGCCTTTCTTTTGGGATCCGCAAGATTCCTTTTCCCTTCCCGAAAGGAAATTTCATTTCCTTTCGGGAAGGGAAAAGGAATCTTGCGATTTCAATGGGGACCAATAGAGGAATCTTTGGTGCATGTCCCTGCACTTGATGGCAGGCCATGCCTTTTGATGGCTTTGACTTTGGGAAAGATTTTTTTCTTTTTTTGGTTGTTTTCTGAAGTGTTCATGCCATGTCGCTCATATCTTGCCCCCTAAGTTGTGTCTTCCTCCTTGACTTTTTCCCCTGCATTTGCAACATCTGTGAGCTTAGTTTTGGCACCTTTTGGTCCTTTGCTCTGCACATGATATACTGCCAGGCCATTTTCTGAGAGTCACTAAATTTCCAAAATTTTCTTTTTCTCTGCTCCAATTGCAATTCCTTTGATGGTGTCTCCATTCCAGCGTGTTTTTAGGTCCTTCTTTTCTGTTTTGGCCTTCAGTGGGGATCAATTTTGGCAAGCTTTGCTGCATGTGCCTGCCCTTGGTGGCGTATGGCCTGCCTGCATTTTGATGGCTTTGACTTTGGGAAAGATTTTTTCTTTTTTTTTTTTTTTATTATTTTAAGTATTCATGCCATGTCCCTCACATCTTGCCCCCTAAGGTCTGTCTTCCTCCTTGACTTTTTCCCCTGCTTTTGCAACATCTGTGAGCTTAGTTTTGGCATCATTTGGTCCTTTGCACTTCACCTGATAAAACCCCAGGCCATTTTCTTAGAGTCACTAAATATCCCAAATTTCATTTTTTTCTCATCGAAATTGAGTTCCTTTCATGTTGTCTCCATTCCAGCGTGTTTGTAAGTCCTTCTTTTCTGTTTTGGCCTTCAGTGGGGATCAATTTTGGCAAGCTTTGCTGCATGTGCCTGCCCTTGGTGGCGTATGGCCTGCCTGCATTTTGATGGCTTTGACTTTGGGAAAGAGTTTTTCTTTTTTTTTTTTTTATTATTTTAAGTATTCATGCCATGTCCCTCATATCTTGCCCCCTAAGTTGTGTCTTCCTCCTTGACTTTTTCCCCTGCTTTTGCACCATCTGTGAGCTTAGTTTTGGCACCTTCTGGTCCTTTGCAATGCACCAGATAAGACCCCAGGCCATATTCTTAGAGTCACTAAATTTCACAAATTTTCTTTTTTTCTCCTCCAATTGCAATTCCTTTGATGTTGACTCCTTTCCAGCCTGTTTGTAGGTCCTTTTTTTTCTGTTTTGGCCTTCAGTGGGGATCAATTTTGGCAAGCTTTGCTGCATGTGCCTGCCCTTGGTGGCGTATGGCCTGCCTGCATTTTGATGGCTTTGACTTTGGGAAAGATTTTTTCTTTTTTTTTTTTTTATTATTTTAAGTATTCATGCCATGTCCCTCACATCTTGCCCCCTAAATTCTGTCTTCCTCCTTGACTTTTTCCCCTGCTTTTGCAACATCTGTGAGCTTAGTTTTGGCACCTTTTGGTCCTTTGCAATGCAGCTGATTTCCTCACAGCCTATTTTTTGAAGAGACTAAAATTCCCGATTTTCTGCTTTTTTCAATTGCATTTCATTTGAACCTATCTCCTTTCCAGAGTGTTTGCAAGCCTTTCTTTTGGGTTCCCCAAGATTCCTTTTCCCTTCCCGAAAGGAAATGAAATTTCCTTTCGGGAAGGGAAAAGGAATCTTGCGATTTCAATGGGGACCAATAGAGGAATCTTTAGTGCAAGTCTCTGCACTTGATGGCAGGCCATGCCTTTTGATGGCTTTGACTTTGGGAAAGATTTTTTCTATTTCTTTTTTTTGGTTGTTTTCTGAAGTGTTCATGCCACGATCCTCATATCTTGCTCCCTAAGTTGTGTCTTCCTCCTTGTCTTTTTCCCCTGCTTTTGCAACATCTGTGAGCTTAGTTTTGGCATCTTTTGGTCCTTTGCAATGCACCTGCTAAAAACCCAGGCCATTTTCTGAGAGTCACTAAATTTTCCCATATTTTCTTTTTTTCTCCTCCAATTGCAATTCCTTTGATGTTGACTCCTTTCCAGCGTGTTTGTAGGTCCTTCTTTTCTGTTTTGGCCTTCAGTGGGGATCAATTTTGGCAAGCTTTGCTGCATGTGCCTGCCCTTGCTGGCGTATGGCCTGCCTGCATTTTCATGGCTTTGACTTTGGGAAAGATTTTTTTCTTTCTTTTTTTTTTTATTATTGTAAGTATTCATGCCATGTCCCTCATATCTTGCCCCCTAAGTTGTGTCTTCCTCCTTGACTTTTTCCCCTGCTTTTGCAACATCTGTGAGCTTAGTTTTGGCATCTTTTGGTCCTTTGCAATGCAGCTGATTTCCTCACAGCCTATTTTTTGTGGAGACTAATATTCCTGATTTTCTGCTTTTTTCAATTGCATTTCATTTGAAACTATCTCCTTTCCAGAGTGTTTGTAAGCCTTTCTTTGGGTTCCCCAAAATTCCTTTTCCCTTCCCGAAAGGAAATGAAATTTCCTTTCGGGAAGGGAAAAGGAATCTTGCTATTTCAAAGGGGACAAATAGAGGAATCTTTGGTGCATGTCCCTGCACTTGATGGCAGGCCATGCCTTTTGATGGCTTTGACTTTGGGAAAGATTTTTTTCTTTTTTTGGTTGTTTTCTGAAGTGTTCATGCCATGTCCCTCATATCTTGCCCCCGATGTTGCGTCTTCCTCCTTGACTTTTTCCCCTGCTTTTGCAACATCTGTGAGCTTAGTTTTGGCATCTTTTGGTCCTTTGCACTGCACCTGATAAAACCCCAGGCCATTTTTTTAGAGTCACTAAATTTCCCAAATTTTCTTTTTTTCTCCTCCAATTGCAATTCCTTTGATGTTGACTCCTTTCCAGCCTGTTTGTAGGTCCTTCTTTTCTGTTTTGGCCTTCAGTGGGGATCAATTTTGGCAAGCTTTGCTGCATGTGCCTGCCCTTGGTGGCGTATGGCCTGCCTGCATTTTGATGGCTTTGACTTTGGGAAAGATATTTTCTTTTTTTTTTTTTTATTATTTTAAGTATTCATGCCATGTCCCTCATATCTTGCCCCCTAAGTTGTGTCTTCCTCCTTGACTATTTCCCCTGCTTTTGCAACATCTGTGACCTTAGTTTTGGCACCTTCCGGTCCTTTGCACAGCACCTGATATAAACCCAGGCCATTTTCTTAGAGTCACTAAATGTCCAAGATTTTCTTTTTTTCTCCTCCAATTGCAATTCCTTTGATGTTGACTCCTTTCCAGCGTCTTTGTAGGTCCTTCTTTTCTGTTTTGGCCTTCAGTGGGGATCAATTATGGCAAGCTTTTCTGCATGTGCCTGCCCTTGGTGGCGTATGGCCTGCCTGCCTTTTGATGGCTTTGACTTTGGGAAAGATTTTTTCTTTTTTTTTTTTTTTAATATTTTAAGTATTCATGCCATGTCCCTCATATCTTGCCCCCTAAGTTCGGTCTTCCTCCTTGACTTTTTCCCCTGCTTTTGCAACATCTGTGAGCTTAGTTTTGGCACCTTTTGGTCCTTTGCAATGCACCTTATATAAAACCAGGCCATTTTCTTAGAGTCACTAAATTTCCCAAATTTCCTTTTTTTCTCATAGAAATTGAATTCCTTCCATGTTGTCTCCATTCCAGCGTGTTTCTAAGTCCTTCTTTTCTGTTTTGGCCTTCAGTGGGGATCAATTTTGGCAAGCTTTGCTGCATGTGCCTGCACTTGCTGGCGTATGGCCTGCCTGCATTTTGATGGCTTTGACTTTGGGAAAGAGTTTTTCTTTTTTTTTTTATTATTATTTTAAGTATTCATGCCATGTCCCTCATTTCTTGCCACCTAAGTTGTGTCTTCCTCCTTGACTTTTTCCCCTGCTTTTGCAACATCTGTGAGCTTAGTTTTGGCCCCTTTTGGTCCTTTGCAATGCAGGTGATTTCCTCGCAGCCTATGTTTTCTAGAGACTAATATTCCCGATTTTCTGCTTTTTTCAATTGCATTTCATTTGAACCTATCTCCTTTCCAGAGTGTTTGTAAGCCTTTCTTTTGGGATCCGCAAGATTCCTTTTCCCTTCCCGAAAGGAAATATCATTTCCTTTCGGGAAGGGAAAAGGAATCTTGCGATTTCAATGGGGACCAATAGAGGAATCTTTGGGGCATGTCCCTGCACTGATGGCAGGCCATGCCTTTTGATGGCTTTGACTTTGGGAAAGATTTTTTTCTTTTTTTGGTTGTTTTCTGAAGTGTTCATGCCATGTCCCTCATATCTTGCCCCCGATGTTGTGTCTTCCTCCTTGACTTTTTCCCCTGCTTTTGCAACATCTGTGAGCTTAGTTTTGGCACCTTTTGGTCCTTTGCACAGCACCTGATATAAACCCAGGCCATTTTCTTAGAGTCACTAAATTTCCAAGATTTTCTTTTTTTCTCCTCCAATTGCAATTCCTTTGATGTTGACTCCTTTCCAGCGTTATTGTAGGTCCTTCTTTTCTGTTTTGGCCTTCAGTGGGGATCAATTATGGCAAGCTTTGCTGAATGTGCCTGCCCTTGGTGGCGTATGGCCTGCCTGCCTTTTGATGGCTTTGACTTTGGGAAAGATTTTTTCTTTTTTTTTTTTTTTAATATTTTAAGTATTCATGCCATGTCCCTCATATCTTGCCCCCTAAGTTCGGTCTTCCTCCTTGACTTTTTCCCCTGCTTTTGCAACATCTGTGAGCTTAGTTTTGGCACCTTTTGGTCCTTTGCAATGCACCTTATATAAAACCAGGCCATTTTCTTAGAGTCACTAAATTTCCCAAATTTCCTTTTTTTCTCATAGAAATTGAATTCCTTTCATGTTGTCTCCATTCCAGCGTGTTTCTAAGTCCTTCTTTTCTGTTTTGGCCTTCAGTGGGGATCAATTTTGGCAAGCTTTGCTGCATGTGCCTGCCCTTGCTGGCGTATGGCCTGCCTGCATTTTGATGGCTTTGACTTTGGGAAAGAGTTTTTCTTTTTTTTTTTATTATTATTTTAAGTATTCATGCCATGTCCCTCATATCTTGCCCCCTAAGTTGTGTCTTCCTCCTTGACTTTTTCCCCTGCTTTTGCAACATCTGTGAGCTTAGTTTTGGCCCCTTTTGGTCCTTTGCAATGCAGGTGATTTCCTCGCAGCCTATGTTTTCTAGAGACTAATATTCCCGATTTTCTGCTTTTTTCAATTGCATTTCATTTGAACCTATCTCCTTTCCAGAGTGTTTGTAAGCCTTTCTTTTGGGATCCGCAAGATTCCTTTTCCCTTCCCGAAAGGAAATATCATTTCCTTTCGGGAAGGGAAAAGGAATCTTGCGATTTCAATGGGGACCAATAGAGGAATCTTTGGGGCATGTCCCTGCACTGATGGCAGGCCATGCCTTTTGATGGCTTTGACTTTGGGAAAGATTTTTTTCTTTTTTTGGTTGTTTTCTGAAGTGTTCATGCCATGTCCCTCATATCTTGCCCCCGATGTTGTGTCTTCCTCCTTGACTTTTTCCCCTGCTTTTGCAACATCTGTGAGCTTAGTTTTGGTACCTTTTGGTCCTTTGCACTGCACCTGCTAAAATCCCAGGCCACTTTCTTAGAGTCATTAAATTTCCCAAATTTTCTTTTTTTCTCCTCCAATTGCAATTCCTTTGATGGTGTCTACATTCCAGCGTGTTTGTAAGTCCTTCTTTTCTGTTTTGGCCTTCAGTGGGGAACAATTTTGGCCTGCTTTGCTGCATGTGCCTGCCCTTGCTGGCGTATGGCCTGCCTGCATTTTGATGGCTTTGACTTTGGGAAAGAGTTTTTCTTTTTTTTTTTTTTTTAATATTTTAAATATTCATGCCATGTCCCTCATATCTTGCCCCCTAAGTTGTGTCTTCCTCCTTGACTTTTTCCCCTGCTTTTGCAACATCTGTGAGCTTAGTTTTGCCACCTTCTGGTCCTTTGCAATGCAGCTGATTTCCTCACAGCCAATTTTTTGAAGAGACTAAAATTCCCAATTTTCTGCTTTTTTCAATTGCATTTCATTTGAACCTATCTCCTTTCCAGAGTGTTTGTAAGCCTTTCTTTTGGGATTCGCAAGATTCCTTTTCCCTTCCCGAAAAGAAATTTCATTTCCTTTCGGGAAGGGAAAAGGAATCTTGCGATTTCAATGGGGACCAATAGAGGAATCTTTGGTGCATGTCGCTGCACTTGATGGCAGGCCATGCCTTTTGATGGCTTTGACTTTGGGAAAGATTTTTTTCTTTTTTTGGTTGTTTTCTGAAGTGGTCATGCCATGTCCCTCATATCTTGCCCCTAAGTTGTGTCTTCCTCCTTGACTTTTTCCCCTGCTTTTGCAACATCTGTGAGCTTAGTTTTGGCACCTTTTGGTCCTTTCAATGCACCAGATATAAACCCAGGCCATTTTTTTTAGAGTCAGCAATTTCCCAAATTTTCTTTTTTTCTCCTCCAATTGCAATTCCTTTGATGTTGACTCCTTTTCAGCTTGTTTGTAAGTCCTTCTTTTTTGTTTTGCCTTCAGTGGGGATCAATTTTGGCAAGCTTTGCTGCATGTGCCTGCCCTTGATGGCGTATGGCCTGCCTGCATTTTGATGGCTTTGACTTTGGGAAAGATTTTTTCTTTTTTTTTTTTTTATTGTTTCAAGTATTCATGCCTTGTCCCTCTTATCTTGCCCCCTGTTGTGTCTTCCTCCTTGACTTTTTCCCCTGCTTTTGCAACATCTGTGAGCTTAGTTTTGGCATCTTTTGGTCCTTTGCAATGCACCTGATATAAACCCAAGCCATTTTCTTAGAGTCACTAAATTTCCCAAATTTTCTTTTTTTCTCCTCCAATTGCAATTCCTTTGATGTTGACTCCTTTCCAGCGTGTTTGTAGGTCCTTCTTTTCTGTTTTGGCCTTAAGTGGGGATCAATTTTGGCAAGCTTTGCTGCATATGCCTGCCCTTGCTGGCGTATGGCGTGCCTGCATTTTGATGGCTTTGACTTTGGGAAAGATTTTTTCTGTTTTTTTTTTTTTTTGTTTTAAATATTCATGCCATGTCCCTCATATCTTGCTCCCTAAGTTGTGTCTTCCTCCTTGACTTTTTCCCCTGCTTTTGCAACATCTGTGAGCTTAGTTTTGGCATCTTTTGGTCCTTTGCAATGCAGCTGATTTCCTCACAGCCTAGTTTTTGAAGAGACTAAAATTCCCAATTTTCTGCTTTTTTCAATTGCATTTCATTTGAACCTATCTCCTTTCCAGAGTGTTTGTAAGCCTTTCTTTTGGGATTCGCAAGATTCCTTTTCGCTTCCCGAAAGGAAATTTCATTTCCTTTCGGGAAGGGAAAAGGAATCTTGCGATTTCAATGGGGACCAATAGAGGAATCTTTGGTGCATGTCCCTGCACTTGATGGCAGGCCATGCCTTTTGATGGCTTTGACTTTGGGAAAGATTTTTTTCTTTTTTTGGTTGTTTTCTGAAGTGGTCATGCCATGTCCCTCATATCTTGCCCCCTAAGTTCTGTCTTCCTCCTTGACTTTTTCCCCTGCTTTTGCAACATCTGTGAGCTTGGTTTTGGCATCTTTTGGTCCTTTGCACTGCACCTGATATAAACCCAGGCCATTTTCTTAGAGTCACTAAATTTCCCAAATTTTGTTTTTTTCTCCTCCAATTGCAATTCCTTTGATGTTGACTCCTTTCCAGCGTGTTTGTAGGTCCTTCTTTACTGTTTTGGCCTTCAGTGGGGATCAATTTTGGCAAGCTTTGCTGCATGTGCCTGCCCTTGCTGGCGTATGGCCTGCCTGCATTTTGATGGCTTTGTCTTTGGGAAAGATTTTTTCCTTTTTTTTTTTTTTTTTGTTTTAAGTATTCATGCCATGTCCCTCATATCTTGCCCCCTAAGTTGTGTCTTCCTCCTTCACTTTTTCCCCTGCTTTTGCAACATCTGTGAGCTTAGTTTTGACACCTTTTGGTCATTTGCAATGCACCTGATATAAACCCTGGCCATTTATTTAGAGTCAGTAATTTCCCAAATTTTCTTTTTTTCTCCTCCAATTGCAATTCCTTTGATGTTGTCTCCATTCCAGCGTGTTTGTAGGTCCTTCTTTTCTGTTTTGGCCTTCAGTGGGGATCAATTTTGGCAAGCTTTGCTGCATGTGCCTGCCCTTGCTGGCGTATGGCCTGCCTGCATTTTGATGGCTTTGACTTTGGGGAAGATTTTTTCTTTTTTTTTTTCTTTTTTGTTTTGAGTATTCATGCCATGTCCCTCATATCTTGCCCCCTAAGTTGTGTCTTTCTCCTTGACTTTTTCCCCTGCTTTTGCAACATCTGTGAGCTTGGTTTTGGCATCTTTTGGTCCTTTGCACTGCACCTGATAAAACCCCAGGCCATTTTCTTAGAGTCACTAAATTTCCCAAATTTTCTTTTTTTCTCCTCCAATTGCAATTCCTTTGATGTTGACTCCTTTCCAGCGTGTTTGTAAGTCCTCCTTTTCTGTTTTGCCTTCAGTGGGGATCAATGTTGGCAAGCTTTGCTGCATGTGCCTGCCCTTGGTGGCGTATGGCCTGCCTGCATTTTGATGGCTTTGACTATGGGAAAGATTTTTTCTTTTTTTTTTTTTAATATTTTAAGTATTCATGCCATTTTCCTCATATCTTGCCCCCTGTTGTGTCTTCCTCCTTGACTTTTTCCCCTGCTTTTGCAACATCTGTGAGCTTAGTTTTGGCATCTTTTGGTCCTTTGCACTGCACCTGAATTCCTCACAGCCTATTTTTTGAAGAGACTAAAATTCCCAATTTTCTGCTTTTTTCAATTGCATTTCATTTGAACCTATCTCCTTTCCAGAGTGTTTGTAAGCCTTTCTTTTGGGATCCGCAAGATACCTTTTCCCTTCCCGAAAGGAAATTTCATTTCCTTTCGGGAAGGGAAAAGGAATCTTGCGATTTCAATGGGGACCAATAGAGGAATCTTTGGTGCATGTCCCTGCACTTGATGGCAGGCCATGCCTTTTGATGGCTTTGACTTTGGGAAAGATTTTTTTCTTTTTTTGGTTGCTTTCTGAAGTGTTCATGCCATGTCGCTCATATCTTGCCCCCTAAGTTGTGTCTTCCTCCTTGACTTTTTCCCCTGCTTTTGCAACATCTGTGAGCTTAGTTTTGGCATCTTTTGGTCCTTTGCACTGCACCTGAAATCCTCACAGCCTATTTTTTGAAGAGACTAAAATTCCCAATTTTCTGCTTTTTTCAATTGCATTTCATTTGAACCTATCTCCTTTCCAGAGTGTTTGTAAGCCTTTCTTTTGGGATCCGCAAGATTCCTTTTCCCTTCCCGAAAGGAAATATCATTTCCTTTCGGGAAGGGAAAAGGAATCTTGCGATTTCAATGGGGACCAATAGAGGAATCTTTGGGGCATGTCCCTGCACTGATGGCAGGCCATGCCTTTTGATGGCTTTGACTTTGGGAAAGATTTTTTTCTTTTTTTGGTTGTTTTCTGAAGTGTTCATGCCATGTCCCTCATATCTTGCCCCCGATGTTGTGTCTTCCTCCTTGACTTTTTCCCCTGCTTTTGCAACATCTGTGAGCTTAGTTTTGGCACCTTTTGGTCCTTTGCTCTGCACATGATATACTGCCAGGCCATTTTCTGAGAGTCACTAAATTTCCAAAATTTTCTTTTTCTCTGCTCCAATTGCAATTCCTTTGATGGTGTCTCCATTCCAGCGTGTTTTTAGGTCCTTCTTTTCTGTTTTGGCCTTCAGTGGGGATCAATTTTGGCAAGCTTTGCTGCATGTGCCTGCCCTTGGTGGCGTATGGCCTGCCTGCATTTTGATGGCTTTGACTTTGGGAAAGATTTTTTCTTTTTTTTTTTTTTATTATTTTAAGTATTCATGCCATGTCCCTCACATCTTGCCCCCTAAGGTCTGTCTTCCTCCTTGACTTTTTCCCCTGCTTTTGCAACATCTGTGAGCTTAGTTTTGGCATCATTTGGTCCTTTGCACTTCACCTGATAAAACCCCAGGCCATTTTCTTAGAGTCACTAAATATCCCAAATTTCATTTTTTTCTCATCGAAATTGAGTTCCTTTCATGTTGTCTCCATTCCAGCGTGTTTGTAAGTCCTTCTTTTCTGTTTTGGCCTTCAGTGGGGATCAATTTTGGCAAGCTTTGCTGCATGTGCCTGCCCTTGGTGGCGTATGGCCTGCCCTGCATTTTGATGGCTTTGACTTTGGGAAAGAGTTTTTCTTTTTTTTTTTTTTATTATTTTAAGTATTCATGCCATGTCCCTCATATCTTGCCCCCTAAGTTGTGTCTTCCTCCTTGACTTTTTCCCCTGCTTTTGCACCATCTGTGAGCTTAGTTTTGGCACCTTCTGGTCCTTTGCAATGCACCAGATAAGACCCCAGGCCATATTCTTAGAGTCACTAAATTTCACAAATTTTCTTTTTTTCTCCTCCAATTGCAATTCCTTTGATGTTGACTCCTTTCCAGCCTGTTTGTAGGTCCTTTTTTTTCTGTTTTGGCCTTCAGTGGGGATCAATTTTGGCAAGCTTTGCTGCATGTGCCTGCCCTTGGTGGCGTATGGCCTGCCTGCATTTTGATGGCTTTGACTTTGGGAAAGATTTTTTCTTTTTTTTTTTTTTATTATTTTAAGTATTCATGCCATGTCCCTCACATCTTGCCCCCTAAATTCTGTCTTCCTCCTTGACTTTTTCCCCTGCTTTTGCAACATCTGTGAGCTTAGTTTTGGCACCTTTTGGTCCTTTGCAATGCAGCTGATTTCCTCACAGCCTATTTTTTGAAGAGACTAAAATTCCCGATTTTCTGCTTTTTTCAATTGCATTTCATTTGAACCTATCTCCTTTCCAGAGTGTTTGCAAGCCTTTCTTTTGGGTTCCCCAAGATTCCTTTTCCCTTCCCGAAAGGAAATGAAATTTCCTTTCGGGAAGGGAAAAGGAATCTTGCGATTTCAATGGGGACCAATAGAGGAATCTTTAGTGCAAGTCTCTGCACTTGATGGCAGGCCATGCCTTTTGATGGCTTTGACTTTGGGAAAGATTTTTTCTATTTCTTTTTTTTGGTTGTTTTCTGAAGTGTTCATGCCACGATCCTCATATCTTGCTCCCTAAGTTGTGTCTTCCTCCTTGTCTTTTTCCCCTGCTTTTGCAACATCTGTGAGCTTAGTTTTGGCATCTTTTGGTCCTTTGCAATGCACCTGCTAAAAACCCAGGCCATTTTCTGAGAGTCACTAAATTTTCCCATATTTTCTTTTTTTCTCCTCCAATTGCAATTCCTTTGATGTTGACTCCTTTCCAGCGTGTTTGTAGGTCCTTCTTTTCTGTTTTGGCCTTCAGTGGGGATCAATTTTGGCAAGCTTTGCTGCATGTGCCTGCCCTTGCTGGCGTATGGCCTGCCTGCATTTTCATGGCTTTGACTTTGGGAAAGATTTTTTTCTTTCTTTTTTTTTTTATTATTGTAAGTATTCATGCCATGTCCCTCATATCTTGCCCCCTAAGTTGTGTCTTCCTCCTTGACTTTTTCCCCTGCTTTTGCAACATCTGTGAGCTTAGTTTTGGCATCTTTTGGTCCTTTGCAATGCAGCTGATTTCCTCACAGCCTATTTTTTTGTGGAGACTAATATTCCTGATTTTCTGCTTTTTTCAATTGCATTTCATTTGAAAACTATCTCCTTTCCAGAGTGTTTGTAAGCCTTTCTTTGGGTTCCCCCAAAATTCCTTTTCCCTTCCCGAAAGGAAATGAAATTTCCTTTCGGGAAGGGAAAAAGGAATCTTGCTATTTCAAAGGGGACAAATAGAGGAATCTTTGGTGCATGTCCCTGCACTTGATGGCAGGCCATGCCTTTTGATGGCTTTGACTTTGGGAAAGATTTTTTTCTTTTTTTGGTTGTTTTCTGAAGTGTTCATGCCATGTCCCTCATATCTTGCCCCCGATGTTGCGTCTTCCTCCTTGACTTTTTCCCCTGCTTTTGCAACATCTGTGAGCTTAGTTTTGGCATCTTTTGGTCCTTTGCACTGCACCTGATAAAACCCCAGGCCATTTTGTTAGAGTCACTAAATTTCCCAATTTTCTTTTTTTCTCCTCCAATTGCAATTCCTTTGATGTTGGACTCCTTTCCAGCCTGTTTGTAGGTCCTTCTTTTCTGTTTTGGCCTTCAGTGGGGATCAATTTTGGCAAGCTTTGCTGCATGTGCCTGCCCTTGGTGGCGTATGGCCTGCCTGCATTTTGATGGCTTTGACTTTGGGAAAGATATTTTCTTTTTTTTTTTTTTAATATTTTAAGTATTCATGCCATGTCCCTCATATCTTGCCCCCTAAGTTGTGTCTTCCTCCTTGACTATTTCCCCTGCTTTTGCAACATCTGTGACCTTAGTTTTGGCACCTTCCGGTCCTTTGCACAGCACCTGATATAAACCCAGGCCATTTTCTTAGAGTCACTAAATGTCCAAGATTTTCTTTTTTTCTCCTCCAATTGCAATTCCTTTGATGTTGACTCCTTTCCAGCGTCTTTGTAGGTCCTTCTTTTCTGTTTTGGCCTTCAGTGGGGATCAATTATGGCAAGCTTTTCTGCATGTGCCTGCCCTTGGTGGCGTATGGCCTGCCTGCCTTTTGATGGCTTTGACTTTGGGAAAGATTTTTTCTTTTTTTTTTTTTTAATATTTTAAGTATTCATGCCATGTCCCTCATATCTTGCCCCCTAAGTTCCGTCTTCCTCCTTGACTTTTTCCCCTGCTTTTGCAACATCTGTGAGCTTAGTTTTGGCACCTTTTGGTCCTTTGCAATGCACCTTATATAAAACCAGGCCATTTTCTTAGAGTCACTAAATTTCCCAAATTTCCTTTTTTTCTCATAGAAATTGAATTCCTTCCATGTTGTCTCCATTCCAGCGTGTTTCTAAGTCCTTCTTTTCTGTTTTGGCCTTCAGTGGGGATCAATTTTGGCAAGCTTTGCTGCATGTGCCTGCACTTGCTGGCGTATGGCCTGCCTGCATTTTGATGGCTTTGACTTTGGGAAAGAGTTTTTCTTTTTTTTTTTATTATTATTTTAAGTATTCATGCCATGTCCCTCATTTCTTGCCCCCTAAGTTGTGTCTTCCTCCTTGACTTTTTCCCCTGCTTTTGCAACATCTGTGAGCTTAGTTTTGGCCCCTTTTGGTCCTTTGCAATGCAGGTGATTTCCTCGCAGCCTATGTTTTCTAGAGACTAATATTCCCGATTTTCTGCTTTTTTCAATTGCATTTCATTTGAACCTATCTCCTTTCCAGAGTGTTTGTAAGCCTTTCTTTTGGGATCCGCAAGATTCCTTTTCCCTTCCCGAAAGGAAATATCATTTCCTTTCGGGAAGGGAAAAGGAATCTTGCGATTTCAATGGGGACCAATAGAGGAATCTTTGGGGCATGTCCCTGCACTGATGGCAGGCCATGCCTTTTGATGGCTTTGACTTTGGGAAAGATTTTTTTCTTTTTTTGGTTGTTTTTCTGAAGTGTTCATGCCATGTCCCTCATATCTTGCCCCCGATGTTGTGTCTTCCTCCTTGACTTTTTCCCCTGCTTTTGCAACATCTGTGAGCTTAGTTTTGGCACCTTTTGGTCCTTTGCACAGCACCTGATATAAACCCAGGCCATTTTCTTAGAGTCACTAAATTTCCAAGATTTTCTTTTTTTCTCCTCCAATTGCAATTCCTTTGATGTTGACTCCTTTCCAGCGTTATTGTAGGTCCTTCTTTTCTGTTTTGGCCTTCAGTGGGGATCAATTATGGCAAGCTTTGCTGAATGTGCCTGCCCTTGGTGGCGTATGGCCTGCCTGCCTTTTGATGGCTTTGACTTTGGGAAAGATTTTTTCTTTTTTTTTTTTTTAATATTTTAAGTATTCATGCCATGTCCCTCATATCTTGCCCCCTAAGTTCGGTCTTCCTCCTTGACTTTTTCCCCTGCTTTTGCAACATCTGTGAGCTTAGTTTTGGCACCTTTTGGTCCTTTGCAATGCACCTTATATAAAACCAGGCCTTTTTCTTAGAGTCACTAAATTTCCCAAATTTCCTTTTTTTCTCATAGAAATTGAATTCCTTTCATGTTGTCTCCATTCCAGCGTGTTTCTAAGTCCTTCTTTTCTGTTTTGGCCTTCAGTGGGGATCAATTTTGGCAAGCTTTGCTGCATGTGCCTGCCCTTGCTGGCGTATGGCCTGCCTGCATTTTGATGGCTTTGACTTTGGGAAAGAGTTTTTCTTTTTTTTTTTATTATTATTTTAAGTATTCATGCCATGTCCCTCATATCTTGCCCCCTAAGTTGTGTCTTCCTCCTTGACTTTTTCCCCTGCTTTTGCAACATCTGTGAGCTTAGTTTTGGCCCCTTTTGGTCCTTTGCAATGCAGGTGATTTCCTCGCAGCCTATGTTTTCTAGAGACTAATATTCCCGATTTTCTGCTTTTTTCAATTGCATTTCATTTGAACCTATCTCCTTTCCAGAGTGTTTGTAAGCCTTTCTTTTGGGATCCGCAAGATTCCTTTTCCCTTCCCGAAAGGAAATATCATTTCCTTTCGGGAAGGGAAAAGGAATCTTGCGATTTCAATGGGGACCAATAGAGGAATCTTTGGGGCATGTCCCTGCACTGATGGCAGGCCATGCCTTTTGATGGCTTTGACTTTGGGAAAGATTTTTTTCTTTTTTTGGTTGTTTTCTGAAGTGTTCATGCCATGTCCCTCATATCTTGCCCCCGATGTTGTGTCTTCCTCCTTGACTTTTTCCCCTGCTTTTGCAACATCTGTGAGCTTAGTTTTGGTACCTTTTGGTCCTTTGCACTGCACCTGCTAAAATCCCAGGCCACTTTCTAAGAGTCATTAAATTTCCAAAATTTTCTTTTTTTCTCCTCCAATTGCAATTCCTTTGATGGTGTCTACATTCCAGCGTGTTTGTAAGTCCTTCTTTTCTGTTTTGGCCTTCAGTGGGGAACAATTTTGGCCTGCTTTGCTGCATGTGCCTGCCCTTGCTGGCGTATGGCCTGCCTGCATTTTGATGGCTTTGACTTTGGGAAAGAGTTTTTCTTTTTTTTTTTTTTTTAATATTTTAAATATTCATGCCATGTCCCTCATATCTTGCCCCCTAAGTTGTGTCTTCCTCCTTGACTTTTTCCCCTGCTTTTGCAACATCTGTGAGCTTAGTTTTGCCACCTTCTGGTCCTTTGCAATGCAGCTGATTTCCTCACAGCCAATTTTTTGAAGAGACTAAAATTCCCAATTTTCTGCTTTTTTCAATTGCATTTCATTTGAACCTATCTCCTTTCCAGAGTGTTTGTAAGCCTTTCTTTTGGGATTCGCAAGATTCCTTTTCCCTTCCCGAAAAGAAATTTCATTTCCTTTCGGGAAGGGAAAAGGAATCTTGCGATTTCAATGGGGACCAATAGAGGAATCTTTGGTGCATGTCGCTGCACTTGATGGCAGGCCATGCCTTTTGATGGCTTTGACTTTGGGAAAGATTTTTTTCTTTTTTTGGTTGTTTTCTGAAGTGGTCATGCCATGTCCCTCATATCTTGCCCCCTAAGTTTTGTCTTCCTCCTTGACTTTTTCCCCTGCTTTTGCAACATCTGTGAGCTTAGTTTTGGCACCTTTTGGTCCTTTCAATGCACCAGATATAAACCCAGGCCATTTTTTTTAGAGTCAGCAATTTCCCAAATTTTCTTTTTTTCTCCTCCAATTGCAATTCCTTTGATGTTGACTCCTTTTCAGCTTGTTTGTAAGTCCTTCTTTTTTGTTTTGCCTTCAGTGGGGATCAATTTTGGCAAGCTTTGCTGCATGTGCCTGCCCTTGATGGCGTATGGCCTGCCTGCATTTTGATGGCTTTGACTTTGGGAAAGATTTTTTCTTTTTTTTTTTTTTATTGTTTCAAGTATTCATGCCTTGTCCCTCTTATCTTGCCCCCTGTTGTGTCTTCCTCCTTGACTTTTTCCCCTGCTTTTGCAACATCTGTGAGCTTAGTTTTGGCATCTTTTGGTCCTTTGCAATGCACCTGATATAAACCCAAGCCATTTTCTTAGAGTCACTAAATTTCCCAAATTTTCTTTTTTTCTCCTCCAATTGCAATTCCTTTGATGTTGACTCCTTTCCAGCGTGTTTGTAGGTCCTTCTTTTCTGTTTTGGCCTTAAGTGGGGATCAATTTTGGCAAGCTTTGCTGCATATGCCTGCCCTTGCTGGCGTATGGCGTGCCTGCATTTTGATGGCTTTGACTTTGGGAAAGATTTTTTCTGTTTTTTTTTTTTTTTGTTTTAAATATTCATGCCATGTCCCTCATATCTTGCTCCCTAAGTTGTGTCTTCCTCCTTGACTTTTTCCCCTGCTTTTGCAACATCTGTGAGCTTAGTTTTGGCATCTTTTGGTCCTTTGCAATGCAGCTGATTTCCTCACAGCCTAGTTTTTGAAGAGACTAAAATTCCCAATTTTCTGCTTTTTTCAATTGCATTTCATTTGAACCTATCTCCTTTCCAGAGTGTTTGTAAGCCTTTCTTTTGGGATTCGCAAGATTCCTTTTCGCTTCCCGAAAGGAAATTTCATTTCCTTTCGGGAAGGGAAAAGGAATCTTGCGATTTCAATGGGGACCAATAGAGGAATCTTTGGTGCATGTCCCTGCACTTGATGGCAGGCCATGCCTTTTGATGGCTTTGACTTTGGGAAAGATTTTTTTCTTTTTTTGGTTATTTTCGGAAGTGTTCATGCCATGTCCCTCGTATCTTGCCCCCTAAGTTGTGTCTTCCTCCTTGACTTTTTCCCCTGCTTTTGCAACATCTGTGAGCTTAGTTTTGGCACCTTTTGGTCCTTTGCACTGCACCTGATGTAAACCCAGGCCATTTTCTCAGAGTCACTAAATTTCCCAAATTTTCTTTTTTTCTCCTCCAATTGCAATTCCTTTGATGTTGACTCCTTTCCAGCGTGTTTGTAGGTCCTTCTTTTCTGTTTTGGCCTTCAGTGGGGATCAATTTTGGCAAGCTTTTCTGCATGTGCCTGCCCTTGCTGGCGTATGGCGTGCCTGCATTTTGATGGCTTTTACTTTGGGAAAGATTTTTTCTTTTTTTTTTTTTTATTGTTTTAAGTATTCATGCCTTGTCCCTCTTATCTTGCCCCCTGTTGTGTCTTCCTCCTTGACTTTTTCCCCTGCTTTTGCAACATCTGTGAGCTTAGTTTTGGCATCTTTTGGTCCTTTGCCCTGCACCTGATATAAACCCAAGCCATTTTCTTAGAGTCACTAAATTTCCCAAATTTTCTTTTTTTCTCCTCCAATTGCAATTCCTTTGATGTTGACTCCTTTCCAGCGTGTTTGTAGGTCCTTCTTTTCTGTTTTGGCCTTCAGTGGGGATCAATTTTGGCAAGCTTTGCTGCATGTGCCTGCCCTTGGTGGCGTATGGCCTGCCTGCATTTTGATGGCTTTGACTTTGGGAAAGAGTTTTTCTTTTTTTTTTTTTTATTATTTTAAGTATTCATGCCATGTCCCTCATATCTTGCCCCCTAAGTTGTGTCTTCCTCCTTGACTTTTTCCCCTGCTTTTGCACCATCTGTGAGCTTAGTTTTGGCACCTTCTGGTCCTTTGCAATGCACCAGATAAGACCCCAGGCCATATTCTTAGAGTCACTAAATTTCACAAATTTTCTTTTTTTCTCCTCCAATTGCAATTCCTTTGATGTTGACTCCTTTCCAGCCTGTTTGTAGGTCCTTTTTTTTCTGTTTTGGCCTTCAGTGGGGATCAATTTTGGCAAGCTTTGCTGCATGTGCCTGCCCTTGGTGGCGTATGGCCTGCCTGCATTTTGATGGCTTTGACTTTGGGAAAGATTTTTTCTTTTTTTTTTTTTTATTATTTTAAGTATTCATGCCATGTCCCTCACATCTTGCCCCCTAAATTCTGTCTTCCTCCTTGACTTTTTCCCCTGCTTTTGCAACATCTGTGAGCTTAGTTTTGGCACCTTTTGGTCCTTTGCAATGCAGCTGATTTCCTCACAGCCTATTTTTTGAAGAGACTAAAATTCCCGATTTTCTGCTTTTTTCAATTGCATTTCATTTGAACCTATCTCCTTTCCAGAGTGTTTGCAAGCCTTTCTTTTGGGTTCCCCAAGATTCCTTTTCCCTTCCCGAAAGGAAATGAAATTTCCTTTCGGGAAGGGAAAAGGAATCTTGCGATTTCAATGGGGACAAATAGAGGAATCTTTGGTGCATGTCCCTGCACTTGATGGCAGGCCATGCCTTTTGATGGCTTTGACTTTGGGAAAGATTTTTTTCTTTTTTTGGTTGTTTTCTGAAGTGTTCATGCCATGTCCCTCATATCTTGCCCCCTAAGTTGTGTCTTCCTCCTTGACTTTTTCCCCTGCTTTTGCAACATCTGTGAGCTTGGTTTTGGCATCTTTTGGTCCTTTGCACTGCACCTGATATAAACCCAGGCCATTTTCTTAGAGTCACTAAATTTCCCAAATTTTCTTTTTTTCTCCTCCAATTGCAATTCCTTTAATGTTGACTCCTTTCCAGCGTGTTTGTAGGTCCTTCTTTACTGTTTTGGCCTTCAGTGGGGATCAATTTTGGCAAGCTTTGCTGCATGTGCCTGCCCTTGCTGGCGTATGGCCTGCCTGCATTTTGATGGCTTTGTCTTTGGGAAAGATTTTTTCCTTTTTTTTTTTTTTTTGTTTTAAGTATTCATGCCATGTCCCTCATATCTTGCCCCCTAAGTTGTGTCTTCCTCCTTCACTTTTTCCCCTGCTTTTGCAACATCTGTGAGCTTAGTTTTGGCACGTTTTGGGCCTTTGCACTGCACCTGATATAAACCCAGGCCATTTTCTTAGAGTCACTAAATTTCCCAAATTTTCTTTTTTTCTCCTCCAATTGCAAATCCTTTGATGTTGACTCCTTTCCAGCGTGTTTGTAGGTCCTTCTTTTCTGTTTTGGCCTTCAGTGGGGACCAATTTTGGCAAGCTTTGCTGCATGTGCCTGCCCTTGGTGGCGTATGGCCTGCCTGCATTTTGATGGCTTTGACTTTGGGAAAGATTTTTTCTTTTTTTTTTCTTTTTTTCTGAAGTGTTCATGCCATGTCCCTCATATCTTGCCCCCTAAGTTGTGTCTTCCTCCTTGACTTTTTCCCTTGCTTTTGCAACATCTGTGAGCTTAGTTTTGGCATCTTTTGGTCCTTTGCACTGCACCTGATATAAACCCAAGCCATTTTCTTAGAGTCACTAAATTTCCCAAATTTTCTTTTTTTCTCCTCCAATTGCAATTCCTTTGATGTTGACTCCTTTCCAGCGTGTTTGTAGGTCCTTCTTTTCTGTTTTGGCCTTCAGTGGGGATCAATTTTGGCAAGCTTTGATGCATGTGCCTGCCCTTGGTGGCGTATGGCGTGCCTGCATTTTGATGGCTTTGACTTTGGTATAGATTTTTCCTGTTTTTTTTTTTTTTGTTTTAAATATTCATGCCATGTCCCTCATATCTAGCTCCCTAAGTTGTGTCTTCCTCCTTGACTTTTCCCCTGCTTTTGCAACATCTGTGAGCTTAGTTTTGGCACCTTTTGGTCCTTTGTACTGCACCTGATATAAACCCAGGCCATTTTTTTTAGAGTCAGTAATTTCCCAAATTTTCTTTTTTTCTCCTCCAATTGCAATTCCTTTGATGTTGTCTCCACTCCAGCGTGTTTGTAGGTCCTTCTTTTCTGTTTTGGCCTTCAGTGGGGATCAATTTTGGCAAGCTTTGCTGCATGTGCCTTCCGTGGCTGGCGTATGGCCTGCCTGCATTTTGATGGCTTTGACTTTGGGAAAGATTTTTTCTTTTTTTTTTCTTCTTTGTTTTAAGTATTCATGCCATGTCCCTCATAGCTTGCCCCCTAAGTTGTGTCTTCCTCCTTGACTTTTTCCCCTGCTTTTGCAACATCTGTGAGCTTAGTTTTGGCATCTTTTGGTCCTTTGCACTGCACCTGATAAAACCCCAGGCCACTTTCTAAGAGTCATTAAATTTCCCAAATTTTCTTGTTTTCTCCTCCAATTGCAATTCCTTTGATGTTGACTCCTTTCCAGCGTGTTTGTAGGTCCTTCTTTTCTGTTTAGCCTTCAGTGGGGATCAATTTTGGCAAGCTTTGATGCATGTGCCTGCCCTTGGTGGCATATGGCCTGCCTGCATTTTGATGGCTTTGACTTTGGGAAAGATTTTTTCTTTTTTTTTTTAATTATTTTAAGTATTCATGCCATGTCCCTCATATCTTGCCCCCTAAGTTGTGTCTTCGTCCTTGACTTTTTCCCCTGATTTTGCAACATCTGTGAGCTTAGTTTTGGCATCTTTTGGTTCTTTGCAGTGCACCCGATAAAACCCAAGCCATTTTCTTAGAGTCACTAAATTTCCAAAATTTTTTTTTTCTCCTCCAATTGCAATTCCTTTGATGTTGTCTCCATTCCAGCGTGTTTGTAGGTCCTTCTTTTCTGTTTTGGCCTTCAGTGGGGATCAATTTTGGCAAGCTTTGCTGCATGTGCCTGCCCTTGGTGGCATATGGCCTGCCTGCATTTTGATGGCTTTGACTTTGGGAAAGATTTTTTCTTTTTTTTTTCTTTTTTGTTTTGAGTATTCATGCCATGTCCCTCATATCTTGCTTCCTAAGTTGTGTCTTCCTCCTTGACTTTTTCCCCTGCTTTTGCAACATCTGTGAGCTTGGTTTTGGCATCTTTTGGTCCTTTGCACTGCACCTGATATAAACCCAAGCCATTTTCTTAGAGTCACTAAATTTCCCAAATTTTCTTTTTTTCTCCTCCAATTGCAATTCCTTTGATGTTGACTCCTTTCCAGCGTGTTTGTAGGTCCTTCTTTTCTGTTTTGGCCTTCAGTGGGGATCAATTTTGGCAAGCTTTGCTGCATGTGCCTGCCCTTGCTGGCGTATGGCGTGCCTGCATTTTGATGGCTTTGACTTTGGTATAGATTTTTTCTGTTTTTTTTTTTGTTTGTTTTAAATATTCATGCCATGTCCCTCATATCTTGCTCCCTTACTTGTGTCTTCCTCCTTGACTTTTTCCCCTGCTTTTGCAACATCTGTGACCTTAGTTTTGGCACCTTTTGGTCCTTTGTACTGCACCTGATATAAACCCAGGCCATTTTTTTTAGAGTCAGTAATTTCGCAAATTTTCTTTTTTTCTCCTCCAATTGCAATTCCTTTGATGTTGTCTCCACTCCAGCGTGTTTGTAAGTCCTTCTTTTCTGTTTTGGCCTTCAGTGGGGATCAATTTTGGCAAGCTTTGCTGCATGTGCCTGCCCTGGCTGGCGTATGGCCTGCCTGCATTTTGATGGCTTTGACTTTGGGAAAGATTTTTTCTTTTTTTTTTCTTCTTTGTTTTAAGTATTCATGCCATGTCCCTCATATCTTGCCCCCTAAGTTGTGTCTTCCTCCTTGACTTTTTCCCCTGCTTTTGCAACATCTGTGAGCTTAGTTTTGGCATCTTTTGGTCCTTTGCACTGCACCCGATAAAACCCCAGGCCACTTTCTAACAGTCGTTAAATTTCCCAAATTTTCTTTTTTTCTCCTCCAATTGCAATTCCTTTGATGTTGACTCCTTTTCAGCTTGTTTGTACGTCCTTCTTTTTTGTTTTGCCTTCAGTGGGGATCAATTTTGGCAAGCTTTTCTGCATGTGCCTGCCCTTGCTGGCGTATGGCCTGCCTGCATTTTGATGGCTTTGACTTTGGGAAAGATTTTTTCTTTTCTTTTTTTTTATTGTTTTAAGTATTCATGCCTTGTCCCTCTTATCTTGCCCCCTGTTGTGTCTTCCTCCTTGACTTTTTCCCCTGCTTTTGCAACATCTGTGAGCTTAGTTTTGGCATCTTTTGGTCCTTTGCACTGCACATGATATAAACCCAAGCCATTTTCTTAGAGTCACTAAATTTCCCAAATTTTCTTTTTTTCTCCTCCAATTGCAATTCCTTTGATGTTGACTCCTTTCCAGCGTGTTTGTAGGTCCTTCTTTTCTGTTTTGGCCTTCAGTGGGGATCAATTTTGGCAAGCTTTGCTGCATGTGCCTGCCCTTGCTGGCGTATGGCGTGCCTGCATTTTGATGGCTTTGACTGTGGGAAAGATTTTTTCATTTTTTTTTTAATTATTTTAAGTATTCATGCCATGTCCCTCATATCTTGCCCCCTAAGTTGTGTCTTCATCCTTGACTTTTTCCCCTGCTTTTGCAACATCTGTGAGCTTAGTTTTGGCATCTTTTGGTCCTTTGCAGTGCACCCGATAAAACCCCAGGCCATTTTCTTAGAGTCACTAAATTTCCAAAATTTTTTTTTTCTCCTCCAATTGCAATTCCTATGATGTTGACTCCTTTCCAGCGTGTTTGTAGGTCCTTCTTTTCTGTTTTGGCCTTCAGTGGGGATCAATTTTGGCAAGCTTTGCTGCATGTGCCTGCACTTGCTGGCGTATGGCCTGCCTGCATTTTGATGGCTTTGACTTTGGGAAAGATTTTTTCTTTTTTTTTTTTTTAATATTTTAAGTATTCATGCCATGTCCTTCATATCTTGCCCCCTAAGTTGTGTCTTCCTCCTTGACTTTTTCCCCTGCTTTTGCAACATCTGTGACCTTAGTTTTGGCATCTTTTGGTCCTTTGCACTGCACCTGATATAAACCCAGGCCATTTTCTTAGAGTCACTAAATTTCCCAAATTTTGTTTTTTTCTCCTCCAATTGCAATTCCTTTGATGTTGACTCCTTTCCAGCGTGTTTGTAGGTCCTTCTTTACTGTTTTGGCCTTCAGTGGGGATCAATTTTGGCAAGCTTTGCTGCATGTGCCTGCCCTTGCTGGCGTATGGCCTGCCTGCATTTTGATGGCTTTGACTTTGGAAAAGATTTTTATCTTTTTTTTTTTTTTTTGTTTTAAGTATTCATGCCATGTCCCTCATATCTTGCCCCCTAAGTTGTGTCTTCCTCCTTCACTTTTTCCCCTGCTTTTGCAACATCTGTGAGCTTAGTTTTGACACCTTTTGGTCATTTGCAATGCACCTGATATAAACCCAGGCCATTTTCTTAGAGTCACTAAATTTCCCAAATTTTCTTTTTTTCTTCTCTATTGCAATTCTTTGATGTTGACTCATTTCCAGCGTGTTTGTAGGTCCTTCTTTTCTGTTTTGGCCTTCAGTGGGGATCAATTTTGGCAAGCTTTGCTGCATGTGCCTGCCCTTGCTGGCGTATGGCCTGCCTGTATTTTGATGGCTTTGACTTTGGGAAAGATTTTTTCTTTTTTTTTTCTTTTTGGTTTTGAGTATTCATGCCATGTCCCTCATATCTTGCCCCCTAAGTTGTGTCTTCCTCCTTGACTTTTTCCCCTGCTTTTGCAACATCTGTGAGCTTACTTTTGGCATCTTTTGGTCCTTTGCACTGCACCTGATAAAACCCCAGGCCATTTTCTTAGAGTCACTAAATTTCCCAAATTTTCTTTTTTTCTCCTCCAATTGCAATTCCTTTGATGTTGACTCCTTTCCAGCGTGTTTGTAAGTCCTCCTTTTCTGTTTTGCCTTCAGTGGGGATCAATGTTGGCAAACTTTGCTGCATGTGCCTCCTAAATTGTGTCTTCCTCCTTGACTTTTTCCCCTGCTTTTGCAACATCTGTGAGCTTAGTTTTGGCACCTTTTGGTCCTTTGTACTGCACCTGATATAAACCCAGGCCATTTTCTTAGAGTCACTAAATTTCCCAAATTTTCTTTTTTTCTCCTCCAATTGCAATTCCTTTGATGTTGTCTCCATTCCAGCGTGTTTGTAAGCCCTTCTTTTCTGTTTTGGCCTTCAGTGGGGATCAATTTTGGCAAGCTTTGCTGCATGTGCCCCCTAAGTTGTGTCTTCCTCCTTGACTTTTTCCCCTGCTTTTGCAACATCTGTGAGCTTAGTTTTGGCATCTTTTGGTCCTTTGCGCTGCACATGATATACTGCCAGGCCATTTTCTCAGAGTCACTACATTTCCCAAATTTTCTTTTTTTCTCCTCCAATTGCAATTCCTTTGATGTTGACTCCTTTCCAGCGTGTTTGTAGGTCCTTCTTTTCTGTTTTGCCTTCAGTGGGGATCAATTTTGGCAAGCTTTGCTGCATGTGCCTGCCCTTGGTGGCGTATGGCCTACCTGCATTTTGATGGCTTTGACTATGGGAAAGATTTTTTCTTTTTTTTTTTTTTATTATTTTAAGTATTCATGCCATTTTCCTCATATCTTGCCCCCTGTTGTGTCTTCCTCCTTGACTTTTTCCCCTGCTTTTGCAACATCTGTGAGCTTAGTTTTGGCATCTTTTGGTCCTTTGCACTGCACCTGAATTCCTCACAGCCTATTTTTTGAAGAGACTAAAATTCCCAATTTTCTGCTTTTTTCAATTGCATTTCATTTGAACCTATCTCCTTTCCAGAGTGTTTGTAAGCCTTTCTTTTGGGATCCGCAAGATTCCTTTTCCCTTCCCGAAAGGAAATTTCATTTCCTTTCGGGAAGGGAAAAGGAATCTTGCGATTTCAATGGGGACCAATAGAGGAATCTTTGGTGCATGTCCCTGCACTTGATGGCAGGCCATGCCTTTTGATGGCTTTGACTTTGGGAAAGATTTTTTTCTTTTTTTGGTTGTTTTCTGAAGTGTTCATGGCATGTCGCTCATATCTTGCCCCCTAAGTTGTGTCTTCCTCCTTGACTTTTTCCCCTGCTTTTGCAACATCTGTGAGCTTAGTTTTGGCATCTTTTGGTCCTTTGCACTGCACCTGCTAAAACCCCAGGCCACTTTCTAAGAGTCACTAAATTTCCCAAATTTTCTTTTTGTCTCCTCCAATTGCAATTCCTTTGATGTTGACTCCTTTCCAGCTTGTTTGTAAGTCCTTCTTTTTTGTTTTGACTTCAGTGGGGATCAATTTTGGCAAGCTTTGCTGCATGTGCCTGCCCTTGCTGGCGTATGGCCTGCCTGCATTTTGATGGCTTTGACTTGGGTATAGATTTTTTTTTTTTTTTTTTTTTTTTTTTGTTTTAAATATCCATGCCATGTCCCTCATATCTTGCTCCCTAAGTTGTGTCTTCCTCCTTGACTTTTTCCCCTGCTTTTGCAAAATCCGTGAGCTTAGTTTTGGCAACTTTTGTTCCTTTGCAATGCACCTGATATAAACCCAGGCCATTTTTTTTAGAGTCAGTAATTTCCCAAATTTTCTTTTTTTCTCCTCCAATTGCAATTCCTTTGATGTTGACTCCATTCCAGCGTGTTTGTAGGTCCTTCTTTTCTGTTTTGGCCTTCAGTGGGGATCAATTTTGGCAAGCTTTGCTGCATGTGCCTGCCCTTGCTGGCATATGGCCTGCCTGCATTTTGATGGCTTTGACTTTGGGAAAGATTTTTTCTTTTTTTTTTAATTATTTTAAGTATCCATGCCATGTCCCTCATATCTTGCCCCCTAAGTTGTGTCTTCCTCCTTGACTTTTTCCCCCTGCTTTTGCAACATCTGTGAGCTTAGTTTTGGCATCTTTTGGTCCTTTGCACTGCACCTGATAAAACCCTAGGCCACTTTCTAAGAGTCATTAAATTTCCCAAATTTTCTTTTTTTCTCCTCCAATTGCAATTCCTTTGATGTTGACTCCTTTCCAGCGTGTTTGTAGGTCCTTCTTTTCTGTTTTAGCCTTCAGTGGGGATCAATTTTGGCAAGCTTTGCTTCATGTGCCTGCCCTAGGGGGCATATGGCCTGCCTGCATTTTGATGGCTTTGACTTTGGGAAAGATTTTTTCTTTTTTTTTTTAATTATTTTAAGTATCCATGCCATGTCCCTCATATCTTGCCCCCTAAGTTGTGTCTTCGTCCTTGACTTTTTCCCCTGCTTTTGCAAAATCTGTGAGCTCAGTTTTGGCATCTTTTGGTCCTTTGCAGTGCACCCGATAAAACCCCAGGCCACTTTCTAAGAGTCACTAAATTTCCAAAATTTTTTTTTTCTCCTCCAATTGCAATTCCTTTGATGTTGACTCATTTCCAGCGTGTTTGTAAGTCCTTCTTATCTATTTTGGCCTTCATTGGGGATCAATTTTGGCAAGCTTTGCTGCATGTGCCTGCCCTTGGTGGCGTATGGCCTGCCTGCATTTTGATGGCTTTGACTTTGGGAAAGATTTTTTCTTTTTTTTTTTTTTTAATATTTTAAATATTCATGCCATGTCCCTCATATCTTGCCCCCTAAGTTGTGTCTTCCTCCTTGACTTTTTCCCCTGCTTTTGCAACATCTGTGAGCTTAGTTTTGCCACCTTCTCGTCCTTTGCAATGCAGCTGATTTCCTCACAGCCAATTTTTTGAAGAGACTAAAATTCCCGATTTTCTGCTTTTTTCAATTGCATTTCATTTGAACCTATCTCCTTTCCAGAGTGTTTGTAAGCCTTTCTTTTGGGATTCGCAAGATTCCTTTTCCCTTCCCGAAAGGAAATTTCATTTCCTTTCGGGAAGGGAAAAGGAATCTTGCGATTTCAATGGGGACCAATAGAGGAATCTTTGGTGCATGTCCCTGCACTTGATGGCAGGCCATGCCTTTTGATGGCTTTGACTTTGGGAAAGATTTTTTTCTTTTTTTGGTTATTTTCGGAAGTGTTCATGCCATGTCCCTCGTATCTTGCCCCCTAAGTTGTGTCTTCCTCCTTGACTTTTTCCCCTGCTTTTGCAACATCTGTGAGCTTAGTTTTGGCACCTTTTGGTCCTTTGCACTGCACCTGATGTAAACCCAGGCCATTTTCTCAGAGTCACTAAATTTCCCAAATTTTCTTTTTTTCTCCTCCAATTGCAATTCCTTTGATGTTGACTCCTTTCCAGCGTGTTTGTAGGTCCTTCTTTTCTGTTTTGGCCTTCAGTGGGGATCAATTTTGGCAAGCTTTTCTGCATGTGCCTGCCCTTGCTGGCGTATGGCGTGCCTGCATTTCGATGGCTTTGACTTTGGGAAAGATTTTTTCTTTTTTTTTTTTTTATTGTTTTAAGTATTCATGCCTTGTCCCTCATATCTTGCCCCCTGTTGTGTCTTCCTCCTTGACTTTTTCCCCTGCTTTTGCAACATCTGTGAGCTTAGTTTTGGCATCTTTTGGTCCTTTGCACTGCACCTGATATAAACCCAAGCCATTTTCTTAGAGTCACTAAATTGCCCAAATTTTCTTTTTTTCTCCTCCAATTGCAATTCCTTTGATGTTGACTCTTTCCAGCGTGTTTGTAGGTCCTTCTTTTCTGTTTTGGCCTTCAGTGGGGATCAATTTTGGCAAGCTTTGCTGCATGTGCCTGCCCTTGGTGGCGTATGGCCTGCCTGCATTTTGATGGCTTTGACTTTGGGAAAGATTTTTTCTTTTTTTTTTCTTCTTTGTTTTAAGTATTCATGCCATGTCCCTCATAGCTTGCCCCCTAAGTTGTGTCTTCCTCCTTGACTTTTTCCCCTGCTTTTGCAACATCTGTGAGCTTAGTTTTGGCATCTTTTGGTCCTTTGCACTGCACCTGATAAAACCCCAGGCCACTTTCTAAGAGTCATTAAATTTCCCAAATTTTCTTTTTTTCTCCTCCAATTGCAATTCCTTTGATGTTGACTCCTTTCCAGCGTGTTTGTAGGTCCTTCTTTTCTGTTTTAGCCTTCAGTGGGGATCAATTTTGGCAAGCTTTGATGCATGTGCCTGCCCTTGGTGGCATATGGCCTGCCTGCATTTTGATGGCTTTGACTTTGGGAAAGATTTTTTCTTTTTTTTTTTAATTATTTTAAGTATTCGTGCCATGTCCCTCATATCTTGCCCCCTAAGTTGTGTCTTCGTCCTTGACTTTTTCCCCTGCTTTTGCAACATCTGTGAGCTTAGTTTTGGCACCTTTTGGTCCTTTGCAGTGCACCCGATAAAACCCCAGGCCATTTTCTTAGAGTCACTAAATTTCCAAAATTTTTTTTTTCTCCTCCAATTGCAATTCCTATGATGTTGACTCCTTTCCAGCGTGTTTGTAGGTCCTTCTTTTCTGTTTTGGCCTTCAGTGGGGATCAATTTTGGCAAGCTTTGCTGCATGTGCCTGCACTTGCTGGCGTATGGCGTGCCTGCATTTTGATGGCTTTTACTTTGGGAAAGATTTTTTCTTTTTTTTTTTTTTAATATTTTAATTATTCATGCCATGTCCCTCATATCTTGCCCCCTAAGTTGTGTCTTCCTCCTTGACTTTTTCCCCTGCTTTTGCAAAATCTGTGAGCTTAGTTTTGGCATCTTTTGGTCCTTTGCAATGCAGCTGATTTCCTCACAGCCTATTTTTTGAAGAGACTAAAATTCCCAATTTTCTGCTTTTTTCAATTGCATTTCATTTGAACCTATCTCCTTTCCAGAGTGTTTGTAAGCCTTTCTTTTGGGATTCGCAAGATTCCTTTTCCCTTCCCGAAAGGAAATTTCATTTCCTTTCGGGAAGGGAAAAGGAATCTTGCGATTTCAATGGGGACAAATAGAGGAATCTTTGGTGCATGTCCCTGCACTTGATGGCAGGCCATGCCTTTTGATGGCTTTGACTTTGGGAAAGATTTTTTTCTTTTTTTGGTTGTTTTCTGAAGTGTTCATGCCATGTCCCTCATATCTTGCCCCCTAAGTTGTGTCTTCCTCCTTGACTTTTTCCCCTGCTTTTGCAACATCTGTGAGCTTGGTTTTGGCATCTTTTGGTCCTTTGCACTGCACCTGATATAAACCCAGGCCATTTTCTTAGAGTCACTAAATTTCCCAAATTTTCTTTTTTTCTCCTCCAATTGCAATTCCTTTGATGTTGACTCCTTTCCAGCGTGTTTGTAGGTCCTTCTTTACTGTTTTGGCCTTCAGTGGGGATCAATTTTGGCAAGCTTTGCTGCATGTGCCTGCCCTTGCTGGCGTATGGCCTGCCTGCATTTTGATGGCTTTGACTTTGGGAAAGATTTTTCCTTTTATTTTTCTTCTTTGTTTTAAGTATTCATGCCATGTCCCTCATATCTTGCCCCCTAAGTTGTGTCTTCCTCCTTGACTTTTTCCCTTGCTTTTGCAACATCTGTGAGCTTAGTTTTGGCATCTTTTGGTCCTTTGCACTGCACCTGATATAAACCCAAGCCATTTTCTTAGAGTCACTAAATTTCCCAAATTTTCTTTTTTTCTCCTCCAATTGCAATTCCTTTGATGTTGACTCCTTTCCAGCGTGTTTGTAGGTCCTTCTTTTCTGTTTTGGCCTTCAGTGGGGATCAATTTTGGCAAGCTTTGATGCATGTGCCTGCCCTTGGTGGCGTATGGCGTGCCTGCATTTTGATGGCTTTGACTTTGGTATAGATTTTTCCTGTTTTTTTTTTTTTTGTTTTAAATATTCATGCCATGTCCCTCATATCTAGCTCCCTAAGTTGTGTCTTCCTCCTTGACTTTTCCCCTGCTTTTGCAACATCTGTGAGCTTAGTTTTGGCACATTTTGGTCCTTTGTACTGCACCTGATATAAACCCAGGCCATTTTTTTTAGAGTCAGTAATTTCCCAAATTTTCTTTTTTTCTCCTCCAATTGCAATTCCTTTGATGTTGTCTCCACTCCAGCGTGTTTGTAGGTCCTTCTTTTCTGTTTTGGCCTTCAGTGGGGATCAATTTTGGCAAGCTTTGCTGCATGTGCCTTCCCTGGCTGGCGTATGGCCTGCCTGCATTTTGATGGCTTTGACTTTGGGAAAGATTTTTTCTTTTTTTTTTCTTCTTTGTTTTAAGTATTCATGCCATGTCCCTCATAGCTTGCCCCCTAAGTTGTGTCTTCCTCCTTGACTTTTTCCCCTGCTTTTGCAACATCTGTGAGCTTAGTTTTGGCATCTTTTGGTCCTTTGCACTGCACCTGATAAAACCCCAGGCCACTTTCTAAGAGTCATTAAATTTCCCAAATTTTCTTGTTTTCTCCTCCAATTGCAATTCCTTTGATGTTGACTCCTTTCCAGCGTGTTTGTAGGTCCTTCTTTTCTGTTTTAGCCTTCAGTGGGGATCAATTTTGGCAAGCTTTGATGCATGTGCCTGCCCTTGGTGGCATATGGCCTGCCTGCATTTTGATGGCTTTGACTTTGGGAAAGATTTTTTCTTTTTTTTTTAATTATTTTAAGTATTCATGCCATGTCCCTCATATCTTGCCCCCTAAGTTGCGTCTTCGTCCTTGACTTTTTCCCCTGATTTTGCAACATCTGTGAGCTTAGTTTTGGCATCTTTTGGTTCTTTGCAGTGCACCCGATAAAACCCCAGGCCATTTTCTTAGAGTCACTAAATTTCCAAAATTTTTTTTTTCTCCTCCAATTGCAATTCCTTTGATGTTGACTCCATTCCAGCGTGTTTGTAGGTCCTTCTTTTCTGTTTTGGCCTTCAGTGGGGATCAATTTTGGCAAGCTTTGCTGCATGTGCCTGCCCTTGCTGGCGTATGGCCTGCCTGCATTTTGATGGCTTTGACTTTGGGAAAGATTTTTTCTTTTTTTTTTCTTTTTTGTTTTGAGTATTCATGCCATGTCCCTCATATCTTGCTTCCTAAGTTGTGTCTTCCTCCTTGACTTTTTCCCCTGCTTTTGCAACATCTGTGAGCTTGGTTTTGGCATCTTTTGGTCCTTTGCACTGCACCTGATAAAACCCCAGGCCATTTTCTTAGAGTCACTAAATTTCCCAAATTTTCTTTTTTTCTCCTCCAATTGCAATTCCTTTGATGTTGACTCCTTTCCAGCGTGTTTGTAAGTCCTCCTTTTCTGTTTTGCCTTCAGTGGGGATCAATTTTGGCAAGCTTTGCTGCATGTGCCTGCCCTTGGTGGCGTATGGCCTGCCTGCATTTTGATGGCTTTGACTATGGGAAAGATTTTTTCTTTTTTTTTTTTTATTATTTTAAGTATTCATGCCATGTTCCTCATATCTTGCCCCCTGTTGTGTCTTCCTCCTTGACTTTTTCCCCTGCTTTTGCAACATCTGTGAGCTTAGTTTTGGCACCTTTTGGTCCTTTGCAATGCAGCTGATTTCCTCACAGCCTAGTTTTTGAAGAGACTAAAATTCCCAATTTTCTGCTTTTTTCAATTGCATTTCATTTGAACCTATCTCCTTTCCAGAGTGTTTGTAAGCCTTTCTTTTGGGATCCGCAAGATTCCTTTTCCCTTCCCGAAAGGAAATGAAATTTCCTTTCGGGAAGGGAAAAGGAATCTTGCGATTTCAATGGGGACCAATAGAGGAATCTTTGATGCATGTCCCTGCACTTGATGGCAGGCCATGCCTTTTGATGGCTTTGACTTTGGGAAAGATTTTTTTCTTTTTTTGGTTGTTTTCTGAAGTGTTCATGCCATGTCCCTCATATCTTGCCCCCTAAGTTCTGTCTTCCTCCTTGACTTTTTCCCCTGCTTTTGCAACATCTGTGAGCTTAGTTTTGGCACCTTTTGGTCCTTTGCAATGCACCTGATATAAACCCAGGCCATTTTCTTAGAGTCACTAAATTTCCCAAATTTTCTTTTTTTCTCCTCCAATTGCAATTCCTTTGATGTTGTCTCCATTCCAGCGTGTTTGTAAGTCCTTCTTTTCTGTTTTGGCCTTCAGTGGGGATCAATTTTGGCAAGCTTTGCTGCATGTGCCCCCTAAGTTGTGTCTTCCTCCTTGACTTTTTCCCCTGCTTTTGCAACATCTGTGACCTTAGTTTTGGCACCTTTTGGTCCTTTGTACTGCACCTGATATAAACCCAGGCCATTTTTTTTAGAGTCAGTTATTTCGCAAATTTTCTTTTTTTCTCCTCCAATTGCAATTCCTTTGATGTTGTCTCCACTCCAGCGTGTTTGTAAGTCCTTCTTTTCTGTTTTGGCCTTCAGTGGGGATCAATTTTGGCAAGCTTTGCTGCATGTGCCTGCCCTGGCTGGCGTATGGCCTGCCTGCATTTTGATGGCTTTGACTTTGGGAAAGATTTTTTCTTTTTTTTTTCTTCTTTGTTTTAAGTATTCATGCCATGTCCCTCATATCTTGCCCCCTAAGTTGTGTCTTCCTCCTTGACTTTTTCCCCTGCTTTTGCAACATCTGTGAGCTTAGTTTTGGCATCTTTTGGTCCTTTGCACTGCACCCGATAAAACCCCAGGCCACTTTCTAACAGTCATTAAATTTCCCAAATTTTCTTTTTTTCTCCTCCAATTGCAATTCCTTTGATGTTGACTCCTTTTCAGCTTGTTTGTACGTCCTTCTTTTTTGTTTTGCCTTCAGTGGGGATCAATTTTGGCAAGCTTTTCTGCATGTGCCTGCCCTTGCTGGCGTATGGCCTGCCTGCATTTTGATGGCTTTGACTTTGGGAAAGATTTTTTCTTTTCTTTTTTTTTATTGTTTTAAGTATTCATGCCTTGTCCCTCTTATCTTGCCCCCTGTTGTGTCTTCCTCCTTGACTTTTTCCCCTGCTTTTGCAACATCTGTGAGCTTAGTTTTGGCATCTTTTGGTCCTTTGCACTGCACATGATATAAACCCAAGCCATTTTCTTAGAGTCACTAAATTTCCCAAATTTTCTTTTTTTCTCCTCCAATTGCAATTCCTTTGATGTTGACTCCTTTCCAGCGTGTTTGTAGGTCCTTCTTTTCTGTTTTGGCCTTCAGTGGGGATCAATTTTGGCAAGCTTTGCTGCATGTGCCTGCCCTTGCTGGCGTATGGCGTGCCTGCATTTTGATGGCTTTGACTGTGGGAAAGATTTTTTCTTTTTTTTTTTTTTATTGTTTTAAGTATTCATGCCATGTCCCTCATATCTTGCCCCCTAAGTTGTGTCTTCATCCTTGACTTTTTCCCCTGCTTTTGCAACATCTGTGAGCTTAGTTTTGGCATCTTTTGGTCCTTTGCACTGCACCCGATAAAACCCCAGGCCATTTTCTTAGAGTCACTAAATTTCCAAAATTTTTTTTTTCTCCTCCAATTGCAATTCCTATGATGTTGACTCCTTTCCAGCGTGTTTGTAGGTCCTTCTTTTCTGTTTTGGCCTTCAGTGGGGATCAATTTTGGCAAGCTTTGCTGCATGTGCCTGCACTTGCTGGCGTATGGCCTGCCTGCATTTTGATGGCTTTGACTTTGGGAAAGATTTTTTTTTTTTTTTTTTTTAATATTTTAAGTATTCATGCCATGTCCTTCATATCTTGCCCCCTAAGTTGTGTCTTCCTCCTTGACTTTTTCCCCTGCTTTTGCAACATCTGTGAGCTTAGTTTTGGCATCTTTTGGTCCTTTGCACTGCACCTGATATAAACCCAGGCCATTTTCTTAGAGTCACTAAATTTCCCAAATTTTCTTTTTTTCTCCTCCAATTGCAATTCCTTTGATGTTGACTCCTTTCCAGCGTGTTTGTAGGTCCTTCTTTACTGTTTTGGCCTTCAGTGGGGATCAATTTTGGCAAGCTTTGCTGCATGTGCCTGCCCTTGCTGGCGTATGGCCTGCCTGCATTTTGATGGCTTTGACTTTGGAAAAGATTTTTTCATTTTTTTTTTTTTTTTGTTTTAAGTATTCATGCCATGTCCCTCATATCTTGCCCCCTAAGTTGTGTCTTCCTCCTTGACTTTTTCCCCTGCTTTTGCAACATCTGTGAGCTTAGTTTTGACACCTTTTGGTCATTTGCAATGCACCTGATATAAACCCAGGCCATTTTCTTAGAGTCACTAAATTTCCCAAATTTTCTTTTTTTCTTCTCTATTGCAATTCTTTGATGTTGACTCATTTCCAGCGTGTTTGTAGGTCCTTCTTTTCTGTTTTGGCCTTCAGTGGGGATCAATTTTGGCAAGCTTTGCTGCATGTGCCTGCCCTTGCTGGCGTATGGCCTGCCTGTATTTTGATGGCTTTGACTTTGGGAAAGATTTTTTCTTTTTTTTTTCTTTTTGGTTTTGAGTATTCATGCCATGTCCCTCATATCTTGCCCCCTAAGTTGTGTCTTCCTCCTTGACTTTTTCCCCTGCTTTTGCAACATCTGTGAGCTTGGTTTTGGCATCTTTTGGTCCTTTGCACTGCACCTGATAAAACCCCAGGCCATTTTCTTAGAGTCACTAAATTTCCCAAATTTTCTTTTTTTCTCCTCCAATTGCAATTCCTTTGATGTTGACTCCTTTCCAGCGTGTTTGTAAGTCCTCCTTTTCTGTTTTGCCTTCAGTGGGGATCAATGTTGGCAAACTTTGCTGCATGTGCCTCCTAAATTGTGTCTTCCTCCTTGACTTTTTCCCCTGCTTTTGCAACATCTGTGAGCTTAGTTTTGGCACCTTTTGGTCCTTTGTACTGCACCTGATATAAACCCAGGCCATTTTCTTAGAGTCACTAAATTTCCCAAATTTTCTTTTTTTCTCCTCCAATTGCAATTCCTTTGATGTTGTCTCCATTCCAGCGTGTTTGTAAGCCCTTCTTTTCTGTTTTGGCCTTCAGTGGGGATCAATTTTGGCAAGCTTTGCTGCATGTGCCTGCCCTTGGTGGCGTATGGCCTACCTGCATTTTGATGGCTTTGACTATGGGAAAGATTTTTTCTTTTTTTTTTTTTTATTATTTTAAGTATTCATGCCATGTCCCTCATATCTTGCCCCCTAAGTTGTGTCTTCCTCCTTGACTTTTTCCCCTGCTTTTGCAACATCTGTGAGCTTAGTTTTGGCACCTTTTGGTCCTTTGCAATGCACCTGATTTCCTCACAGCCTATTTTTTGAAGAGACTAAAATTCCCAATTTTCTGCTTTTTTCAATTGCATTTCATTTGAACCTATCTCCTTTCCAGAGTGTTTGTAAGCCTTTCTTTTGGGATCCGCAAGATTCCTTTTCCCTTCCCGAAAGGAAATTTCATTTCCTTTCTGGAAGGGAAAAGGAATCTTGCGATTTCAATGGGGACCAATAGAGGAATCTTTGGTGCATGTCCCTGCACTTGATAGCAGGCCATGCCTTTTGATGGCTTTGACTTTGGGAAAGATTTTTTTCTTTTTTTGGTTATTTTCGGAAGTGTTCATGCCATGTCGCTCATATCTTGCCCCCTAAGTTGTGTCTTCCTCCTTGACTTTTTCCCCTGATTTTGCAACGTCTGTGAGCTTAGTTTTGGCATCTTTGGTCCTTTGCACTGCACAAGATATACTGCCCGGCCATTTTCTTAGAGTCACTAAATTTCCCAAATTTCCTTTTTTTCTCCTCCAATTGCAATTCCTTTGATGTTGACTCCTTTCCAGCGTGTTTGCAGGTCCTTCTTTCTGTTTTGGCCTTCAGTGGGGATCAATGTTGCAAACTTTGCTTCATGTGCCTCCTAAATTGTGTCTTCCTCCTTGACTTTTTCTCCTGCTTTTGCAACATCTGTGAGCTTAGTTTTGGCATCTTTTGGTCCTTTGTACTGCACCTGATATAAACCCAGGCCATTTTCTTAGAGTCACTAAATTTCCCAAAATTTTTTTTTTCTCCTCCAATTGCAATTCCTTTGATGTTGACTCCATTCCAGCGTGTTTGTAAGTCCTTCTTTTCTGTTTTGGCCTTCAGTGGGGATCAATTTTGGCAAGCTTTGCTGCATGTGCCCCCTAAGTTGTGTCTTCCTCCTTGACTTTTTCCCCTGCTTTTGCAACATCTGTGAGCTTAGTTTTGGCACGTTTTGGTCCTTTGCACTGCACCTGATGTAAACCCAGGCCATTTTCTTAGAGTCACTAAATTTCCCAAATTTTCTTTTTTTCTCCTCCAATTGAAATTCCTTTGATGTTGACTCCTTTCCAGCGTGTTTGTAGGTCCTTCTTTTCTGTTTTGGCCTTCAGTGGGGATCAATTTTGGCAAGCTTTGCTGCATGTGCCTGCCCTTGCTGGCGTATGGCCTGCCTGCATTTTGATGGCTTTGACTTTGGGAAAGATTTTTTCCTTTTTTTTTTTTTTTTTTTGTTTTAAGTATTCATGCCATGTCCCTCATATCTTGCCCCCTAAGTTGTGTCTTCCTCCTTCACTTTTTCCCCTGCTTTTGCAACATCTGTGAGCTTAGTTTTGACACCATTTGGTCCTTTGCAATGCACCTGATATAAACCAAGGCCATTTATTTAGAGTCAGTAATTTCCCAAATTTTCTTTTTTTCTCCTCCAATTGCAATTCCTTTGATGTTGTCTCCATTCCAGCGTGTTTGTAGGTCCTTCTTTTCTGTTTTGGCCTTCAGTGGGGATCAATTTTGGCAAGCCTTGCTGCATGTGCCTGCCCTTGGTGGCGTATGGCCTGCCTGCATTTTGATGGCTTTGACTTTGGGAAAGATTTTTTCTTTTTTTTTTTTTTATTATTTTAAATATTCATGCCATGTTCCTCATATCTTGCCCCCTGTTGTGTCTTCCTCCTTGACTTTTTCCCCTGCTTTTGCAACATCTGTGAGCTTTGTTTTGGCATCTTTTGGTCCTTTGCACTGCACCTGATATAAACCCAGGCCATTTTCTTAGAGTCATTAAATTTCCAAATTTTTTTTTTTTTCTCCTCCAATTGCAAATCCTTTGATGTTGTCTCCATTCCAGCGTGTTTGTAGGTCCTTCTTTTCTGTTTTGGCCTTCAGTGGGGATCAATTTCAGCAAGCTTTGCTGCATGTGCCTGCCCTTGCTGGCGTATGGCCTGCCTGCATTTTGATGGCTTTGACTTTGGGAAAGATTTTTTTCTTTTTTTTTTTTTTATTATTTTAAGTATTCATGCCATGTCCCTCATATCTTGCCCCCTAAGTTGTGTCTTCCTCCTTGACTTTTTCCCCTGCTTTTGCAACATCTGTGAGCTTAGATTTTGCATCTTTCGGTCCTCTGCACTGCACATGATATAAACCCAGGCCATTTTCTTAGAGTCACTAAATTTCCCAAATTTTCTGTTTTTCTCCTGCAATTGCAATTCTTTGATGTTGACTCATTTCCAGCGTGTTTGTAGGTCCTTCTTTTCTGTTTTGGCCTTCAGTGGGGATCAATGTTGGCAAGCTTTGCTGCATGTGCCTGCCCTTACTGGCGTATGGCCTGCCTGTATTTTGATGGCTTTGACTTTGGGAAAGATTTTTTCTTTTTTTTTTCTTTTTGGTTTTGAGTATTCATGCCATGTCCCTCATATCTTGCCCCCTAAGTTGTGTCTTCCTCCTTGACTTTTTCCCCTGCTTTTGCAACATCTGTGAGCTTAGTTTTGGCACCTTCTGGTCCTTTGCAATGCAGCTGATTTCCTCACAGCCTATTTTTTGAAGAGACTAATATTCCCAATTTTCTGCTTTTTTCAATTGCATTTCATTTGAACCTATCTCCTTTCCAGAGTGTTTGTAAGCCTTTCTTTTGGGATTCGCAAGATTCCATTTCCCTTCCCGAAAGGAAATTTCATTTCCTTTCGGGAAGGGAAAAGGAATCTTGCGATTTCAATGGGGACCAATAGAGGAATCTTTGGTGCATGTCCCTGCACTTGATGGCAGGCCATGCCTTTTGATGGCTTTGACTTTGGGAAAGATTTTTATCTTTTTTTGGTTGTTTTCTGAAGTGTTCATGCCATGTCCCTCATATCTTGCCCCCTAAGTTGTGTCTTCCTCCTTGACTTTTTCCCCTGCTTTTGCAACGTCTGTGAGCTTAGTTTTGGCACCTTTTGGTCCTTTGCACTGCAACTGATGTAAACCCAGGCCATTTTCTTAGAGTCACTAAATTTCCCAAATTTTCTTTTTTTCTCCTCCAATTGCAATTCCTTTGATGTTGACTCATTTCCAGCCTGTTTGTAGGTCCTTCTTTTCTGTTTTGGCCTTCAGTGGGGACAAATTTTGGCAAGCTTTGCTGCATGTGCCTGCCCTTGGTGGCGTATGGCCTGCCTGCATTTTGATGGCTTTGACTTTGGGAAAGATTTTTTCTTTTTTTTTTTTTTTTATTATTTTATGTATTCATGCCATGTCCCTCATATCTTGCCCTCTAAGTTGTGTCTTCCTCCTTGACTTTTTCCCCTGCTTTTGCAACATCTGTGAGCTTAGTTTTGGCACCTTTTGGTCCTTTGCAATGCACCTGATATAAACCCAGGCCATTTTTTTTAGAGTCAGTAATTTCCCAAATTTTCTTTTTTTCTCCTCCAATTGCAATTCCTTTGATGTTGTCTCCATTCCAGCGTTTTTGTAGGTCCTTCTTTTCTGTTTTGGCCTTCAGTGGGGATCAATTTTGGCAAGCTTTGATGCATGTGCCTGCCCTTGCTGGCGGATGGCCTGCCTGCATTTTGATGGCTTTGACTTTGGGAAAGATTTTTTCTTTTTTTTTCTTCTTTGTTTTAAGTATTCATGCCATGTCCCTCATATCTTGCCCCCTAAGTTGTGTCTTCCTCCTTGACTTTTTCCCCTGCTTTTGCAACATCTGTGAGCTAAGTTTTTGCATCTTTTGGTCCTTTGCACTGCACCTGATATAAACCCAGGCCATTTTCTTAGAGTCACTAAATTTCCCAAATTTTCTTTTTTTCTCCTCCAATTGCAAATCCTTTGATGTTGACTAATTTCTAGAGTGTTTGTAGGTCCTTCTTTTCTGTTTTGGCCTTCAGTGGGGATCAATTTTGGCAAGCTTTTCTGCATGTGCCTGCCCTTTCTGGCGTATGGCATGCCTGCATTTTGATGGCTTTTACTTTGGGAAAGATTTTTTCTATATTTTTTTTTTTTTTTTGTTTTAAGTATTCATGCCATGTCCCTCATATCTTGCCCCCTAAGTTGTGTCTTCCTCCTTGACTTTTTCCCCTGCTTTTGCAACATCTGTGAGCTTGGTTTTGGCATCTTTTGGTCCTTTGCACTGCACCTGATAAAACCCCAGGCCATTTTCTTAGAGTCACTAAATTTCCCAAATTTTCTTTTTTTCTCCTCCAATTGCAATTCCTTTGATGTTGACTCCTTTCCAGCGTGTTTGTAAGTCCTCCTTTTCTGTTTTGCCTTCAGTGGGGATCAATGTTGGCAAACTTTGCTGCATGTGCCTCCTAAATTGTGTCTTCCTCCTTGACTTTTTCCCCTGCTTTTGCAACATCTGTGAGCTTAGTTTTGGCACCTTTTGGTCCTTTGCACTGCACCTGATATAAACCCAGGCCATTTTCTTAGAGTCACTAAATTTCCGAAATTTTCTTTTTTTCTCCTCCAATTGCAATTCCTTTGATGTTGACTAATTTCCAGCGTGTTTGTAGGTCCTTCTTTTCTGTTTTGGCCTTCAGTGGGGACGAATTTTGGCAAGCTTTGCTGCATGTGCCTGCCCTTGGTGGCGTATGGCCTGCCTGCATTTTGATGGCTTTGACTTTGGGAAAGATTTTTTCTTTTATTTTTTTTTTTATTATTTTATGTATTCATGCCATGTCCCTCTTATCTTGCCCCCTAAGTTGTGTCTTCCTCCTTGACTTTTTCCCCTGCTTTTGCAACATCTGTGAGCTTAGTTTTGGCATCTTTGGTCCTTTGCACTGCACAAGATATACTGCCAGGCCATTTTCTTAGAGTCACTAAATTTCCCAAATTTCCTTTTTTTCTCCTCCAATTGCAATTCCTTTGATGTTGACTCCTTTCCAGCGTGTTTGCAGGTCCTTCTTTCTGTTTTGGCCTTCAGTGGGGATCAATGTTGGCAAACTTTGCTTCATGTGCCTCCTAAATTGTGTCTTCCTCCTTGACTTTTTCCCCTGCTTTTGCAACATCTGTGAGCTTAGTTTTGGCACCTTTTGGTCCTTTGTACTGCACCCGATATAAACCCAGGCCATTTTCTTAGAGTCACTAAATTTCCCAAAATTTCTTTTTTTCTCCTCCAATTGCAATTCCTTTGATGTTGTCTCCATTCCAGCGTGTTTGTAAGTCCTTCTTTTCTGTTTTGGCCTTCAGTGGGGATCAATTTTGGCAAGCTTTGCTGCATGTGCCCCCTAAGTTGTGTCTTCCTCCTTGACTTTTTCCCCTGCTTTTGCAACATCTGTGAGCTTAGTTTTGGCATCTTTTGGTCCTTTGCACTGCACCTGATATACTGCCAGGCCATTTTCTCAGAGTCACTAAATTTCCCAAATTTTCTTTTTTTCTCCTCCAATTGCAATTCCTTTGATGTTGACTCCTTTCCAGCGTGTTTGTAGGTCCTTCTTTTCTGTTTTGGCCTTCTGTGGGGATCAATTTTGGCAAGCTTTGCTGCACGTGCCTGCCCTTGGTGGCGTATGGCGTGCCTGCATTTTGATGGCTTTGACTTTGGTATAGATTTTTTCTGTTTTTTTTTTTGTTTGTTTTAAATATTCATGCCATGTCCCTCATATCTTGCTCCCTAACTTGTGTCTTCCTCCTTGACTTTTTCCCCTGCTTTTGCAACATCTGTGAGCTTAGTTTTGGCACCTTTTGGTCCTTTGTACTGCACCTGATATAAACCCAGGCCATTTTTTTTAGAGTCAGTTATTTCGCAAATTTTCTTTTTTTCTCCTCCAATTGCAATTCCTTTGATGTTGTCTCCACTCCAGCGTGTTTGTAAGTCCTTCTTTTCTGTTTTGACCTTCAGTGGGGATCAATTTTGGCAAGCTTTGCTGCATGTGCCTGCCCTGGCTGGCGTATGGCCTGCCTGCATTTTGATGGCTTTGACTTTGGGAAAGATTTTTTCTTTTTTTTTTCTTCTTTGTTTTAAGTATTCATGCCATGTCCCTCATATCTTGCCCCCTAAGTTGTGTCTTCCTCCTTGACTTTTTCCCCTGCTTTTGCAACATCTGTGAGCTTAGTTTTGGCATCTTTTGGTCCTTTGCACTGCACCCGATAAAACCCCAGGCCACTTTGTAACAGTCATTAAATTTCCCAAATTTTCTTTTTTTCTCCTCCAATTGCAATTCCTTTGATGTTGACTCCTTTTCAGCTTGTTTGTACGTCCTTCTTTTTTGTTTTGCCTTCAGTGGGGATCAATTTTGGCAAGCTTTTCTGCATGTGCCTGCCCTTGCTGGCGTATGGCCTGCCTGCATTTTGATGGCTTTGACTTTGGGAAAGATTTTTTCTTTTCTTTTTTTTTATTGTTTTAAGTATTCATGCCTTGTCCCTCTTATCTTGCCCCCTGTTGTGTCTTCCTCCTTGACTTTTTCCCCTGCTTTTGCAACATCTGTGAGCTTAGTTTTGGCATCTTTTGGTCCTTTGCACTGCACATGATATAAACCCAAGCCATTTTCTTAGAGTCACTAAATTTCCCAAATTTTCTTTTTTTCTCCTCCAATTGCAATTCCTTTGATGTTGACTCCTTTCCAGCGTGTTTGTAGGTCCTTCTTTTCTGTTTTGGCCTTCAGTGGGGATCAATTTTGGCAAGCTTTGCTGCATGTGCCTGCCCTTGCTGGCGTATGGCGTGCCTGCATTTTGATGGCTTTGACTGTGGGAAAGATTTTTTCTTTTTTTTTTTTTTATTGTTTTAAGTATTCATGCCATGTCCCTCATATCTTGCCCCCTAAGTTGTGTCTTCATCCTTGACTTTTTCCCCTGCTTTTGCAACATCTGTGAGCTTAGTTTTGGCATCTTTTGGTCCTTTGCAGTGCACCCGATAAAACCCCAGGCCATTTTCTTAGAGTCACTAAATTTCCAAAATTTTTTTTTTCTCCTCCAATTGCAATTCCTATGATGTTGACTCCTTTCCAGCGTGTTTGTAGGTCCTTCTTTTCTGTTTTGGCCTTCAGTGGGGATCAATTTTGGCAAGCTTTGCTGCATGTGCCTGCACTTGCTGGCGTATGGCCTGCCTGCATTTTGATGGCTTTGACTTTGGGAAAGATTTTTTTTTTTTTTTTTTTTTAATATTTTAAGTATTCATGCCATGTCCTTCATATCTTGCCCCCTAAGTTGTGTCTTCCTCCTTGACTTTTTCCCCTGCTTTTGCAACATCTGTGAGCTTAGTTTTGGCATCTTTTGGTCCTTTGCACTGCACCTGATATAAACCCAGGCCATTTTCTTAGAGTCACTAAATTTCCCAAATTTTGTTTTTTTCTCCTCCAATTGCAATTCCTTTGATGTTGACTCCTTTCCAGCGTGTTTGTAGGTCCTTCTTTACTGTTTTGGCCTTCAGTGGGGATCAATTTTGGCAAGCTTTGCTGCATGTGCCTGCCCTTGCTGGCGTATGGCCTGCCTGCATTTTGATGGCTTTGACTTTGGAAAAGATTTTTTCATTTTTTTTTTTTTTTTGTTTTAAGTATTCATGCCATGTCCCTCATATCTTGCCCCCTAAGTTGTGTCTTCCTCCTTGACTTTTTCCCCTGCTTTTGCAACATCTGTGAGCTTAGTTTTGACACCTTTTGGTCATTTGCAATGCACCTGATATAAACCCAGGCCATTTTCTTAGAGTCACTAAATTTCCCAAATTTTCTTTTTTTCTTCTCTATTGCAATTCTTTGATGTTGACTCATTTCCAGCGTGTTTGTAGGTCCTTCTTTTCTGTTTTGGCCTTCAGTGGGGATCAATTTTGGCAAGCTTTGCTGCATGTGCCTGCCCTTGCTGGCGTATGGCCTGCCTGTATTTTGATGGCTTTGACTTTGGGAAAGATTTTTTCTTTTTTTTTTCTTTTTGGTTTTGAGTATTCATGCCATGTCCCTCATATCTTGCCCCCTAAGTTGTGTCTTCCTCCTTGACTTTTTCCCCTGCTTTTGCAACATCTGTGAGCTTGGTTTTGGCATCTTTTGGTCCTTTGCACTGCACCTGATAAAACCCCAGGCCATTTTCTTAGAGTCACTAAATTTCCCAAATTTTCTTTTTTTCTCCTCCAATTGCAATTCCTTTGATGTTGACTCCTTTCCAGCGTGTTTGTAAGTCCTCCTTTTCTGTTTTGCCTTCAGTGGGGATCAATGTTGGCAAACTTTGCTGCATGTGCCTCCTAAATTGTGTCTTCCTCCTTGACTTTTTCCCCTGCTTTTGCAACATCTGTGAGCTTAGTTTTGGCACCTTTTGGTCCTTTGTACTGCACCTGATATAAACCCAGGCCATTTTCTTAGAGTCACTAAATTTCCCAAATTTTCTTTTTTTCTCCTCCAATTGCAATTCCTTTGATGTTGTCTCCATTCCAGCGTGTTTGTAAGCCCTTCTTTTCTGTTTTGGCCTTCAGTGGGGATCAATTTTGGCAAGCTTTGCTGCATGTGCCCCCTAAGTTGTGTCTTCCTCCTTGACTTTTTCCCCTGCTTTTGCAACATCTGTGAGCTTAGTTTTGGCATCTTTTGGTCCTTTGCGCTGCACATGATATACTGCCAGGCCATTTTCTCAGAGTCACTACATTTCCCAAATTTCCTTTTTTTCTCCTCCAATTGCAATTCCTTTGATGTTGACTCCTTTCCAGCGTGTTTGTAGGTCCTTCTTTTCTGTTTTGCCTTCAGTGGGGATCAATTTTGGCAAGCTTTGCTGCATGTGCCTGCCCTTGGTGGCGTATGGCCTACCTGCATTTTGATGGCTTTGACTATGGGAAAGATTTTTTCTTTTTTTTTTTTTTATTATTTTAAGTATTCATGCCATGTCCCTCATATCTTGCCCCCTAAGTTGTGTCTTCCTCCTTGACTTTTTCCCCTGCTTTTGCAACATCTGTGAGCTTAGTTTTGGCACCTTTTGGTCCTTTGCAATGCACCTGATTTCCTCACAGCCTATTTTTTGAAGAGACTAAAATTCCCAATTTTCTGCTTTTTTCAATTGCATTTCATTTGAACCTATCTCCTTTCCAGAGTGTTTGTAAGCCTTTCTTTTGGGATCCGCAAGATTCCTTTTCCCTTCCCGAAAGGAAATTTCATTTCCTTTCTGGAAGGGAAAAGGAATCTTGCGATTTCAATGGGGACCAATAGAGGAATCTTTGGTGCATGTCCCTGCACTTGATAGCAGGCCATGCCTTTTGATGGCTTTGACTTTGGGAAAGATTTTTTTCTTTTTTTGGTTATTTTCGGAAGTGTTCATGCCATGTCGCTCATATCTTGCCCCCTAAGTTGTGTCTTCCTCCTTGACTTTTTCCCCTGATTTTGCAACGTCTGTGAGCTTAGTTTTGGCATCTTTGGTCCTTTGCACTGCACAAGATATACTGCCCGGCCATTTTCTTAGAGTCACTAAATTTCCCAAATTTCCTTTTTTTCTCCTCCAATTGCAATTCCTTTGATGTTGACTCCTTTCCAGCGTGTTTGCAGGTCCTTCTTTCTGTTTTGGCCTTCAGTGGGGATCAATGTTGCAAACTTTGCTTCATGTGCCTCCTAAATTGTGTCTTCCTCCTTGACTTTTTCTCCTGCTTTTGCAACATCTGTGAGCTTAGTTTTGGCATCTTTTGGTCCTTTGTACTGCACCTGATATAAACCCAGGCCATTTTCTTAGAGTCACTAAATTTCCCAAAATTTTTTTTTTCTCCTCCAATTGCAATTCCTTTGATGTTGACTCCATTCCAGCGTGTTTGTAAGTCCTTCTTTTCTGTTTTGGCCTTCAGTGGGGATCAATTTTGGCAAGCTTTGCTGCATGTGCCCCCTAAGTTGTGTCTTCCTCCTTGACTTTTTCCCCTGCTTTTGCAACATCTGTGAGCTTAGTTTTGGCACGTTTTGGTCCTTTGCACTGCACCTGATGTAAACCCAGGCCATTTTCTTAGAGTCACTAAATTTCCCAAATTTTCTTTTTTTCTCCTCCAATTGAAATTCCTTTGATGTTGACTCCTTTCCAGCGTGTTTGTAGGTCCTTCTTTTCTGTTTTGGCCTTCAGTGGGGATCAATTTTGGCAAGCTTTGCTGCATGTGCCTGCCCTTGCTGGCGTATGGCCTGCCTGCATTTTGATGGCTTTGACTTTGGGAAAGATTTTTTCCTTTTTTTTTTTTTTTTTTTTGTTTTAAGTATTCATGCCATGTCCCTCATATCTTGCCCCCTAAGTTGTGTCTTCCTCCTTCACTTTTTCCCCTGCTTTTGCAACATCTGTGAGCTTAGTTTTGACACCATTTGGTCCTTTGCAATGCACCTGATATAAACCAAGGCCATTTATTTAGAGTCAGTAATTTCCCAAATTTTCTTTTTTTCTCCTCCAATTGCAATTCCTTTGATGTTGTCTCCATTCCAGCGTGTTTGTAGGTCCTTCTTTTCTGTTTTGGCCTTCAGTGGGGATCAATTTTGGCAAGCCTTGCTGCATGTGCCTGCCCTTGGTGGCGTATGGCCTGCCTGCATTTTGATGGCTTTGACTTTGGGAAAGATTTTTTCTTTTTTTTTTTTTTATTATTTTAAGTATTCATGCCATGTTCCTCATATCTTGCCCCCTGTTGTGTCTTCCTCCTTGACTTTTTCCCCTGCTTTTGCAACATCTGTGAGCTTTGTTTTGGCATCTTTTGGTCCTTTGCACTGCACCTGATATAAACCCAGGCCATTTTCTTAGAGTCATTAAATTTCCAAATTTTTTTTTTTTTCTCCTCCAATCGCAAATCCTTTGATGTTGTCTCCATTCCAGCGTGTTTGTAGGTCCTTCTTTTCTGTTTTGGCCTTCAGTGGGGATCAATTTCAGCAAGCTTTGCTGCATGTGCCTGCCCTTGCTGGCGTATGGCCTGCCTGCATTTTGATGGCTTTGACTTTGGGAAAGATTTTTTTCTTTTTTTTTTTTTTATTATTTTAAGTATTCATGCCATGTCCCTCATATCTTGCCCCCTAAGTTGTGTCTTCCTCCTTGACTTTTTCCCCTGCTTTTGCAACATCTGTGAGCTTAGATTTTGCATCTTTCGGTCCTCTGCACTGCACATGATATAAACCCAGGCCATTTTCTTAGAGTCACTAAATTTCCCAAATTTTCTGTTTTTCTCCTGCAATTGCAATTCTTTGATGTTGACTCATTTCCAGCGTGTTTGTAGGTCCTTCTTTTCTGTTTTGGCCTTCAGTGGGGATCAATGTTGGCAAGCTTTGCTGCATGTGCCTGCCCTTACTGGCGTATGGCCTGCCTGTATTTTGATGGCTTTGACTTTGGGAAAGATTTTTTCTTTTTTTTTTCTTTTTGGTTTTGAGTATTCATGCCATGTCCCTCATATCTTGCCCCCTAAGTTGTGTCTTCCTCCTTGACTTTTTCCCCTGCTTTTGCAACATCTGTGAGCTTAGTTTTGGCACCTTCTGGTCCTTTGCAATGCAGCTGATTTCCTCACAGCCTATTTTTTGAAGAGACTAATATTCCCAATTTTCTGCTTTTTTCAATTGCATTTCATTTGAACCTATCTCCTTTCCAGAGTGTTTGTAAGCCTTTCTTTTGGGATTCGCAAGATTCCATTTCCCTTCCCGAAAGGAAATTTCATTTCCTTTCGGGAAGGGAAAAGGAATCTTGCGATTTCAATGGGGACCAATAGAGGAATCTTTGGTGCATGTCCCTGCACTTGATGGCAGGCCATGCCTTTTGATGGCTTTGACTTTGGGAAAGATTTTTATCTTTTTTTGGTTGTTTTCTGAAGTGTTCATGCCATGTCCCTCATATCTTGCCCCCTAAGTTGTGTCTTCCTCCTTGACTTTTTCCCCTGCTTTTGCAACGTCTGTGAGCTTAGTTTTGGCACCTTTTGGTCCTTTGCACTGCAACTGATGTAAACCCAGGCCATTTTCTTAGAGTCACTAAATTTCCCAAATTTTCTTTTTTTCTCCTCCAATTGCAATTCCTTTGATGTTGACTCATTTCCAGCCTGTTTGTAGGTCCTTCTTTTCTGTTTTGGCCTTCAGTGGGGACAAATTTTGGCAAGCTTTGCTGCATGTGCCTGCCCTTGGTGGCGTATGGCCTGCCTGCATTTTGATGGCTTTGACTTTGGGAAAGATTTTTTCTTTTTTTTTTTTTTTTATTATTTTATGTATTCATGCCATGTCCCTCATATCTTGCCCTCTAAGTTGTGTCTTCCTCCTTGACTTTTTCCCCTGCTTTTGCAACATCTGTGAGCTTAGTTTTGGCACCTTTTGGTCCTTTGCAATGCACCTGATATAAACCCAGGCCATTTTTTTTAGAGTCAGTAATTTCCCAAATTTTCTTTTTTTCTCCTCCAATTGCAATTCCTTTGATGTTGTCTCCATTCCAGCGTTTTTGTAGGTCCTTCTTTTCTGTTTTGGCCTTCAGTGGGGATCAATTTTGGCAAGCTTTGATGCATGTGCCTGCCCTTGCTGGCGGATGGCCTGCCTGCATTTTGATGGCTTTGACTTTGGGAAAGATTTTTTCTTTTTTTTTCTTCTTTGTTTTAAGTATTCATGCCATGTCCCTCATATCTTGCCCCCTAAGTTGTGTCTTCCTCCTTGACTTTTTCCCCTGCTTTTGCAACATCTGTGAGCTTAGTTTTTGCATCTTTTGGTCCTTTGCACTGCACCTGATATAAACCCAGGCCATTTTCTTAGAGTCACTAAATTTCCCAAATTTTCTTTTTTTCTCCTCCAATTGCAAATCCTTTGATGTTGACTAATTTCTAGAGTGTTTGTAGGTCCTTCTTTTCTGTTTTGGCCTTCAGTGGGGATCAATTTTGGCAAGCTTTTCTGCATGTGCCTGCCCTTTCTGGCGTATGGCATGCCTGCATTTTGATGGCTTTTACTTTGGGAAAGATTTTTTCTATATATTTTTTTTTTTTTTGTTTTAAGTATTCATGCCATGTCCCTCATATCTTGCCCCCTAAGTTGTGTCTTCCTCCTTGACTTTTTCCCCTGCTTTTGCAACATCTGTGAGCTTGGTTTTGGCATCTTTTGGTCCTTTGCACTGCACCTGATAAAACCCCAGGCCATTTTCTTAGAGTCACTAAATTTCCCAAATTTTCTTTTTTTCTCCTCCAATTGCAATTCCTTTGATGTTGACTCCTTTCCAGCGTGTTTGTAAGTCCTCCTTTTCTGTTTTGCCTTCAGTGGGGATCAATGTTGGCAAACTTTGCTGCATGTGCCTCCTAAATTGTGTCTTCCTCCTTGACTTTTTCCCCTGCTTTTGCAACATCTGTGAGCTTAGTTTTGGCACCTTTTGGTCCTTTGCACTGCACCTGATATAAACCCAGGCCATTTTCTTAGAGTCACTAAATTTCCGAAATTTTCTTTTTTTCTCCTCCAATTGCAATTCCTTTGATGTTGACTAATTTCCAGCGTGTTTGTAGGTCCTTCTTTTCTGTTTTGGCCTTCAGTGGGGACGAATTTTGGCAAGCTTTGCTGCATGTGCCTGCCCTTGGTGGCGTATGGCCTGCCTGCATTTTGATGGCTTTGACTTTGGGAAAGATTTTTTCTTTTATTTTTTTTTTTATTATTTTATGTATTCATGCCATGTCCCTCTTATCTTGCCCCCTAAGTTGTGTCTTCCTCCTTGACTTTTTCCCCTGCTTTTGCAACATCTGTGAGCTTAGTTTTGGCATCTTTGGTCCTTTGCACTGCACAAGATATACTGCCCGGCCATTTTCTTAGAGTCACTAAATTTCCCAAATTTCCTTTTTTTCTCCTCCAATTGCAATTCCTTTGATGTTGACTCCTTTCCAGCGTGTTTGCAGGTCCTTCTTTCTGTTTTGGCCTTCAGTGGGGATCAATGTTGCAAACTTTGCTTCATGTGCCTCCTAAATTGTGTCTTCCTCCTTGACTTTTTCTCCTGCTTTTGCAACATCTGTGAGCTTAGTTTTGGCATCTTTTGGTCCTTTGTACTGCACCTGATATAAACCCAGGCCATTTTCTTAGAGTCACTAAATTTCCCAAAATTTTTTTTTTCTCCTCCAATTGCAATTCCTTTGATGTTGACTCCATTCCAGCGTGTTTGTAAGTCCTTCTTTTCTGTTTTGGCCTTCAGTGGGGATCAATTTTGGCAAGCTTTGCTGCATGTGCCCCCTAAGTTGTGTCTTCCTCCTTGACTTTTTCCCCTGCTTTTGCAACATCTGTGAGCTTAGTTTTGGCACGTTTTGGTCCTTTGCACTGCACCTGATGTAAACCCAGGCCATTTTCTTAGAGTCACTAAATTTCCCAAATTTTCTTTTTTTCTCCTCCAATTGAAATTCCTTTGATGTTGACTCCTTTCCAGCGTGTTTGTAGGTCCTTCTTTTCTGTTTTGGCCTTCAGTGGGGATCAATTTTGGCAAGCTTTGCTGCATGTGCCTGCCCTTGCTGGCGTATGGCCTGCCTGCATTTTGATGGCTTTGACTTTGGGAAAGATTTTTTCCTTTTTTTTTTTTTTTTTTTTTGTTTTAAGTATTCATGCCATGTCCCTCATATCTTGCCCCCTAAGTTGTGTCTTCCTCCTTCACTTTTTCCCCTGCTTTTGCAACATCTGTGAGCTTAGTTTTGACACCATTTGGTCCTTTGCAATGCACCTGATATAAACCAAGGCCATTTATTTAGAGTCAGTAATTTCCCAAATTTTCTTTTTTTCTCCTCCAATTGCAATTCCTTTGATGTTGTCTCCATTCCAGCGTGTTTGTAGGTCCTTCTTTTCTGTTTTGGCCTTCAGTGGGGATCAATTTTGGCAAGCCTTGCTGCATGTGCCTGCCCTTGGTGGCGTATGGCCTGCCTGCATTTTGATGGCTTTGACTTTGGGAAAGATTTTTTCTTTTTTTTTTTTTTATTATTTTAAGTATTCATGCCATGTTCCTCATATCTTGCCCCCTGTTGTGTCTTCCTCCTTGACTTTTTCCCCTGCTTTTGCAACATCTGTGAGCTTTGTTTTGGCATCTTTTGGTCCTTTGCACTGCACCTGATATAAACCCAGGCCATTTTCTTAGAGTCATTAAATTTCCAAATTTTTTTTTTTTTCTCCTCCAATTGCAAATCCTTTGATGTTGTCTCCATTCCAGCGTGTTTGTAGGTCCTTCTTTTCTGTTTTGGCCTTCAGTGGGGATCAATTTCAGCAAGCTTTGCTGCATGTGCCTGCCCTTGCTGGCGTATGGCCTGCCTGCATTTTGATGGCTTTGACTTTGGGAAAGATTTTTTTCTTTTTTTTTTTTTTATTATTTTAAGTATTCATGCCATGTCCCTCATATCTTGCCCCCTAAGTTGTGTCTTCCTCCTTGACTTTTTCCCCTGCTTTTGCAACATCTGTGAGCTTAGATTTTGCATCTTTCGGTCCTCTGCACTGCACATGATATAAACCCAGGCCATTTTCTTAGAGTCACTAAATTTCCCAAATTTTCTGTTTTTCTCCTGCAATTGCAATTCTTTGATGTTGACTCATTTCCAGCGTGTTTGTAGGTCCTTCTTTTCTGTTTTGGCCTTCAGTGGGGATCAATGTTGGCAAGCTTTGCTGCATGTGCCTGCCCTTACTGGCGTATGGCCTGCCTGTATTTTGATGGCTTTGACTTTGGGAAAGATTTTTTCTTTTTTTTTTCTTTTTGGTTTTGAGTATTCATGCCATGTCCCTCATATCTTGCCCCCTAAGTTGTGTCTTCCTCCTTGACTTTTTCCCCTGCTTTTGCAACATCTGTGAGCTTAGTTTTGGCACCTTCTGGTCCTTTGCAATGCAGCTGATTTCCTCACAGCCTATTTTTTGAAGAGACTAATATTCCCAATTTTCTGCTTTTTTCAATTGCATTTCATTTGAACCTATCTCCTTTCCAGAGTGTTTGTAAGCCTTTCTTTTGGGATTCGCAAGATTCCATTTCCCTTCCCGAAAGGAAATTTCATTTCCTTTCGGGAAGGGAAAAGGAATCTTGCGATTTCAATGGGGACCAATAGAGGAATCTTTGGTGCATGTCCCTGCACTTGATGGCAGGCCATGCCTTTTGATGGCTTTGACTTTGGGAAAGATTTTTATCTTTTTTTGGTTGTTTTCTGAAGTGTTCATGCCATGTCCCTCATATCTTGCCCCCTAAGTTGTGTCTTCCTCCTTGACTTTTTCCCCTGCTTTTGCAACGTCTGTGAGCTTAGTTTTGGCACCTTTTGGTCCTTTGCACTGCAACTGATGTAAACCCAGGCCATTTTCTTAGAGTCACTAAATTTCCCAAATTTTCTTTTTTTCTCCTCCAATTGCAATTCCTTTGATGTTGACTCATTTCCAGCCTGTTTGTAGGTCCTTCTTTTCTGTTTTGGCCTTCAGTGGGGACAAATTTTGGCAAGCTTTGCTGCATGTGCCTGCCCTTGGTGGCGTATGGCCTGCCTGCATTTTGATGGCTTTGACTTTGGGAAAGATTTTTTCTTTTTTTTTTTTTTTTTATTATTTTATGTATTCATGCCATGTCCCTCATATCTTGCCCTCTAAGTTGTGTCTTCCTCCTTGACTTTTTCCCCTGCTTTTGCAACATCTGTGAGCTTAGTTTTGGCACCTTTTGGTCCTTTGCAATGCACCTGATATAAACCCAGGCCATTTTTTTTAGAGTCAGTAATTTCCCAAATTTTCTTTTTTTCTCCTCCAATTGCAATTCCTTTGATGTTGTCTCCATTCCAGCGTTTTTGTAGGTCCTTCTTTTCTGTTTTGGCCTTCAGTGGGGATCAATTTTGGCAAGCTTTGATGCATGTGCCTGCCCTTGCTGGCGGATGGCCTGCCTGCATTTTGATGGCTTTGACTTTGGGAAAGATTTTTTCTTTTTTTTTCTTCTTTGTTTTAAGTATTCATGCCATGTCCCTCATATCTTGCCCCCTAAGTTGTGTCTTCCTCCTTGACTTTTTCCCCTGCTTTTGCAACATCTGTGAGCTTAGTTTTTGCATCTTTTGGTCCTTTGCACTGCACCTGATATAAACCCAGGCCATTTTCTTAGAGTCACTAAATTTCCCAAATTTTCTTTTTTTCTCCTCCAATTGCAAATCCTTTGATGTTGACTAATTTCTAGAGTGTTTGTAGGTCCTTCTTTTCTGTTTTGGCCTTCAGTGGGGATCAATTTTGGCAAGCTTTTCTGCATGTGCCTGCCCTTTCTGGCGTATGGCATGCCTGCATTTTGATGGCTTTTACTTTGGGAAAGATTTTTTCTATATATTTTTTTTTTTTTTGTTTTAAGTATTCATGCCATGTCCCTCATATCTTGCCCCCTAAGTTGTGTCTTCCTCCTTGACTTTTTCCCCTGCTTTTGCAACATCTGTGAGCTTGGTTTTGGCATCTTTTGGTCCTTTGCACTGCACCTGATAAAACCCCAGGCCATTTTCTTAGAGTCACTAAATTTCCCAAATTTTCTTTTTTTCTCCTCCAATTGCAATTCCTTTGATGTTGACTCCTTTCCAGCGTGTTTGTAAGTCCTCCTTTTCTGTTTTGCCTTCAGTGGGGATCAATGTTGGCAAACTTTGCTGCATGTGCCTCCTAAATTGTGTCTTCCTCCTTGACTTTTTCCCCTGCTTTTGCAACATCTGTGAGCTTAGTTTTGGCACCTTTTGGTCCTTTGCACTGCACCTGATATAAACCCAGGCCATTTTCTTAGAGTCACTAAATTTCCGAAATTTTCTTTTTTTCTCCTCCAATTGCAATTCCTTTGATGTTGACTAATTTCCAGCGTGTTTGTAGGTCCTTCTTTTCTGTTTTGGCCTTCAGTGGGGACGAATTTTGGCAAGCTTTGCTGCATGTGCCTGCCCTTGGTGGCGTATGGCCTGCCTGCATTTTGATGGCTTTGACTTTGGGAAAGATTTTTTCTTTTATTTTTTTTTTTATTATTTTATGTATTCATGCCATGTCCCTCTTATCTTGCCCCCTAAGTTGTGTCTTCCTCCTTGACTTTTTCCCCTGCTTTTGCAACATCTGTGAGCTTAGTTTTGGCATCTTTGGTCCTTTGCACTGCACAAGATATACTGCCCGGCCATTTTCTTAGAGTCACTAAATTTCCCAAATTTCCTTTTTTTCTCCTCCAATTGCAATTCCTTTGATGTTGACTCCTTTCCAGCGTGTTTGCAGGTCCTTCTTTCTGTTTTGGCCTTCAGTGGGGATCAATGTTGGCAAACTTTGCTTCATGTGCATCCTAAATTGTGTCTTCCTCCTTGACTTTTTCCCCTGCTTTTGCAACATCTGTGAGCTTAGTTTTGGCACCTTTTGGTCCTTTGTACTGCACCCGATATAAACCCAGGCCATTTTCTTAGAGTCACTAAATTTCCCAAAATTTTTTTTTTCTCCTCCAATTGCAATTCCTTTGATGTTGACTCCATTCCAGCGTGTTTGTAAGTCCTTCTTTTCTGTTTTGGCCTTCAGTGGGGATCAATTTTGGCAAGCTTTGCTGCATGTGCCCCCTAAGTTGTGTCTTCCTCCTTGACTTTTTCCCCTGCTTTTGCAACATCTGTGAGCTTAGTTTTGGCACGTTTTGGTCCTTTGCACTGCACCTGATGTAAACCCAGGCCATTTTCTTAGAGTCACTAAATTTCCCAAATTTTCTTTTTTTCTCCTCCAATTGAAATTCCTTTGATGTTGACTCCTTTCCAGCGTGTTTGTAGGTCCTTCTTTTCTGTTTTGGCCTTCAGTGGGGATCAATTTTGGCAAGCTTTGCTGCATGTGCCTGCCCTTGCTGGCGTATGGCCTGCCTGCATTTTGATGGCTTTGACTTTGGGAAAGATTTTTTCCTTTTTTTTTTTTTTTTTTTGTTTTAAGTATTCATGCCATGTCCCTCATATCTTGCCCCCTAAGTTGTGTCTTCCTCCTTCACTTTTTCCCCTGCTTTTGCAACATCTGTGAGCTTAGTTTTGACACCATTTGGTCCTTTGCAATGCACCTGATATAAACCAAGGCCATTTATTTAGAGTCAGTAATTTCCCAAATTTTCTTTTTTTCTCCTCCAATTGCAATTCCTTTGATGTTGTCTCCATTCCAGCGTGTTTGTAGGTCCTTCTTTTCTGTTTTGGCCTTCAGTGGGGATCAATTTTGGCAAGCCTTGCTGCATGTGCCTGCCCTTGGTGGCGTATGGCCTGCCTGCATTTTGATGGCTTTGACTTTGGGAAAGATTTTTTCTTTTTTTTTTTTTTATTATTTTAAGTATTCATGCCATGTTCCTCATATCTTGCCCCCTGTTGTGTCTTCCTCCTTGACTTTTTCCCCTGCTTTTGCAACATCTGTGAGCTTTGTTTTGGCATCTTTTGGTCCTTTGCACTGCACCTGATATAAACCCAGGCCATTTTCTTAGAGTCATTAAATTTCCAAATTTTTTTTTTTTTCTCCTCCAATTGCAAATCCTTTGATGTTGTCTCCATTCCAGCGTGTTTGTAGGTCCTTCTTTTCTGTTTTGGCCTTCAGTGGGGATCAATTTCAGCAAGCTTTGCTGCATGTGCCTGCCCTTGCTGGCGTATGGCCTGCCTGCATTTTGATGGCTTTGACTTTGGGAAAGATTTTTTTCTTTTTTTTTTTTTTTATTATTTTAAGTATTCATGCCATGTCCCTCATATCTTGCCCCCTAAGTTGTGTCTTCCTCCTTGACTTTTTCCCCTGCTTTTGCAACATCTGTGAGCTTAGATTTTGCATCTTTCGGTCCTCTGCACTGCATATGATATAAACCCAGGCCATTTTCTTAGAGTCACTAAATTTCCCAAATTTTCTGTTTTTCTCCTGCAATTGCAATTCTTTGATGTTGACTCATTTCCAGCGTGTTTGTAGGTCCTTCTTTTCTGTTTTGGCCTTCAGTGGGGATCAATGTTGGCAAGCTTTGCTGCATGTGCCTGCCCTTACTGGCGTATGGCCTGCCTGTATTTTGATGGCTTTGACTTTGGGAAAGATTTTTTCTTTTTTTTTTCTTTTTGGTTTTGAGTATTCATGCCATGTCCCTCATATCTTGCCCCCTAAGTTGTGTCTTCCTCCTTGACTTTTTCCCCTGCTTTTGCAACATCTGTGAGCTTAGTTTTGGCACCTTCTGGTCCTTTGCAATGCAGCTGATTTCCTCACAGCCTATTTTTTGAAGAGACTAATATTCCCAATTTTCTGCTTTTTTCAATTGCATTTCATTTGAACCTATCTCCTTTCCAGAGTGTTTGTAAGCCTTTCTTTTGGGATTCGCAAGATTCCATTTCCCTTCCCGAAAGGAAATTTCATTTCCTTTCGGGAAGGGAAAAGGAATCTTGCGATTTCAATGGGGACCAATAGAGGAATCTTTGGTGCATGTCCCTGCACTTGATGGCAGGCCATGCCTTTTGATGGCTTTGACTTTGGGAAAGATTTTTATCTTTTTTTGGTTGTTTTCTGAAGTGTTCATGCCATGTCCCTCATATCTTGCCCCCTAAGTTGTGTCTTCCTCCTTGACTTTTTCCCCTGCTTTTGCAACGTCTGTGAGCTTAGTTTTGGCACCTTTTGGTCCTTTGCACTGCAACTGATGTAAACCCAGGCCATTTTCTTAGAGTCACTAAATTTCCCAAATTTTCTTTTTTTCTCCTCCAATTGCAATTCCTTTGATGTTGACTCATTTCCAGCCTGTTTGTAGGTCCTTCTTTTCTGTTTTGGCCTTCAGTGGGGACAAATTTTGGCAAGCTTTGCTGCATGTGCCTGCCCTTGGTGGCGTATGGCCTGCCTGCATTTTGATGGCTTTGACTTTGGGAAAGATTTTTTCTTTTTTTTTTTTTTTTATTGTTTTATGTATTCATGCCATGTCCCTCATATCTTGCCCTCTAAGTTGTGTCTTCCTCCTTGACTTTTTCCCCTGCTTTTGCAACATCTGTGAGCTTAGTTTTGGCACCTTTTGGTCCTTTGCAATGCACCTGATATAAACCCAGGCCATTTTTTTTAGAGTCAGTAATTTCCCAAATTTTCTTTTTTTCTCCTCCAATTGCAATTCCTTTGATGTTGTCTCCATTCCAGCGTTTTTGTAGGTCCTTCTTTTCTGTTTTGGCCTTCAGTGGGGATCAATTTTGGCAAGCTTTGATGCATGTGCCTGCCCTTGCTGGCGGATGGCCTGCCTGCATTTTGATGGCTTTGACTTTGGGAAAGATTTTTTCTTTTTTTTTCTTCTTTGTTTTAAGTATTCATGCCATGTCCCTCATATCTTGCCCCCTAAGTTGTGTCTTCCTCCTTGACTTTTTCCCCTGCTTTTGCAACATCTGTGAGCTTAGTTTTTGCATCTTTTGGTCCTTTGCACTGCACCTGATATAAACCCAGGCCATTTTCTTAGAGTCACTAAATTTCCCAAATTTTCTTTTTTTCTCCTCCAATTGCAAATCCTTTGATGTTGACTAATTTCTAGAGTGTTTGTAGGTCCTTCTTTTCTGTTTTGGCCTTCAGTGGGGATCAATTTTGGCAAGCTTTTCTGCATGTGCCTGCCCTTTCTGGCGTATGGCATGCCTGCATTTTGATGGCTTTTACTTTGGGAAAGATTTTTTCTATATATTTTTTTTTTTTTTGTTTTAAGTATTCATGCCATGTCCCTCATATCTTGCCCCCTAAGTTGTGTCTTCCTCCTTGACTTTTTCCCCTGCTTTTGCAACATCTGTGAGCTTGGTTTTGGCATCTTTTGGTCCTTTGCACTGCACCTGATAAAACCCCAGGCCATTTTCTTAGAGTCACTAAATTTCCCAAATTTTCTTTTTTTCTCCTCCAATTGCAATTCCTTTGATGTTGACTCCTTTCCAGCGTGTTTGTAAGTCCTCCTTTTCTGTTTTGCCTTCAGTGGGGATCAATGTTGGCAAACTTTGCTGCATGTGCCTCCTAAATTGTGTCTTCCTCCTTGACTTTTTCCCCTGCTTTTGCAACATCTGTGAGCTTAGTTTTGGCACCTTTTGGTCCTTTGCACTGCACCTGATATAAACCCAGGCCATTTTCTTAGAGTCACTAAATTTCCGAAATTTTCTTTTTTTCTCCTCCAATTGCAATTCCTTTGATGTTGACTAATTTCCAGCGTGTTTGTAGGTCCTTCTTTTCTGTTTTGGCCTTCAGTGGGGACGAATTTTGGCAAGCTTTGCTGCATGTGCCTGCCCTTGGTGGCGTATGGCCTGCCTGCATTTTGATGGCTTTGACTTTGGGAAAGATTTTTTCTTTTATTTTTTTTTTTATTATTTTATGTATTCATGCCATGTCCCTCTTATCTTGCCCCCTAAGTTGTGTCTTCCTCCTTGACTTTTTCCCCTGCTTTTGCAACATCTGTGAGCTTAGTTTTGGCATCTTTGGTCCTTTGCACTGCACAAGATATACTGCCCGGCCATTTTCTTAGAGTCACTAAATTTCCCAAATTTCCTTTTTTTCTCCTCCAATTGCAATTCCTTTGATGTTGACTCCTTTCCAGCGTGTTTGCAGGTCCTTCTTTCTGTTTTGGCCTTCAGTGGGGATCAATGTTGGCAAACTTTGCTTCATGTGCATCCTAAATTGTGTCTTCCTCCTTGACTTTTTCCCCTGCTTTTGCAACATCTGTGAGCTTAGTTTTGGCACCTTTTGGTCCTTTGTACTGCACCCGATATAAACCCAGGCCATTTTCTTAGAGTCACTAAATTTCCCAAAATTTCTTTTTTTCTCCTCCAATTGCAATTCCTTTGATGTTGTCTCCATTCCAGCGTGTTTGTAAGTCCTTCTTTTCTGTTTTGGCCTTCAGTGGGGATCAATTTTGGCAAGCTTTGCTGCATGTGCCCCCTAAGTTGTGTCTTCCTCCTTGACTTTTTCCCCTGCTTTTGCAACATCTGTGAGCTTAGTTTTGGCATCTTTTGGTCCTTTGCACTGCACCTGATATACTGCCAGGCCATTTTCTCAGAGTCACTAAATTTCCCAAATTTTCTTTTTTTCTCCTCCAATTGCAATTCCTTTGATGTTGACTCCTTTCCAGCGTGTTTGTAGGTCCTTCTTTTCTGTTTTGGCCTTCAGTGGGGATCAATTTTGGCAAGCTTTGCTGCACGTGCCTGCCCTTGGTGGCGTATGGCCTGCCTGCATTTTGATGGCTTTGACTTTGGGAAAGATTTTTTCTATTTTGTTTTTTTAGTTTGTTTTAAGTATTCATGCCATGTCCTTCATATCTTGCCCCCTAGGTTGTGTCTTCCTCCTTGACTTTTTCCCCTGCTTTTGCAACATCTGTGAGCTTAGTTTTGGCATCTTTTGGTCCTTTGCACTGCACCTGAAAAAAACCCAGGCCACTTTCTAAGAGTCACTAAATTTCCCAAATTTTCTTTTTTTCTCCTCCAATTGCAATTCCTTTGATGTTGTCTCCTTTCCAGCTTGTTTGTCAGTCCTTCTTTTTTGTTTTGACATCAGTATGGATCAATTTTGGCAAGCTTTGCTGCATGTGCCTGCACTTGGTGGCGTATGGCCTGCCTGCATTTTGATGGCTTTGACTTTGGGAAAGATTTTTTCTTTTTTTTTTTTTTATTATTTTAAGTATTCATGCCATGTCCCCCATATCTTGTCCCCTAAGTTGTGTCTTCCTCCTTGACTTTTTCCCCTGCTTTTGCAACATCTGTGACCTTAGTTTTGGCATCTTTGGTCCTTTGCACTGCACCTGATATAAACCCAGGCCATTTTCTTAGAGTCAGTAATTTCCCAAATTCTCTTTTTTTCTCCTCCAATTGCAATTCCTTTGATGTTGTCTCCACTCCAGCGTGTTTGTAGGTCCTTCTTTACTGTTTTGGCCTTCAGTGGGGATCAATTTTGGCAAGCTTTGCTGCATGTGCCTGCCCTTGCTGGCGTATGGCCTGCCTGCATTTTGATGGCTTTGACTTTGGGAAAGATTTTTACTTTTTTTTTTTAATTATTTTAAGTATTCATGCCATGTCCCTCATATCTTGCCCCCTAAGTTGTGTCTTCCTCCTTGACTTTTTCCCCTGCTTTTGCAACATCTGTGAGCTTACTTTTGGCATCTTTTGGTCCTTTGCCGTGCACCCGATAAAACCCCAGGCCACTTTCTAAGAGTCACTAAATTTCCAAAATTTTTATTTTCTCCTCGAATTGCAATTCCTTTGATGTTGACTCCTTTCCAGCGTGTTTGTAGGTCCTTCTTTTCTGTTTTGGCCTTCAGTGGGGATCAAATTTGGCAAGCTTTGCTGCATGTGCCTGCCCTTGCTGGCCTATGGCCTGCCTGCATTTTGATGGCTTTGACTTTGGGAAAGATTTTTTTCTTTTATTTTTTTTTTAATATTTTAAGTATTCAGGCCATGTCCCTCATATCTTGCCCCCTAAGTTGTGTCTTCCTCCTTGACTTTTTCCCCTGCTTTTGCAACATCTGTGAGCTTAGTTTTGGCACCTTCTGGTCCTTTGCAATGCAGCTGATTTCCTCACAGCCTATTTTTTGAAGAGACTAAAATTCCCAATTTTCTGCTTTTTTCAATTGCATTTCATTTGAACCTATCTCCTTTCCAGAGTGTTTGTAAGCCTTTCTTTTGGGATTCGCAAGATTCCATTTCCCTTCCCGAAAGGAAATTTCATTTCCTTTCGGGAAGGGAAAAGGAATCTTGCGATTTCAATGGGGACCAATAGAGGAATCTTTGGTGCATGTCCCTGCACTTGATGGCAGGCCATGCCTTTTGATGGCTTTGACTTTGGGAAAGATTTTTTTCTTTTTTTGGTTGTTTTCTGAAGTGTTCATGCCATGTCCCTCATATCTTGCCCCCTAAGTTGTGTCTTCCTCCTTGACTTTTTCCCCTGCTTTTGCAACGTCTGTGAGCTTAGTTTTGGCACCTTTTGGTCCTTTGCACTGCAACTGATGTAAACCCAGGCCATTTTCTTAGAGTCACTAAATTTCCCAAATTTTCTTTTTTTCTCCTCCAATTGCAATTCCTTTGATGTTGACTCATTTCCAGCCTGTTTGTAGGTCCTTCTTTTCTGTTTTGGCCTTCAGTGGGGACGAATTTTGGCAAGCTTTGCTGCATGTGCCTGCCCTTGGTGGCGTATGGCCTGCCTGCATTTTGATGGCTTTGACTTTGGGAAAGATTTTTTCTTTTTTTTTTTTTTTTATTATTTTAAGTATTCATGCCATGTCCCTCATATCTTGCCCTCTAAGTTGTGTCTTCCTCCTTGACTTTTTCCCCTGCTTTTGCAACATCTGTGAGCTTAGTTTTGACACCATTTGGTCCTTTGCAATGTACCTGATATAAACCCAGGCCATTTATTTAGAGTCAGTAATTTCCCAAATTTTCTTTTTTTCTCCTCCAATTGCAATTCCTTTGATGTTGTCTCCATTCCAGCGTGTTTGTAGGTCCTTCTTTTCTGTTTTGGCCTTCAGTGGGGATCAATTTTGGCAAGCCTTGCTGCATGTGCCTGCCCTTGCTGGCGTATGGCCTGCCTGCATTTTGATGGCTTTGACTTTGGGAAAGATTTTTTCTTTTTTTTTTTTTATTATTTTAAGTATTCATGCCATGTCCCTCTTATCTTGCTCCCTGTTGTGTCTTCCTCCTTGAATTTTTCCCCTGCTTTTGCAACATCTGTGAGCTTAGTTTTGGCATCTTTTGGTCCTTTGCAATGCACCTGATTTCCTCACAGCCTATTTTTTGAAGAGACTAAAATTCCCAATTTTCTGCTTTTTTCAATTGCATTTCATTTGAACCTATCTCCTTTCCAGAGTGTTTGTAAGCCTTTCTTTTGGGATTCACAAGATTCCTTTTCCCTACCCGAAAGGAAGTTTCATTTCCTTTCGGGAAGGGAAAAGGAATCTTGCGATTTCAATGGGGACCAATAGAGGAATCTTTGGTGCATGTCCCTGCACTTGATGGCAGGCCATGCCTTTTGATGGCTTTGACTTTGGGAAAGATTTTTTTCTTTTTTTGGTTGTTTTCTGAAGTGTTCATGCCATGTCCCTCATATCTTGCCCCCTAAGTTGTGTCTTCCTCCTTGACTTTTTCCCCTGCTTTTGCAACATCTGTGAGCTTAGTTTTGGCACGTTTTGGTCCTTTGCACAGCACCTGATATAAACCCAGGCCATTTTTTTAGAGTCACTAAATTTCCCAAATTTTCTTTTTGTCTCCTCCAATTGCAATTCCTTTGATGTTGACTCATTTCCAGCGTGTTTGTAGGTCCTTCTTTCCTGTTTTGGCCTTCAGTGGGGACCAATTTTAGCAAGCTTTGCTGCATGTGCCTGCCCTTGCTGGCGTATGGCCTGCCTGCATTTTGATGGCTTTGACTTTGGAAAGATTTTTTCTTTTTTTTTTTTTTATTATTTTAAGTATTCATGCCATGTCGCTCATATCTTGCCCCCTAAGTTGTGTCTTCCTCCTTGACTTTTTCCCCTGCTTTTGCAACATCTGTGAGCTTAGTTTTGCCACCTTTTGGTCCTTTGCAATGCAGCTGATTTCCTCACAGCCTATTTTTTGAAGAGACGAAAATTCCCAATTTTCTGCTTTTTTCACTTGCATTTCATTTGAACCTATCTCCTTTCCAGAGTGTTTGTAAGCCTTTCTTTTGGGATTCGCAAGATTCCTTTTCCCTTCCCGAAAGGAAATTTCATTTCCTTTCGGGAAGGGAAAAGGAATCTTGCGATTTCAATGGGGACCAATAGAGGAATCTTTGGTGCATGTCCCTGCACTTGATGGCAGGCCATGCCTTTTGATGGCTTTGACTTTGGGAAAGATTTTTTTCTTTTTTTGGTTGTTTTCTGAAGTGGTCATGCCATGTCCCTCATATCTTGCCCCCTAAGTTGTGTCTTCCTCCTTGACTTTTTCCCCTGCTTTTCCAACATCTGTGAGCTTACTTTTGGCATCTTTTGGTCCTTTGCACTGCACCTGATATAAACCCAGGCCATTTTCTTAGAGTCACTAAATTCCCAAAATTTTGTTTTTTTCTCCTCCAATTGCAATTCCTTTGATATTGACTCCTTTCCAGCGTGTTTGTAGGTCCTTCTTTACTGTTTTGGCCTTCAGTGGGGATCAATGTTGGCAAGCTTTGCTGCATGTGCCTGCCCTTTCTGGCGTATGGCCTGCCTGCATTTTGATGGCTTTGACTTTGGGAAAGATTTTTTCCTTTTTTTTTTTTTTTTGTTTTAAGTATTCATGCCATGTCCCTCATATCTTGCCCCCTAAGTTGTGTCTTCCTCCTTCACTTTTTCCCCTGCTTTTCCAACATCTGTGAGCTTAGTTTTGGCATCTTTTGGTCCTTTGCAATGCACCTGATATAAACCCAGGCCATTTATTTAGAGTCAGTAATTTCCCAAATTTTCTTTTTTTCTCCTCCAATTGCAATTCCTTTGATGTTGTCTCCATTCCAGCGTGTTTGTAGGTCCTTCTTTTCTGTTTTGGCCTTCAGTGGGGATCAATTTTGGCAAGCCTTGCTGCATGTGCCTGCCCTTGCTGGCGTATGGCCTGCCTGCATTTTGATGGCTTTGACTTTGGGAAAGATTTTTTCTTTTTTTTTTTTTTATTATTTTAAGTATTCATGCCATGTTCCTCATATCTTGCCCCCTGTTGTGTCTTCCTCCTTGACTTTTTCCCCTGCTTTTGCAACATCTGTGAGCTTTGTTTTGGCATCTTTTGGTCCTTTGCACTGCACCTGATATAAACCCAGGCCATTTTCTTAGAGTCATTAAATTTCCAAATTTTTCTTTTTTTCTCCTCCAATTGCAAATCCTTTGATGTTGTCTCCATTCCAGCGTGTTTGTAGGTCCTTCTTTTCTGTTTTGGCCTTCAGTGGGGATCAATTTTGGCAAGCTTTGCTGCATGTGCCTGCCCTTGCTGGCGTATGGCCTGCCTGCATTTTGATGGCTTTGACTTTGGGAAAGATTTTTTCTTTTTTTTTTTTTTTATTATTTTAAGTATTCGTGCCATGTCCCTCATATCTTTCCCCCTAAGTTGTGTCTTCCTCCTTGACTTTTTCCCCTGCTTTTGCAACATCTGTGAGCTTAGTTTTTGCATTTTTTGGCCCTTTGCACTGCACCTGATATAAACCCAGGCCTTTTTCTTAGAGTCACTAAATTTCCAAAATTTTCTTTTTTTCTCCTCCAATTGAAATTCCTTTGATGTTGTCTCAATTCCAGCGTGTTTGTAGGTCCTTCTTTTCTGTTTTGGCCTTCAGTGGGGATCAATGTTGGCAAGCTTTGCTGCATGTGCCTGCCCTGGCGGGCGTATGGCCTGCCTGCATTTTGATGGCTTTTACTTTGGGAAAGATTTTTTCTTTTTTTTTTCTTCTTTGTTTTAAGTATTCATGCCATGTCCCTCATATCTTGCCCCCTGTTGTGTCTTCCTCCTTGACTTTTTCCCCTGCTTTTGCAACATCTGTGAGCTTAGTTTTGGCATCTTTTGGTCCTTTGCACTGCACCTGATATAAACCCAGGCCATTTTCTTAGAGTCACTAAATTTCTCAAATTTTCTTTTTTCCTCCTCCAATTGCAATTCCTTTGATGTTGACTCCTTTCCAGCGTGTTTGTAGGTCCTTCTTTACTGTTTTGGCCTTCAGTGGGGATCAATTTTGGCAAGCTTTGCTGCATGTGCCTGCCCTTGCTGGCGTATGGCCTGCCTGCATTTTGATGGCTTTGACTTTGGGAAAGATTTTTTCTTTTTTTTTTCTTCTTTGTTTTAAGTATTCATGCCATGTCCCTCATATCTTGCCCCCTAAGTTGTGTCTTCCTCCTTGACTTTTTCCCCTGCTTTTGCAACATCTGTGAGCTTAGTTTTGGCATCTTTTGGTCCTTTGCAATGCACCTGATATAAACCCCAGGCCATTTTCTTAGAGTCACTAAATTTCCCAAATTTTCTTTTTTTCTCCTCCACTTGCAATTCCTTTGATGTTGACTCCTTTCCAGCTTGTTTGTAAGTCCTTCTTTTTTGTTTTGCCTTCAGTGGGGATGAATTTTGGCAAGTTTTGCTGCATGTGCCTGCCCTTGCTAGCGTATGGCCTGCCTGCATTTTGATGGCTTTGACTTTGGGAAAGATTTTTTCTTTTTTTTTTTTTTTTATTATATTAAGTATTCATGCCATGTCCCTCATATCTTGCTCCCTAAGTTGTGTCTTCCTCCTTGACTTTTTCCCCTGCTTTTGCAACATCTGTGAGCTTAGGTTTGGCATCTTTTGGACCTTTGCACTGCACCTGATAAAACCCCAGGCCACTTTCTAAGAGTCATTAAATTTCCCAATTTTTCTTTTTTTCTCCTCCAATTGCAATTCCTTTGATGTTGACTCCTTTCCAGCTTGTTTGTAAGTCCTTCTTTTTTGTTTTGCCTTCAGTGGGGATCAATTTTGGCAAGCTTTGCTGCATGTGCCTGCCCTTGCTGGCGTATGGCCTGCCTGCATTTTGATGGCTTTGACTTTGGGAAAAATTTATTTTTTTTTTTTTTTTATTATTTTAAGTATTCATGCCATGTCCCTCATATCTTGCCCCCTGTTGTGTCTTCCTCCTTGACTTTTTCCCCTGCTTTTGCAACATCTGTGAGCTTAGTTTTTGCATCTTTTGGTCCTTTGCACTGCACCTGATATAAACCCAGGCCATTTTCTTAGAGTCACTAAATTTCTCAAATTTTCATTTTTTCTCCTCCAATTGCAATTCCTTTGATGTTGACTCCTTTCCAGCGTGTTTGTAGGTCCTTCTTTTCTGTTTTGGCATTCAGTGGGGATCAATTTTGGCAAGCCTTACTGCATGTGCCTGCCCTTGCTGGCGTATGGCCTGCCTGCATTTTGATGGCTTTGACTTTGGGAAAGATTTTTTCCTTTTTTTTTTTTTTTTTATTATATTAATTATTCATGCCATGTCCCTCATATCTTGCCCCCTAAGTTGTGTCTTCCTCCTTGACTTTTTCCCCTGCTTTTGCAACATCTGTGAGCTTAGTTTTGGCACCTTTTGGTCCTTTGCACTGCACCTGATAAAACCCCAGGCCATTTTCTTAGAGTCATTAAATTTCCCAATTTTTTTTTTTTCTCCTCCAATTGCAATTCCTTTGATGGTGTCTCCATTCCAGCGTGTTTGTAAGTCCTTCTTTTCTGTTTTGGCCTTCAGTGGGGATCAACGTTGGCAAGCTTTGCTGCATGTGCCTGCCCTTGCTGGCGTATGGCCTGCCTGCATTTTGATGGCTTTGACTATGGGAAAGATTTTTTCTTTTTTTTTTTTTTATTATATTAAGTATTCATGCCATGTCCCTCATATCTTGCACCCACTAAGTTGTGTCTTCCTCCTTGACTTTTTCCCCTGCTTTTGCAACATCTGTGAGCTTAGTTTTGGCACCTTTTGGTCCTTTGCAATGCAGCTGATTTCCTCACAGCCTAGTTTTTGAAGAGACTAAAATTCCCAATTTTCTGCTTTTTTCAATTGCATTTCATTTGAACCTATCTCCTTTCCAGAGTGTTTGTAAGCCTTTCTTTTGGGATTCGCAAGATTCCTTTTCCCTTCCCGAAAGGAAATCTCATTTCCTTTCGGGAAGGGAAAAGGAATCTTGCGATTTCAATGGAGACCAATAGAGGAATCTTTGGTGCATGTCCCTGCACTTGATGGCAGGCCATGCCTTTTGATGGCTTTGACTTTGGGAAAGATTTTTTTCTTTTTTTGGTTGTTTTCTGAAGTGTTCATGCCATGTCCCTCATATCTTGCCCCCTAAGTTGTGTCTTCCTCCTTGACTTTTTCCCCTGCTTTTGCAACATCTGTGAGCTTAGTTTTGGCATTTTTGGTCCTTTGCAATGCACCTGATATAAACCCAGGCCATTTTTTTAGAGTCAGTAATTTCCCAAATTTTTTTTTTTTCTCCTCCAATTGCAAATCCTTTGATGTTGTCTCCATTCCAGCGTGTTTGTAGGTCCTTCTTTTCTGTTTTGGCCTTCAGTGGGGATCAATTTTGGCAAGCCTTGCTGCATGTGCATGCCCTTGCTGGCGTATGGCCTGCCTGCATTTTGATGGCTTTGACTTTGGGAAAGATTTTTTTCTTTTATTTTTTTTTTTTTTGTTTTAGGTATTCATGCCATGTCCCTCATATCTTGCCCCCTTAGTTGTGTCTTCCTCCTTGACTTTTTCCCCTGCTTTTGCAACATCTGTGAGCTTAGTTTTGGCACCTTTTGGTCCTTTGCAATGCAGCTGATTTCCTCACAGCTTTTTTTTTGAAGAGACTAAAATTCCAGATTTTCTGCTTTTTTCAATTGCATTTCATTTGAACCTATCTCCTTTCCAGAGTGTTTGTAAGCCTTTCTTTTGGGATTCGCAAGATTCTATTTCCCTTCCCGAAAGGAAATTTCATTTCCTTTCCAGAAGGGAAAAGGAATCTTGCGATTTCAATGGGGACCAATAGAGGAATCTTTGGTGCATGTCCCTGCACTTGATGGCAGGCCATGCCTTTTGATGGCTTTGACTTTGGGAAAGATTTTTTTCTTTTTTTGGTTGTTTTCTGAAGTGTTCATGCCATGTCCCTCATATCTTGCCCCCTAAGTTGTGTCTTCCTCCTTGACTTTTTCCCCTGCTTTTGCAACATCTGTGAGCTTAGTTTTGGCATCTTTTGGTCCTTTGCACTGCACCTGATATAAACCCAGGCCATTTTCTTAGAGTCACTAAATTTCTCAAATTTTCTTTATTTCTCCTCCAATTGCAATTCCTTTGATGTTGACTCCTTTCCAGCGTGTTTGTAGGTCCTTCTTTTCTGTTTTGGCCTTCAGTGGGGATCAATTCTGGCAAGCTTTGCTGCATGTGCCTGCCCTTGCTGGCGTATGGCCTGCCTGCATTTTGATGGCTTTGACTTTGGGAAAGATTTTTTCTTTTTTTTTTTTTTTATTATTTTAAGTATTCATGCCATGGCCCTCTTATCTTGCCCCCTGTTGTGTCTTCCTCCTTGACTTTTTCCCCTGCTTTTGCAACACCTGTGAGCTTTGTTTTGGCATCTTTTGGTCCTTTGCACTGCACCTGATATAAACCCAGGCCATTTTCTTAGAGTCATTAAATTTCCCAATTTTTTTTTTTTCTCCTCCAATTGCAAATCCTTTGATGTTGTCTCCATTCCAGCGTGTTTGTAGGTCCTTCTTTTCTGTTTTGGCCTTCAGTGGGGATCAATTTTGGCAAGCTTTGCTGCATGTGCCTGCACTTGCTGGCGTATGGCCTGCCTGCATTTTGATGGCTTTGACTTTGGGAAAGATTTTTTCTTTTTTTTTTTTTTTGTTTTAAGTATTCATGCCATGTCCCTCATATCTTGCTCCCTAAGTTGTGTCTTCCTCCTTGACTTTTTCCCCTGCTTTTGCAACATCTGTGAGCTTAGTTTTGGCACCTTTTGGTCCTTTGCAATGCACCTGATATAAACCCAGGCCATTTTTTTTAGAGTCAGTAATTTCCCAAATTTTCTTTTTTTCTCCTCCAATTGCAAATCTTTTGATGTTGTCTCCATTCCAGCGTGTTTGTAGGTCCTTCTTTTCTGTTTTGGCCTTCAGTGGGGATCAATTTTGGCAAGCTTTGCTGCATGTGCCTGCCCTTGCTGGCGTATGGCCTGCCTGCATTTTGATGGCTTTGACTTTGGTATCGATTTTTTCTTTTTTTTTTTTTTTTGTTTTAAGTATTCAAGCCATGTCCCTCATATCTTGCTCCCTAAGTTGTGTCTTCCTCCTTGACTTTTTCCCCTGCTTTTGCAACATCTGTGAGCTTAGTTTTGGCACCTTTTGGTCCTTGGCAATGCACCTGATATAAACCCAGGCCATTTTTTTCAGAGTCAGTAATTTCCCAAATTTTCTTTTTTTCTCCTCCAATTGCAATTTCTTTGATGTTGACTCCTTTCCAGTGTGTTTGTAGATCCTTCTTTTCTGTTTTGGCCTTCAGTGGGGATCAATTTTGGCAAGCTTTGCTGCATGTGCCCGCACTTGCTGGCGTATGGCCTGCCTGCATTTTGATGGCTTTGACTTTGGGAAAGATTTTTTCTTTTTTTTTTTTTTTATTATTTTAAGTATTCATGCCATGTCCCTCATATCTTGCCCCCTAAGTTGTGTCTTCCTCCTTGACTTTTTCCCCTGCTTTTGCAACATCTGTTAGCTTAGTTTTGGCATCTTTTGGTCCTTTGCACTGCACCTGATAAAACCCCAGGCCACTTTCTAAGAGTCATTAAATTTCCCAATTTTTCTTTTTTTCTCCTCCAATTGCAATTCCTTTGATGTTGACTCCTTTCCAGCTTGGTTGTAAGTCCTTCTTTTTTGTTTTGCCTTCAGTGGGGATCAATTTTGGCAAGCTTTGCTGCATGTGCCTGCCCTTGCTGGCGTATGGCCTGCCTGCATTTTGATGGCTTTGACTTTGGGAAAAATTTTTTCTTTTTTTTTTTTTATTATTTTAAGTATTCATGCCATGTCCCTCTTATCTTGCCCCCTAAGCTGTGTCTTCCTCCTTGACTTTTTCCCCTGCTTTTGCAACATCTGTGAGCTTAGTTTTGGCACCTTTTGGTCCTTTGCAATGCAGCTGATTTCCTCACAGCCTAGTTTTTGAAGAGACTAAAATTCCCAATTTTCTGCTTTTTTCAATTGCATTTCATTTGAACCTATCTCCTTTCCAGAGTGTTTGTAAGCCTTTCTTTTGGGATTCGCAAGATTCCTTTTCCCTTCCCGAAAGGAAATCTCATTTCCTTTCGGGAAGGGAAAAGGAATCTTGCGATTTCAATGGAGACCAATAGAGGAATCTTTGGTGCATGTCCCTGCACTTGATGGCAGGCCATGCCTTTTGATGGCTTTGACTTTGGGAAAGATTTTTTTCTTTTTTTGGTTGTTTTCTGAAGTGTTCATGCCATGTCCCTCATATCTTGCCCCCTAAGTTGTGTCTTCCTCCTTGACTTTTTCCCCTGCTTTTGCAACATCTGTGAGCTTAGTTTTGGCATTTTTGGTCCTTTGCAATGCACCTGATATAAACCCAGGCCATTTTTTTAGAGTCAGTAATTTCCCAAATTTTTTTTTTTTCTCCTCCAATTGCAAATCCTTTGATGTTGTCTCCATTCCAGCGTGTTTGTAGGTCCTTCTTTTCTGTTTTGGCCTTCAGTGGGGATCAATTTTGGCAAGCCTTGCTGCATGTGCATGCCCTTGCTGGCGTATGGCCTGCCTGCATTTTGATGGCTTTGACTTTGGGAAAGATTTTTTTCTTTTATTTTTTTTTTTTTTGTTTTAGGTATTCATGCCATGTCCCTCATATCTTGCCCCCTTAGTTGTGTCTTCCTCCTTGACTTTTTCCCCTGCTTTTGCAACATCTGTGAGCTTAGTTTTGGCACCTTTTGGTCCTTTGCAATGCAGCTGATTTCCTCACAGCTTTTTTTTTGAAGAGACTAAAATTCCAGATTTTCTGCTTTTTTCAATTGCATTTCATTTGAACCTATCTCCTTTCCAGAGTGTTTGTAAGCCTTTCTTTTGGGATTCGCAAGATTCTATTTCCCTTCCCGAAAGGAAATTTCATTTCCTTTCCAGAAGGGAAAAGGAATCTTGCGATTTCAATGGGGACCAATAGAGGAATCTTTGGTGCATGTCCCTGCACTTGATGGCAGGCCATGCCTTTTGATGGCTTTGACTTTGGGAAAGATTTTTTTCTTTTTTTGGTTGTTTTCTGAAGTGTTCATGCCATGTCCCTCATATCTTGCCCCCTAAGTTGTGTCTTCCTCCTTGACTTTTTCCCCTGCTTTTGCAACATCTGTGAGCTTAGTTTTGGCATCTTTTGGTCCTTTGCACTGCACCTGATATAAACCCAGGCCATTTTCTTAGAGTCACTAAATTTCTCAAATTTTCTTTATTTCTCCTCCAATTGCAATTCCTTTGATGTTGACTCCTTTCCAGCGTGTTTGTAGGTCCTTCTTTTCTGTTTTGGCCTTCAGTGGGGATCAATTCTGGCAAGCTTTGCTGCATGTGCCTGCCCTTGCTGGCGTATGGCCTGCCTGCATTTTGATGGCTTTGACTTTGGGAAAGATTTTTTCTTTTTTTTTTTTTTTATTATTTTAAGTATTCATGCCATGGCCCTCTTATCTTGCCCCCTGTTGTGTCTTCCTCCTTGACTTTTTCCCCTGCTTTTGCAACACCTGTGAGCTTTGTTTTGGCATCTTTTGGTCCTTTGCACTGCACCTGATATAAACCCAGGCCATTTTCTTAGAGTCATTAAATTTCCCAATTTTTTTTTTTTCTCCTCCAATTGCAAATCCTTTGATGTTGTCTCCATTCCAGCGTGTTTGTAGGTCCTTCTTTTCTGTTTTGGCCTTCAGTGGGGATCAATTTTGGCAAGCTTTGCTGCATGTGCCTGCACTTGCTGGCGTATGGCCTGCCTGCATTTTGATGGCTTTGACTTTGGGAAAGATTTTTTCTTTTTTTTTTTTTTTGTTTTAAGTATTCATGCCATGTCCCTCATATCTTGCTCCCTAAGTTGTGTCTTCCTCCTTGACTTTTTCCCCTGCTTTTGCAACATCTGTGAGCTTAGTTTTGGCACCTTTTGGTCCTTTGCAATGCACCTGATATAAACCCAGGCCATTTTTTTTAGAGTCAGTAATTTCCCAAATTTTCTTTTTTTCTCCTCCAATTGCAAATCTTTTGATGTTGTCTCCATTCCAGCGTGTTTGTAGGTCCTTCTTTTCTGTTTTGGCCTTCAGTGGGGATCAATTTTGGCAAGCTTTGCTGCATGTGCCTGCCCTTGCTGGCGTATGGCCTGCCTGCATTTTGATGGCTTTGACTTTGGTATCGATTTTTTCTTTTTTTTTTTTTTTTGTTTTAAGTATTCAAGCCATGTCCCTCATATCTTGCTCCCTAAGTTGTGTCTTCCTCCTTGACTTTTTCCCCTGCTTTTGCAACATCTGTGAGCTTAGTTTTGGCACCTTTTGGTCCTTGGCAATGCACCTGATATAAACCCAGGCCATTTTTTTCAGAGTCAGTAATTTCCCAAATTTTCTTTTTTTCTCCTCCAATTGCAATTCCTTTGATGTTGACTCCTTTCCAGCGTGTTTGTAGGTCCTTCTTTTCTGTTTTGGCCTTCAGTGGGGATCAATTTTGGCAAGCTTTGCTGCATGTGCCTGCCCTTGCTGGCATATGGCCTGCCTGCATTTTGATGGCTTTGACTTTGGGAAAGATTTTTTCTTTTTTTTTTTTTAATTATTTTAAGTATTCATGCCATGTCCCTCTTATCTTGCCCCCTGTTGTGTCTTCCTCCTTGACTTTTTCCCCTGCTTTTGCAACATCTGTGAGCTTAGTTTTGGCATCTTTTGGTCCTTTGCACTGCACCTGATATAAACCCAGGCCATTTTCTTAGAGTCATTAAATTTCCCAATTTTTTTTTTTTTCTCCTCCAATTGCAAATCCTTTGATGTTGTCTCCATTCCAGCGTGTTTGTAGGTCCTTCTTTTCTGTTTTGGCCTTCAGTGGGGATCAATTTTGGCAAGCTTTGCTGCATGTGCCTGCACTTGCTGGTGTATGGCCTGCCTGCATTTTGATGGCTTTGACTTTGGGAAAGATTTTTTCTTTTTTTTTTCTTCTTTGTTTTAAGTATTCATGCCATGTCCCTCATATCTTGCCCGCTAAGTTGTGTCTTAATCCTTGACTTTTTCCCCTGCTTTTGCAACATCTGTGAGCTTAGTTTTGGCATCTTTTGGTCCTTTGCACTGCACCTGATAAAACCCCAGGCCACTTTCTAAGAGTCATTAAATTTCCCAATTTTTCTTTTTTTCTCCTCCAATTGCAATTCCTTTGATGTGTACTCCTTTCCATCTTGTTTGTAAGTCCTTCTTTTTTGTTTTGCCTTCAATGGGGATCAATTTTGGCAAGCTTTGCTGCATGTGCCTGCCCTTGCTGGCGTATGGCCTGCCTGCATTTTGATGGCTTTGACTTTGGGAAAGATTTTTTCTTTTTTTTTTTTTTTGTTTTAAGTATTCATGCCATGTCCCTCATATCTTGCTCCCTAAGTTGTGTCTTCCTCCTTGACTTTTTCCCCTGCTTTTGCAACATCTGTGAGCTTAGTTTTGGCACCTTTTGTTCCTTTGCAATGCACCTGATATAAACCCAGGCCATTTTTTTTAGAGTCAGTAATTTCCCAAATTTTCTTTTTTTCTCCTCCAATTGCAAATCTTTTGATGTTGACTCCTTTCCAGCGTGTTTGTAGGTCCTTCTTTTCTGTTTTGGCCTTCAGTGGGGATCAATTTTGGCAAGCTTTGCTGCATGTGCCTGCCCTTGGTGGCGTATGGCCTGCCTGCATTTTCATGGCTTTGACTTTGGGAAAGATTTTTTCTTTTTTTTTTTTTTATTATATTAAGTATTCATGCCATGTCCCTCATATCTTGCTCCCTAAGTTGTGTCTTCCTCCTTGACTTTTTCCCCTGCTTTTGCAACATCTGTGAGCTTAGTTTTGGCATCTTTTGGTCCTTTGCACTGCACCTGATATAAACCCAGGCCATTTTCTTAGAGTCATTAAATTTCCCAATTTTTTTTTTTTTCTCCTCCAATTGCAAATCCTTTGATGTTGTCTCAATTCCAGCGTGTTTGTAGGTCCTTCTTTTCTGTTTTGGCCTTCAGTGGGGATCAATTTTGGCAAGCTTTGCTGCATGTGCCTGCCCTTGCTGGCGTATGGCCTGCCTGCATTTTGATGGCTTTGACTTTGGGAAAGATTTTTTCTTTTTTTTTTTTTTTAATATTTTAAGTATTCATGCCATGTCCCTCATATCTTGCCCCCTAAGTTGTGTCTTCCTCCTTGACTTTTTCCCCTGCTTTTGCAACATCTGTGAGCTTAGTTTTGGCATCTTTTGGTCCTTTGCACTGCACCTGATATAAACCCAGGCCATTTTCTTAGAGTCACTAAATTTCTCAAATTTTTTTTTTCCTCCTCCAATTGCAATTCCTTTGATGTTGACTCCTTTCCAGCGTGTTTGTAGGTCCTTCTTTACTGTTTTGGCCTTCAGTGGGGATCAATTTTGGCAAGCTTTGCTGCATGTGCCTGCCCTTGCTGGCGTATGGCCTGCCTGCATTTTGATGGCTTTGACTTTGGGAAAGATTTTTTCTTTTTTTTTTCTTCATTGTTTTAAGTATTCATGCCATGTCCCTCATATCTTGCCCCCTAAGTTGTGTCTTCCTCCTTGACTTTTTCCCCTGCTTTTGCAACATCTGTGACCTTAGTTTTGGCATCTTTTGGTCCTTTGCAATGCACCTGATATAAACCCCAGGCCATTTTCTTAGAGTCACTAAATTTCCCAGAATTTCTTTTTTTCTCCTCCACTTGCAATTCCTTTGATGTTGACTCCTTTCCAGCTTGTTTGTAAGTCCTTCTTTTTTGTTTTGCCTTCAGTGGGGATGAATTTTGGCAAGCTTTGCTGCATGTGCCTGCCCTTGCCAGCGTATGGCCTGCCTGCATTTTGATGGCTTTGACTTTGGGAAAGATTTTTTCTTTTTTTTTTTTTTTTTATTATATTAAGTATTCATGCCATGTCCCTCATATCTTGCTCCCTAAGTTGTGTCTTCCTCCTTGACTTTTTCCCCTGCTTTTGCAACATCTGTGAGCTTAGTTTTGGCATCTTTTGGTCCTTTGCACTGCACCTGATAAAACCCCAGGCCACTTTCTAAGAGTCATTAAATTTCCCAATTTTTCTTTTTTTCTCCTCCAATTGCAATTCCTTTGATGTTGACTCCTTTCCAGCTTGTTTGTAAGTCCTTCTTTTTTGTTTTGCCTTCAGTGGGGATCAATTTTGGCAAGCTTTGCTGCATGTGCCTGCCCTTGCTGGCGTATGGCCTGCCTGCATTTTGATGGCTTTGACTTTGGGAAAAATTTTTTCTTTTTTTTTTTTTTATTATTTTAAGTATTCATGCCATGTCCCTCTTATCTTGCCTCCTGTTGTGTCTTCCTCCTTGCCTTTTTCCCCTGCTTTTGCAACATCTGTGAGCTTAGTTTTTGCATCTTTTGGTCCTTTGCACTGCACCTGATATAAACCCAGGCCATTTTCTTAGAGTCACTAAATTTCTCAAATTTTCATTTTTTCTCCTCCAATTGCAATTCCTTTGATGTTGACTCCTTTCCAGCGTGTTTGTAGGTCCTTCTTTTCTGTTTTGGCATTCAGTGGGGATCAATTTTGGCAAGCCTTACTGCATGTGCCTGCCCTTGCTGGCGTATGGCCTGCCTGCATTTTGATGGCTTTGACTTTGGGAAAGATTTTTTCTTTTTTTTTTTTTTTATTATATTAATTATTCATGCCATGTCCCTCATATCTTGCCCCCTAAGTTGTGTCTTCCTCCTTGACTTTTTCCCCTGCTTTTGCAACATCTGTGAGCTTAGTTTTGGCACCTTTTGGTCCTTTGCACTGCACCTGATAAAACCCCAGGCCATTTTCTTAGAGTCATTAAATTTCCCAATTTTTTTTTTTTCTCCTCCAATTGCAATTCCTTTGATGGTGTCTCCATTCCAGCGTGTTTGTAAGTCCTTCTTTTCTCTTTTGGCCTTCAGTGGGGATCAATGTTGGCAAGCTTTGCTGCATGTGCCTGCCCTTGCTGGCGTATGGCCTGCCTGCATTTTGATGGCTTTGACTATGGGAAAGATTTTTTTGTTTTTTTTTTTTTATTATTTTAAGTATTCATGCCATGTCCCTCATATCTTGCACCCACTAAGTTGTGTCTTCCTCCTTGACTTTTTCTCCTGCTTTTGCAACATCTGTGAGCTTAGTTTTGGCACCTTTTGGTCCTTTCAATGCACCTGATATAAACCCAGGCCATTTTTTTTAGAGTCAGTAATTTCCCAAATTTTCTTTTTTTCTCCTCCAATTGCAATTTCTTTGATGTTGACTCCTTTCCAGTGTGTTTGTAGATCCTTTTTTCTGTTTTGGCCTTCAGTGGGGATCAATTTTGGCAAGCTTTGCTGCATGTGCCCGCACTTGCTGGCGTATGGCCTGCCTGCATTTTGATGGCTTTGACTTTGGGAAAGATTTTTTCTTTTTTTTTTCTTCATTGTTTTAAGTATTCATGCCATGTCCCTCATATCTTGCTCCCTAAGTTGTGTCTTCCTCCTTGACTTTTTCCCCTGCTTTTGCAACATCTGTGAGCTTAGTTTTGGCATCTTTTGGTCCTTTGCACTGCACCTGATATAAACCCAGGCCATTTTTTAGAGTCACTAAATTTCCCAAATTTTCTTTTTTTCTCCTCCAATTGCAATTCCTTTGATGTTGACTCCTTTCCAGCGTGTTTGTAGGTCCTTCTTTTCTGTTTTGGCCTTCAGTGGGGATCAATTTTGGCAAGCTTTGCTGCATGTGCCTGCCCTTGCTGGCGTATGGCCTGCCTGCATTTTGATGGCTTTGACTTTGGTATCGATTTTTTCTTTTTTTTTTTTTTTTGTTTTAAGTATTCATGCCATGTCCCTCATACCTTGCTCCCTAAGTTGTGTCTTCCTCCTTGACTTTTTCCCCTGCTTTTGCAACATCTGTGAGCTTAGTTTTGGCACCTTTTGGTCCTTGGCAATGCACCTGATATAAACCCAGGCCATTTTTTTCAGAGTCAGTAATTTCCGAAATTTTCGTTTTTTCTCCTCCAATTGCAATTCCTTTGATGTTGACTCCTTTCCAGCGTGTTTGTAGGTCCTTCTTTTCTCTTTTGGCCTTCAGTGGGGATCAATTTTGGCAAGCTTTGCTGCATGTGCCTGCCCTTGGTGGCGTATGGCCTGCCTGCATTTTGATGGCTTTGACTTTGGGAAAGATTTTTTCTTTTTTTTTTCTTCTTTGTTTTAAGTATTCATGCCATGTCCCTCATATCTTGCTCCCTAAGTTGTGTCTTCCTCCTTGACTTTTTCCCCTGCTTTTCCAACATCTGTGAGCTTAGTTTTGGCATCTTTTGGTCCTTTGCACTGCACCTGCTAAAACCCCAGGCCACTTTCTAAGAGTCACTAAATCTCCCAAATTTTTTTTTTTTCTCCTCCAATTGCAATTCCTTTGATGTTGACTCCTTTCCAGCGTGTTTGTAGGTCCTTCTTTTCTGTTTTGGCCTTCAGTGGGGATCAATTTTGGCAAGCTTTGCTGCATGTGCCTGCCCTTGCTGGCATATGGCCTGCCTGCATTTTGATGGCTTTGACTTTGGGAAAGATTTTTTCTTTTTTTTTTCTTCTTTGTTTTAAGTATTCATGCCATGTCCCTCATATCTTGCCCCCTAAGTTGTGTCTTCCTCATTGACTTTTTCCCCTGCTTTTGCAACATCTGTGAGCTTAGTTTTGGCATCTTTTGGTCCTTTGCACTGCACCTGATAAAACCCCAGGCCACTTTCTAAGAGTCATTAAATTTCCCAATTTTTCTTTTTTTCTCCTCCAATTGCAATTCCTTTGATGTGTACTCCTTTCCATCTTGTTTGTAAGTCCTTCTTTTTTGTTTTGCCTTCAATGGGGATCAATTTTGGCAAGCTTTGCTGCATGTGCCTGCCCTTGGTGGCGTATGGCCTGCCTGCATTTTGATGGCTTTGACTTTGGGAAAGATTTTTTCTTTTATTTTTTTTTATTATTTTAAGTATTCATGCCATGGCCCTCTTATCTTGCCCCCTGTTGTGTCTTCCTCCTTGACTTTTTCCCCTGCTTTTGCAACATCTGTGAGCTTAGTTTTGGCATCTTTTGGTCCTTTGCACTGCACCTGATATAAACCCAGGCCATTTTCTTAGAGTCATTAAATTTCCCAAATTTTCTTTTTTTCTCCTCCAATTGCAATTCCTTTGATGTTGACTCCTTTCCAGCTTGTTTGTAAGTCCTTCTTTTTTGTTTTGCCTTCAATGGGGATCAATTTTGGCAAGCTTTGCTGCGTGTGCCTGCCCTTGGTGGCGTATGGCCTGCCTGCATTTTGATGGCTTTGACTTTGGGAAAGATTTTTTCTTTTTTTTTTTTTTATTATTTTAAGTATTCATGCCATGTCCCTCTTATCTTGCCCCCTGTTGTGTCTTCCTCCTTGACTTTTTCCCCTGCTTTTGCAACATCTGTGAGCTCAGTTTTGGCATCTTTTGGTCCTTTGCACTGCACCTGATATAAACCCAGGCCATTTTCTTAGAGTCATTAAATTTCCCAATTTTTTTTTTTTTCTCCTCCAATTGCAAATCCTTTGATGTTGTCTCCATTCCAGCGTGTTTGTAGGTCCTTCTTTTCTGTTTTGGCCTTCAGTGGGGATCAATTCTGGCAAGCTTTGCTGCATGTGCCTGCCCTTGCTGGCGTATGGCCTGCCTGCATTTTGATGGCTTTGACTTTGGTATAGATTTTTTCTCTTTTTTTTTTTTTTGTTTTAAGTATTCATGCCATGTCCCTCATATCTTGCCCCCTGTTGTGTCTTCCTCCTTGACTTTTTCCCCTGCTTTTGCAACATCTGTGAGCTTAGTTTTGGCACCTTTTGGTCCTTTGCACTGCACCTGATAAAACCCCAGGCCACTTTCTTAGAGTCATTAAATTTCCCAATTTTTTTTTTTTTCTCCTCCAATTGCAAATCCTTTGATGTTGTCTCCATTCCAGCGTGTTTGTAGGTCCTTCTTTTCTGTTTTGCCTTCAGTGGGGATCAACTTTGGCAAGCTTTGCTGCATGTGCCTGCCCTTGGTGGCGTATGGCCTGCCTGCATTTTGATGGCTTTGACTTTGGTATAGATTTTTTCTTTTTTTTTTTTTTTGTTTTAAGTATTCCTGCCATGTCCCTCATATCTTGCCCCCTGTTGTGTCTTCCTCCTTGACTTTTTCCCCTGCTTTTGCAACATCTGTGAGCTTAGTTTTGCCACATTTTGGTCCTTTGCAATGCAGCTGATTTCCTCACAGCTTTTTTTTTGAAGAGACTAAAATTCCTAATTTTCTGCTTTTTTCAATTGCATTTCATTTGAACCTATCTCCTTTCCAGAGTGTTTGTAAGCCTTTCTTTTGGGATTCGCAAGATTCCTTTTCCCTTCCCGAAAGGAAATTTCATTTCCTTTCGGGAAGGGAAAAGGAATCTTGCGATTTCAATGGGGACCAATAGAGGAATCTTTGGTGCATGTCCCTGCACTTGATGGCAGGCCATGCCTTTTGATGGCTTTGACTTTGGGAATGATTTTTTTCTTTTTTTGGTTATTTTCTGAAGTGTTCATGCCATGTCCCTCATATCTTGCCCCCTAAGTTGTGTCTTCCTCCTTGAATTTTTCCCCTGCTTTTGCAACATCTGTGAGCTTAGTTTTTGCATCTTTTGGTCCTTTCAATGCACCTGATATAAACCCAGGCCATTTTCTTAGAGTCACTAAATTTCCCAAATTTTCATTTTTTCTCCTCCAATTGCAATTCCTTTGATGTTGACTCCTTTCCAGCGTGTTTGTAGGACCTTCTTTTCTGTTTTGGCCTTCAGTGGGGATCAATTTTGGCAAGCTTTGCTGCATGTGCCTGCCCTTGCTGGCGTATGGCCTGCCTGCATTTTGATGGCTTTGACTTTGGGGAAGATTTTTTCTTTTTTTTTTTTTTTTGTTTTAAGTATTCATGCCATGTCCCTCATATCTTGCTCCCTGAGTTGTGTCTTCCTCCTTGACTTTTTCCCCTGCTTTTGCAACATCTGTGACCTTAGTTTTGGCACCTTTTGGTCCTTTGCACTGCACCTGATAAAACCCCAGGCCATTTTCTTAGAGTCATTAAATTTCCCAATTTTTTTTTTTTCTCCTCCAATTGCAATTCCTTTGATGGTGTCTCCATTCCAGCGTGTTTGTAAGTCCTTCTTTTCTGTTTTGGCCTTCAGTGGGGATCAATGTTGGCAAGCTTTGCTGCATGTGCCTGCCCTTGCTGGCGTATGGCCTGCCTGCATTTTGATGGCTTTGACTATGGGAAAGATTTTTTTGTTTTTTTTTTTTATTATTTTAAGTATTCATGCCATGTCCCTCATATCTTGCACCCACTAAGTTGTGTCTTCCTCCTTGACTTTTTCTCCTGCTTTTGCAACATCTGTGAGCTTAGTTTTGGCACCTTTTGGTCCTTTCAATGCACCTGATATAAACCCAGGCCATTTTTTTTAGAGTCAGTAATTTCCCAAATTTTCTTTTTTTCTCCTCCAATTGCAATTTCTTTGATGTTGACTCCTTTCCAGTGTGTTTGTAGATCCTTCTTTTCTGTTTTGGCCTTCAGTGGGGATCAATTTTGGCAAGCTTTGCTGCATGTGCCTGCACTTGCTGGCGTATGGCCTGCCTGCATTTTGATGGCTTTGACTTTGGGAAAGATTTTTTCTTTTTTTTTTCTTCATTGTTTTAAGTATTCATGCCATGTCCCTCATATCTTGCTCCCTAAGTTGTGTCTTCCTCCTTGACTTTTTCCCCTGCTTTTGCAACATCTGTGAGCTTAGTTTTGGCATCTTTTGGTCCTTTGCACTGCACCTGATATAAACCCAGGCCATTTTTTAGAGTCACTAAATTTCCCAAATTTTCTTTTTTTCTCCTCCAATTGCAATTCCTTTGATGTTGACTCCTTTCCAGCGTGTTTGTAGGTCCTTCTTTTCTGTTTTGGCCTTCAGTGGGGATCAATTTTGGCAAGCTTTGCTGCATGTGCCTGCCCTTGCTGGCGTATGGCCTGCCTGCATTTTGATGGCTTTGACTTTGGTATCGATTTTTTCTTTTTTTTTTTTTTTTGTTTTAAGTATTCATGCCATGTCCCTCATATCTTGCTCCCTAAGTTGTGTCTTCCTCCTTGACTTTTTCCCCTGCTTTTGCAACATCTGTGAGCTTAGTTTTGGCACCTTTTGGTCCTTGGCAATGCACCTGATATAAACCCAGGCCATTTTTTTCAGAGTCAGTAATTTCCGAAATTTTCTTTTTTTCTCCTCCAATTGCAATTCCTTTGATGTTGACTCCTTTCCAGCGTGTTTGTAGGTCCTTCTTTTCTCTTTTGGCCTTCAGTGGGGATCAATTTTGGCAAGCTTTGCTGCATGTGCCTGCCCTTGCTGGCGTATGGCCTGCCTGCATTTTGATGGCTTTGACTTTGGGAAAGATTTTTTCTTTTTTTTTTCTTCTTTGTTTTAAGTATTCATGCCATGTCCCTCATATCTTGCTCCCTAAGTTGTGTCTTCCTCCTTGACTTTTTCCCCTGCTTTTCCAACATCTGTGAGCTTAGTTTTGGCATCTTTTGGTCCTTTGCACTGCACCTGCTAAAACCCCAGGCCACTTTCTAAGAGTCACTAAATTTCCCAAATTTTTTTTTTTTCTCCTCCAATTGCAATTCCTTTGATGTTGACTCCTTTCCAGCGTGTTTGTAGGTCCTTCTTTTCTGTTTTGGCCTTCAGTGGGGATCAATTTTGGCAAGCTTTGCTGCATGTGCCTGCCCTTGCTGGCATATGGCCTGCCTGCATTTTGATGGCTTTGACTTTGGGAAAGATTTTTTCTTTTTTTTTTTTTTATTATTTTAAGTATTCATGCCATGTCCCTCTTATCTTGCCCCCTGTTGTGTCTTCCTCCTTGACTTTTTCCCCTGCTTTTGCAACATCTGTGAGCTTAGTTTTGGCATCTTTTGGTCCTTTGCACTGCACCTGATATAAACCCAGGCCATTTTCTTAGAGTCATTAAATTTCCCAATTTTTTTTTTTTCTCCTCCAATTGCAAATCCTTTGATGTTGTCTCCATTCCAGCGTGTTTGTAGGTCCTTCTTTTCTGTTTTGGCCTTCAGTGGGGATCAATTTTGGCAAGCTTTGCTGCATGTGCCTGCCCTTGCTGGCGTATGGCCTGCCTGCATTTTGATGGCTTTGACTTTGGGAAAGATTTTTTCTTTTTTTTTTTTTTATTATATTAAGTATTCATGCCATGTCCCTCATATCTTGCTCCCTAAGTTGTGTCTTCCTCCTTGACTTTTTCCCCTGCTTTTCCAACATCTGTGAGCTTAGTTTTGGCACCTTTTGGTCCTTTGCACTGCACCTGATAAAACCCCAGGCCACTTTCTAAGAGTCACTAAATTTCCCAAATTTTTTTTTTTTCTCCTCCAATTGCAATTCCTTTGATGTTGACTCCTTTCCAGCGTGTTTGTAGGTCCTTCTTTTCTGTTTTGGCCTTCAGTGGGGATCAATTTTGGCAAGCTTTGCTGCATGTGCCTGCACTTGCTGGTGTATGGCCTGCCTGCATTTTGATGGCTTTGACTTTGGGAAAGATTTTTTCTTTTTTTTTTCTTCTTTGTTTTAAGTATTCATGCCATGTCCCTCATATCTTGCTCCCTAAGTTGTGTCTTCCTCCTTGACTTTTTCCCCTGCTTTTGCAACACCTGTGAGCTCAGTTTTGGCATCTTTTGGTCCTTTGCACTGCACCTGATATAAACCCAGGCCATTTTCTTAGAGTCATTAAATTTCCCAATTTTTTTTTTTTTCTCCTCCAATTGCAAATCCTTTGATGTTGTCTCCATTCCAGCGTGTTTGTAGGTCCTTCTTTTCTGTTTTGGCCTTCAGTGGGGATCAATTCTGGCAAGCTTTGCTGCATGTGCCTGCCCTTGCTGGCGTATGGCCTGCCTGCATTTTGATGGCTTTGACTTTGGTATAGATTTTTTCTCCTTTTTTTTTTTTTGTTTTAAGTATTCATGCCATGTCCCTCATATCTTGCCCCCTGTTGTGTCTTCCTCCTTGACTTTTTCCCCTGCTTTTGCAACATCTGTGAGCTTAGTTTTGGCACCTTTTGGTCCTTTGCACTGCACCTGATAAAACCCCAGGCCACTTTCTAAGAGTCAATAAATTTCCCAAATTTTCTTTTTTTCTCCTCCAATTGCAATTCCTTTGATTTTGACTCCTTTCCAGCTTGTTTGTAAGTCCTTCTTTTTTGTTTTGCCTTCAGTGGGGATCAACTTTGGCAAGCTTTGCTGCATGTGCCTGCCCTTGGTGGCGTATGGCCTGCCTGCATTTTGATGGCTTTGACTTTGGTATAGATTTTTTCTTTTTTTTTTTTTTTTGTTTTAGGTATTCATGCCATGTCCCTCATATCTTGCCCCCTTAGTTGTGTCTTCCTCCTTGACTTTTTCCCCTGCTTTTGCAACATCTGTGAGCTTAGTTTTGGCACCTTTTTGTCCTTTGCAATGCACCTGCTAAAACCCCAGGCCACTTTCTAAGAGTCACTAAATTTCCAAATTTTCTTTTTTTCTCCTCCAATTGCAATTCCTTTGATGTTGACTCCTTTCCAGCATGTTTGTAGGTCCTTCTTTTCTGTTTTAGCCTTCAGTGGGGATCAATTTTGGCAAGCTTTGCTGCATGTGCCTGCCCTTGCTGGCGTATGGCCTGCCTGCATTTTGATGGCTTTGACTTTGGGAAAGATTTTTTCTTTTTTTTTTTTTATTATTTTAAGTATTCATGCCATGTCCCTCATATCTTGCCCCCTAAGTTGTGTCTTCCTCCTTGACTTTTTCCCCTGCTTTTGCAACATCTGTGAGCTTACTTTTGGCATCTTTTGGTCCTTTGCAATGCACCTGATATAAACCCAGGCCATTTTCTTAGAGTCACTAAATTTCCAAAATTTTCTTTTTTTCTCCTCCAATTGCAAATCCTTTGATGTTGTCTCCATTCCAGCGTGTTTGTAGGTCCTTCTTTTCTGTTTTGGCCTTCAGTGGGGATCAATTTTGGCAAGCTTTGCTGCATGTGCCTGCCCTTGCTGGCGTATGGCCTGCCTGCATTTTGATGGCTTTGACTTTGGGAAAGATTTTTTTCTTTTTTTTTTTTTTTTTGTTTTAGGTATTTATGCCATGTCCCTCATATCTTGCCCCCTAAGTTGTGTCTTCCTCCTTGACTTTTTCCACTGCTTTTGCAACATCTGTGAGCTTAGTTTTGCCACATTTTGGTCCTTTGCAATGCAGCTGATTTCCTCACAGCTTTTTTTTTGAAGAGACTAAAATTCCTAATTTTCTGCTTTTTTCAATTGCATTTCATTTGAACCTATCTCCTTTCCAGAGTGTTTGTAAGCCTTTCTTTTGGGATTCGCAAGATTCCTTTTCCCTTCCCGAAAGGAAATTTCATTTCCTTTCGGGAAGGGAAAAGGAATCTTGCGATTTCAATGGGGACCAATAGAGGAATCTTTGGTGCATGTCCCTGCACTTGATGGCAGGCCATGCCTTTTGATGGCTTTGACTTTGGGAATGATTTTTTTCTTTTTTTGGTTATTTTCTGAAGTGTTCATGCCATGTCCCTCATATCTTGCCCCCTAAGTTGTGTCTTAATCCTTGAATTTTTCCCCTGCTTTTGCAACATCTGTGAGCTTAGTTTTTGCATCTTTTGGTCCTTTGCACTGCACCTGATATAAACCCAGGCCATTTTCTTAGAGTCACTAAATTTCCCAAATTTTCATTTTTTCTCCTCCAATTGCAATTCCTTTGATGTTGACTCCTTTCCAGCGTGTTTGTAGGACCTTCTTTTCTGTTTTGGCCTTCAGTGGGGATCAATTTTGGCAAGCTTTGCTGCATGTGCCTGCCCTTGCTGGCGTATGGCCTGCCTGCATTTTGATGGCTTTGACTTTGGGGAAGATTTTTTCTTTTTTTTTTTTTTTTGTTTTAAGTATTCATGCCATGTCCCTCATATCTTGCTCCCTGAGTTGTGTCTTCCTCCTTGACTTTTTCCCCTGCTTTTGCAACATCTGTGAGCTTAGTTTTGGCATCTTTTGGTCCTTTGCACTGCACCTGATATAAACCCAGGCCATTTTCTTAGAGTCATTAAATTTCCCAATTTTTTTTTTTTTCTCCTCCAATTGCAAATCCTTTGATGTTGTCTCAATTCCAGCGTGTTTGTAGGTCCTTCTTTTCTGTTTTGGCCTTCAGTGGGGATCAATTTTGGCAAGCTTTGCTGCATGTGCCTGCCCTTGCTGGCGTATGGCCTGCCTGCATTTTGATGGCTTTGACTTTGGGAAAGATTTTTTCTTTTTTTTTTTTTTATTATTTTAAGTATTCATGCCATGTCCCTCATATCTTGCCCCCTAAGTTGTGTCTTCCTCCTTGACTTTTTCCCCTGCTTTTGCAACATCTGTGAGCTTACTTTTGGCAACTTTTGGTCCTTTGCACTGCACCTGATATAAACCCAGGCCATTTTCTTAGAGTCACTAAATTTCTCAAATTTTCTTTTTTCCTCCTCCAATTGCAATTCCTTTGATGTTGACTCCTTTCCAGCGTGTTTGTAGGTCCTTCTTTACTGTTTTGGCCTTCAGTGGGGATCAATTTTGGCAAGCTTTGCTGCATGTGCCTGCCCTTGCTGGCGTATGGCCTGCCTGCATTTTGATGGCTTTGACTTTGGGAAAAATTTTTTCTTTTTTTTTTTTTATTATTTTAAGTATTCATGCCATGTCCCTCTTATCTTGCCCCCTGTTGTGTCTTCCTCCTTGACTTTTTCCCCTGCTTTTGCAACATCTGTGAGCTTAGTTTTTGCATCTTTTGGTCCTTTGCACTGCACCTGATATAAACCCAGGCCATTTTCTTAGAGTCACTAAATTTCTCAAATTTTCTTTTTTTCTCCTCCAATTGCAATTCCTTTGATGTTGACTCCTTTCCAGCGTGTTTGTAGGTCCTTCTTTTCTGTTTTGGCCTTCAGTGGGGATCAATTTTGGCAAGCCTTACTGCATGTGCCTGCCCTTGCTGGCGTATGGCCTGCCTGCATTTGATGGCTTTGACTTTGGGAAAGATTTTTTCTTTTTTTTTTTTTTTTATTATATTAATTATTCATGCCATGTCCCTCATATCTTGCCCCCTAAGTTGTGTCTTCCTCCTTGACTTTTTCCCCTGCTTTTGCAACATCTGTGAGCTTAGTTTTGGCACCTTTTGGTCCTTTGCACTGCACCTGATAAAACCCCAGGCCATTTTCTTAGAGTCATTAAATTTCCCAATTTTTTTTTTTTCTCCTCCAATTGCAATTCCTTTGATGGTGTCTCCATTCCAGCGTGTTTGTAAGTCCTTCTTTTCTGTTTTGGCCTTCAGTGGGGATCAATGTTGGCAAGCTTTGCTGCATGTGCCTGCCCTTGCTGGCGTATGGCCTGCCTGCATTTTGATGGCTTTGACTATGGGAAAGATTTTTTTGTTTTTTTTTTTTATTATTTTAAGTATTCATGCCATGTCCCTCATATCTTGCACCCACTAAGTTGTGTCTTCCTCCTTGACTTTTTCCCCTGCTTTTGCAACATCTGTGAGCTTAGTTTTGGCACCTTTTGGTCCTTTCAATGCACCTGATATAAACCCAGGCCATTTTTTTTAGAGTCAGTAATTTCCCAAATTTTCTTTTTTTCTCCTCCAATTGCAATTTCTTTGATGTTGACTCCTTTCCAGTGTGTTTGTAGATCCTTCTTTTCTGTTTTGCCTTCAATGGGGATCAATTTTGGCAAGCTTTGCTGCATGTGCCCGCACTTGCTGGCGTATGGCCTGCCTGCATTTTGATGGCTTTGACTTTGGGAAAGATTTTTTCTTTTTTTTTTCTTCATTGTTTTAAGTATTCATGCCATGTCCCTCATATCTTGCCCCCTAAGTTGTGTCTTCCTCCTTGACTTTTTCCCCTGCTTTTCCAACATCTGTGAGCTTAGTTTTGGCATCTTTTGGTCCTTTGCAATGCACCTGATATAAACCCCAGGCCATTTTCTTAGAGTCACTAAATTTCCCAAATTTTCTTTTTTTCTCCTCCACTTGCAATTCCTTTGATGTTGACTCCTTTCCAGCTTGTTTGTAAGTCCTTCTTTTTTGTTTTGCCTTCAGTGTGGATGAATTTTGGCAAGCTTTGCTGCATGTGCCTGCCCTTGCTGGCGTATGGCCTGCCTGCATTTTGATGGCTTTGACTTTGGGAAAAATTTTTTCTTTTTTTTTTTTTATTATTTTAAGTATTCATGCCATGTCCCTCTTATCTTGCCCCCTAAGCTGTGTCTTCCTCCTTGACTTTTTCCCCTGCTTTTGCAACATCTGTGAGCTTAGTTTTGGCACCTTTTGGTCCTTTGCAATGCAGCTGATTTCCTCACAGCCTAGTTTTTGAAGTGACTAAAATTCCCAATTTTCTGCTTTTTTCAATTGCATTTCATTTGAACCTATCTCCTTTCCAGAGTGTTTTTAAGCCTTTCTTTTGGGATTCGCAAGATTCCTTTTCCCTTCCCGAAAGGAAATCTCATTTCCTTTCGGGAAGGGAAAAGGAATCTTGCGATTTCAATGGAGACCAATAGAGGAATCTTTGGTGCATGTCCCTGCACTTGATGGCAGGCCATGCCTTTTGATGGCTTTGACTTTGGGAAAGATTTTTTTCTTTTTTTGGTTGTTTTCTGAAGTGTTCATGCCATGTCCCTCATATCTTGCCCCCTAAGTTGTGTCTTCCTCCTTGACTTTTTCCCCTGCTTTTGCAACATCTGTGAGCTTAGTTTTGGCATCTTTTGGTCCTTTGCACTGCACCTGATATAAACCCAGGCCATTTTCTTAGAGTCATTAAATTTCCCAATTTTTTTTTTTTTCTCCTCCAATTGCAAATCCTTTGATGTTGTCTCAATTCCAGCGTGTTTGTAGGTCCTTCTTTTCTGTTTTGGCCTTCAGTGGGGATCAATTTTGGCAAGCTTTGCTGCATGTGCCTGCCCTTGCTGGCGTATGGCCTGCCTGCATTTTGATGGCTTTGACTTTGGGAAAGATTTTTTCTTTTTTTTTTTTTTTATTATTTTAAGTATTCATGCCATGTCCCTCATATCTTGCCCCCTAAGTTGTGTCTTCCTCCTTGACTTTTTCCCCTGCTTTTGCAACATCTGTGAGCTTAGTTTTGGCATCTTTTGGTCCTTTGCACTGCACCTGATATAAACCCAGGCCATTTTCTTAGAGTCACTAAATTTCTCAAATTTTCTTTTTTCCTCCTCCAATTGCAATTCCTTTGATGTTGACTCCTTTCCAGCGTGTTTGTAGGTCCTTCTTTACTGTTTTGGCCTTCAGTGGGGATCAATTTTGGCAAGCTTTGCTGCATGTGCCTGCCCTTGCTGGCGTATGGCCTGCCTGCATTTTGATGGCTTTGACTTTGGGAAAGATTTTTTCTTTTTTTTTTTTTTTTATTATATTAAGTATTCATGCCATGTCCCTCATATCTTGCTCCCTAAGTTTTGTCTTCCTCCTTGACTTTTTCCCCTGCTTTTGCAACATCTGTGAGCTTAGTTTTGGCATCTTTTGGTCCTTTGCACTGCACCTGATAAAACCCCAGGCCACTTTCTAAGAGTCATTAAATTTCCCAATTTTTCTTTTTTTCTCCTCCAATTTCAATTCCTTTGATGTTGACTCCTTTCCAGCTTGTTTGTAAGTCCTTCTTTTCTGTTTTGGCCTTCAGTGGGGATCAATGTTGGCAAGCTTTGCTGCATGTGCCTGCCCTTGCTGGCGTATGGCCTGCCTGCATTTTGATGGCTTTGACTATGGGAAAGATTTTTTTGTTTTTTTTTTTTATTATTTTAAGTATTCATGCCATGTCCCTCTTATCTTGCCCCCTAAGCTGTGTCTTCCTCCTTGACTTTTTCCCCTGCTTTTGCAACATCTGTGAGCTTAGTTTTGGCACCTTTTGGTCCTTTGCAATGCAGCTGATTTCCTCACAGCCTAGTTTTTGAAGAGACTAAAATTCCCAATTTTCTGCTCTTTTCAATTGCATTTCATTTGAACCTATCTCCTTTCCAGAGTGTTTGTAAGCCTTTCTTTTGGGATTCGCAAGATTCCTTTTCCCTTCCCGAAAGGAAATCTCATTTCCTTTCGGGGAGGGAAAAGGAATCTTGCGATTTCAATGGAGACCAATAGAGGAATCTTTGGTGCATGTCCCTGCACTTGATGGCAGGCCATGCCTTTTGATGGCTTTGACTTTGGGAAAGATTTTTTTCTTTTTTTGGTTGTTTTCTGAAGTGTTCATGCCATGTCCCTCATATCTTGCCCCCTAAGTTGTGTCTTCCTCCTTGACTTTTTCCCCTGCTTTTGCAACATCTGTGAGCTTAGTTTTGGCATCTTTTGGTCCTTTGCACTGCACCTGATATAAACCCAGGCCATTTTCTTAGAGTCATTAAATTTCCCAATTTTTTTTTTTTTCTCCTCCAATTGCAAATCCTTTGATGTTGTCTCAATTCCAGCGTGTTTGTAGGTCCTTCTTTTCTGTTTTGGCCTTCAGTGGGGATCAATTTTGGCAAGCTTTGCTGCATGTGCCTGCCCTTGCTGGCGTATGGCCTGCCTGCATTTTGATGGCTTTGACTTTGGGAAAGATTTTTTCTTTTTTTTTTTTTTTATTATTTTAAGTATTCATGCCATGTCCCTCATATCTTGCCCCCTAAGTTGTGTCTTCCTCCTTGACTTTTTCCCCTGCTTTTGCAACATCTGTGAGCTTAGTTTTGGCATCTTTTGGTCCTTTGCACTGCACCTGATATAAACCCAGGCCATTTTCTTAGAGTCACTAAATTTCTCAAATTTTCTTTTTTCCTCCTCCAATTGCAATTCCTTTGATGTTGACTCCTTTCCAGCGTGTTTGTAGGTCCTTCTTTACTGTTTTGGCCTTCAGTGGGGATCAATTTTGGCAAGCTTTGCTGCATGTGCCTGCCCTTGCTGGCGTATGGCCTGCCTGCATTTTGATGGCTTTGACTTTGGGAAAGATTTTTTCTTTTTTTTTTTTTTTTATTATATTAAGTATTCATGCCATGTCCCTCATATCTTGCTCCCTAAGTTGTGTCTTCCTCCTTGACTTTTTCCCCTGCTTTTGCAACATCTGTGAGCTTAGTTTTGGCATCTTTTGGTCCTTTGCACTGCACCTGATAAAACCCCAGGCCACTTTCTAAGAGTCATTGAATTTCCCAATTTTTCTTTTTTTCTCCTCCAATTTCAATTCCTTTGATGTTGACTCCTTTCCAGCTTGTTTGTAAGTCCTTCTTTTCTGTTTTGGCCTTCAGTGGGGATCAATGTTGGCAAGCTTTGCTGCATGTGCCTGCCCTTGCTGGCGTATGGCCTGCCTGCATTTTGATGGCTTTGACTATGGGAAAGATTTTTTTGTTTTTTTTTTTTATTATTTTAAGTATTCATGCCATGTCCCTCTTATCTTGCCCCCTAAGCTGTGTCTTCCTCCTTGACTTTTTCCCCTGCTTTTGCAACATCTGTGAGCTTAGTTTTGGCACCTTTTGGTCCTTTGCAATGCAGCTGATTTCCTCACAGCCTAGTTTTTGAAGAGACTAAAATTCCCAATTTTCTGCTTTTTTCAATTGCATTTCATTTGAACCTATCTCCTTTCCAGAGTGTTTGTAAGCCTTTCTTTTGGGATTCGCAAGATTCCTTTTCCCTTCCCGAAAGGAAATCACATTTCCTTTCGGGAAGGGAAAAGGAATCTTGCGATTTCAATGGAGACCAATAGAGGAATCTTTGGTGCATGTCCCTGCACTTGATGGCAGGCCATGCCTTTTGATGGCTTTGACTTTGGGAAAGATTTTTTTCTTTTTTTGGTTGTTTTCTGAAGTGTTCATGCCATGTCCCTCATATCTTGCCCCCTAAGTTGTGTCTTCCTCCTTGACTTTTTCCCCTGCTTTTGCAACATCTGTGAGCTTAGTTTTGGCATTTTTGGTCCTTTGCAATGCACCTGATATAAACCCAGGCCATTTTTTTAGAGTCAGTAATTTCCCAAATTTTTTTTTTTTCTCCTCCAATTGCAAATCCTTTGGTGTTGTCTCCATTCCAGCGTGTTTGTAGGTCCTTCTTTTCTGTTTTGGCCTTCAGTGGGGATCAATTTTGGCAAGCTTTGCTGCATGTGCCTGCCCTTGCTGGCGTATGGCCTGCCTGCATTTTGATGGCTTTGACTTTGGGAAAGATTTTTTTCTTTTATTTTTTTTTTTTTTGTTTTAGGTATTCATGCCATGTCCCTCATATCTTGCCCCCTAAGTTGTGTCTTCCTCCTTGACTTTTTCCCCTGCTTTTGCAACATCTGTGAGCTTAGTTTTGGCACCTTTTGGTCCTTTGCAATGCACCTGAAATCCTCACAGCTTTTTTTTTGAAGAGACTAAAATTCCAGATTTTCTGCTTTTTTCAATTGCATTTCATTTGAACCTATCTCCTTTCCAGAGTGTTTGTAAGCCTTTCTTTTGGGATTCGCAAGATTCTATTTCCCTTCCCGAAAGGAAATTTCATTTCCTTTCCAGAAGGGAAAAGGAATCTTGCGATTTCAATGGGGACCAATAGAGGAATCTTTGGTGCATGTCCCTGCACTTGATGGCAGGCCATGCCTTTTGATGGCTTTGACTTTGGGAAAGATTTTTTTCTTTTTTTGGTTGTTTTCTGAAGTGTTCATGCCATGTCCCTCATATCTTGCCCCCTAAGTTGTGTCTTCCTCCTTGACTTTTTCCCCTGCTTTTGCAACATCTGTGAGCTTAGTTTTGGCATCTTTTGGTCCTTTGCACTGCACCTGATATAAACCCAGGCCATTTTCTTAGAGTCAGTAATTTCCCAAATTTTTTTTTTTTCTCCTCCAATTGCAAATCCTTTGGTGTTGACTCCTTTCCAGCGTGTTTGTAGGTCCTTCTTTTCTGTTTTGGCCTTCAGTGGGGATCAATTCTGGCAAGCTTTGCTGCATGTGCCTGCCCTTGCTGGCGTATGGCCTGCCTGCATTTTGATGGCTTTGACTTTGGGAAAGATTTTTTCTTTTTTTTTTTTTCTATTATTTTATGTATTCATGCCATGTCCCTCATATCTTGCTCCCTAAGTTGTGTCTTCCTCCTTGACTTTTTCCCCTGCTTTTGCAACATCTGTGAGCTTAGTTTTGGCATCTTTTGGTCTTTTGCACTGCACCTGATATAAACCCAGGCCATTTTCTTAGAGTCACTAAATTTCCCAAATTTTCTTTTTTTCTCCTCCAATTGCAATTCCTTTGATGTTGACTCCTTTCCAGCGTGTTTGTAGGTCCTTCTTTTCTGTTTTGGCCTTCAGTGGGGATCAATTTTGGCAAGCTTTGCTGCATGTGCCTGCCCTTGCTGGCGTATGGCCTGCCTGCATTTTGATGGCTTTGACTTTGGTATCGATTTTTTCTTTTTTTTTTTTTTTTGTTTTAAGTATTCATGCCATGTCCCTCATATCTTGCTCCCTAAGTTGTGTCTTCCTCCTTGACTTTTTCCCCTGCTTTTGCAACATCTGTGAGCTTAGTTTTGGCACCTTTTGGTCCTTGGCAATGCACCTGATATAAACCCAGGCCATTTTTTTCAGACTCAGTAATTTCCCAAATTTTCTTTTTTTCTCCTCCAATTGCAATTCCTTTGATGTTGACTCCATTACAGCGTGTTTGTAGGTACTTCTTTTCTGTTTTGGCCTTCAGTGGGGATCAATTTTGGCAAGCTTTGCTGCATGTGCCTGCCCTTGGTGGCGTATGGCCTGCCTGCATTTTGATGGCTTTGACTTTGGGAAAGATTTTTTCTTTTTTTTTTCTTCTTTGTTTTAAGTATTCATGCCATGTCCCTCATATCTTGCTCCCTAAGTTGTGTCTTCCTCCTTGACTTTTTCCCCTGCTTTTCCAACATCTGTGAGCTTAGTTTTGGCATCTTTTGGTCCTTTGCACTGCACCTGCTAAAACCCCAGGCCACTTTCTAAGAGTCACTAAATTTCCCAAATTTTTTTTTTTTCTCCGCCAATTGCAATTCCTTTGATGTTGACTCCTTTCCAGCTTGTTTGTAGGTCCTTCTTTTCTGTTTTGGCCTTCAGTGGGGATCAATTTTGGCAAGCTTTGCTGCATGTGCCTGCCCTTGCTGGCATATGGCCTGCCTGCATTTTGATGGCTTTGACTTTGGGAAAGACTTTTTCTTTTTTTTTTTTTTATTATTTTAAGCATTCATGCCATGTCCCTCTTATCTTGCCCCCTGTTGTGTCTTCCTCCTTGACTTTTTCCCCTGCTTTTGCAACATCTGTGAGCTTAGTTTTGGCACCTTTTGGTCCTTTGCAATGCAGCTGATTTCCTCACAGCCTAGTTTTTGAAGAGACTAAAATTCCCAATTTTCTGCTTTTTCCAATTGCATTTCATTTGAACCTATCTCCTTTCCAGAGTGTTTGTAAGCCTTTCTTTTGGGATTCGCAAGATTCCTTTTCCCTTCCCGAAAGGAAATCTCATTTCCTTTCGGGAAAGGAAAAGGAATCTTGCGATTTCAATGGAGACCAATAGAGGAATCTTTGGTGCATGTCCCTGCACTTGATGGCAGGCCATGCCTTTTGATGGCTTTGACTTTGGGAAAGATTTTTTTCTTTTTTTGGTTGTTTTCTGAAGTGTTCATGCCATGTCCCTCATATCTTGCCCCCTAAGTTGTGTCTTCCTCCTTGACTTTTTCCCCTGCTTTTGCAACATCTGTGAGCTTAGTTTTGGCATCTTTTGGTCCTTTGCACTGCACCTGATATAAACCCAGGCCATTTTCTTAGAGTCATTAAATTTCCCAAATTTTTTTTTTTTCTCCTCCAATTGCAATTCCTTTGATGTTGACTCCTTTCCAGCGTGTTTGTAGGTCCTTCTTTTCTGTTTTGGCCTTCAGTGGGGATCAATTTTGGCAAGCTTTGCTGCATGTGCCTGCCCTTGCTGGCGTATGGCCTGCCTGCATTTTGATGGCTTTGACTTTGGGAAAGATTTTTTCTTTTTTTTTTTTTTATTATTTTAAGTATTCATGCCATGTCCCTCTTATCTTGCCCCCTAAGTTGTGTCTTCCTCCTTGACTTTTTCCCCTGCTTTTGCAACATCTGTGAGCTTAGTTTTGGCATCTTTTGGTCCTTTGCACTGCACCTGATATAAACCCAGGCCATTTTCTTAGAGTCATTAAATTTCCCAATTTTTTTTTTTTACTCCTCCAATTGCAAATCCTTTGATGTTGTCTCCATTCCAGCGTGTTTGTAGGTCCTTCTTTTCTGTTTTGGCCTTCAGTGGGGATCAATTTTGGCAAGCTTTGCTGCATGTGCCTGCCCTTGCTGGCGTATGGCCTGCCTGCATTTTGATGGCTTTGACTTTGGGAAAGATTTTTTCTTTTTTTTTTTTTTATTATATTAAGTATTCATGCCATGTCCCTCATATCTTGCTCCCTAAGTTGTGTCTTCCTCCTTGACTTTTTCCCCTGCTTTTCCAACATCTGTGAGCTTAGTTTTGGCATCTTTTGGTCCTTTGCACTGCACCTGCTAAAACCCCAGGCCACTTTCTAAGAGTCACTAAATTTCCCAAATTTTTTTTTTTTCTCCTCCAATTGCAATTCCTTTGATGTTGACTCCTTTCCAGCGTGTTTGTAGGTCCTTCTTTTTTGTTTTGCCTTCAGTGGGGATGAATTTTGGCAAGCTTTGCTGCATGTGCCTGCCCTTGCTAGCGTATGGCCTGCCTGCATTTTGATGGCTTTGACTTTGGGAAAGATTTTTTCTTTTTTTTTTTTTTTTATTATATTAAGTATTCATGCCATGTCCCTCATATCTTGCTCCCTAAGTTGTGTCTTCCTCCTTGACTTTTTCCCCTGCTTTTGCAACATCTGTGAGCTTAGTTTTGGCATCTTTTGGTCCTTTGCACTGCACCTGATAAAACCCCAGGCCACTTTCTAAGAGTCATTAAATTTCCCAATTTTTTTTTTTTCTCCTCCAATTGCAATTCCTTTGATGGTGTCTCCATTCCAGCGTGTTTGTAAGTCCTTCTTTTCTGTTTTGGCCTTCAGTGGGGATCAATGTTGGCAAGCTTTGCTGCATGTGCCTGCCCTTGCTGGCGTATGGCCTGCCTGCATTTTGATGGCTTTGACTATGGGAAAGATTTTTTTGTTTTTTTTTTTTATTATTTTAAGTATTCATGCCATGTCCCTCATATCTTGCCCCCTAAGTTGTGTCTTCCTCCTTGACTTTTTCCCCTGCTTTTGCAACATCTGTGAGCTTAGTTTTGGCATCTTTTGGTCCTTTGCAATGCACCTGATATAAACCCCAGGCCATTTTCTTAGAGTCACTAAATTTCCCAAATTTTCTTTTTTTCTCCTCCACTTGCAATTCCTTTGATGTTGACTCCTTTCCAGCTTGTTTGTAAGTCCTTCTTTTTTGTTTTGCCTTCAGTGTGGATGAATTTTGGCAAGCTTTGCTGCATGTGCCTGCCCTTGCTGGCGTATGGCCTGCCTGCATTTTGATGGCTTTGACTTTGGGAAAGATTTTTTCTTTTTTTTTTTTTATTATATTAGGTATTCATGCCATGTCCCTCATATCTTGCTCCCTAAGTTGTGTCTTCCTCCTTGACTTTTTCCCCTGCTTTTCCAACATCTGTGAGCTTAGTTTTGGCATCTTTTGGTCCTTTGCACTGCACCTGCTAAAACCCCAGGCCACTTTCTAAGAGTCACTAAATTTCCCAAATTTTTTTTTTTTCTCCTCCAATTGCAATTCCTTTGATGTTGACTCCTTTCCAGCGTGTTTGTAGGTCCTTCTTTTTTGTTTTGCCCTCAGTGGGGATGAATTTTGGCAAGCTTTGCTGCATGTGCCTGCCCTTGCTAGCGTATGGCCTGCCTGCATTTTGATGGCTTTGACTTTGGGAAAGATTTTTTCTTTTTTTTTTTTTATAATTTTAAGTATTCATGCCATGTCCCTCTTATCTTGCCCCCTGTTGTGTCTTCCTCCTTGACTTTTTCCCCTGCTTTTGCAACATCTGTGAGCTTAGTTTTTGCATCTTTTGGTCCTTTGCACTGCACCTGATATAAACCCAGGCCATTTTCTTAGAGTCACTAAATTTCTCAAATTTTCATTTTTTCTCCTCCAATTGCAATTCCTTTGATGTTGACTCCTTTCCAGCGTGTTTGTAGGTCCTTCTTTTCTGTTTTGGCATTCAGTGGGGATCAATTTTGGCAAGCCTTACTGCATGTGCCTGCCCTTGCTGGCGTATGGCCTGCCTGCATTTTGATGGCTTTGACTTTGGGAAAGATTTTTTCTTTTTTTTTTTTTTTATTATATTAATTATTCATGCCATGTCCCTCATATCTTGCCCCCTAAGTTGTGTCTTCCTCCTTGACTTTTTCCCCTGCTTTTGCAACATCTGTGAGCTTAGTTTTGGCACCTTTTGGTCCTTTGCACTGCACCTGATAAAACCCCAGGCCATTTTCTTAGAGTCATTAAATTTCCCAATTTTTTTTTTTTCTCCTCCAATTGCAATTCCTTTGATGGTGTCTCCATTCCAGCGTGTTTGTAAGTCCTTCTTTTCTGTTTTGGCCTTCAGTGGGGATCAATGTTGGCAAGCTTTGCTGCATGTGCCTGCCCTTGCTGGCGTATGGCCTGCCTGCATTTTGATGGCTTTGACTATGGGAAAGATTTTTTTGTTTTTTTTTTTTATTATTTTAAGTATTCATGCCATGTCCCTCATATCTTGCACCCACTAAGTTGTGTCTTCCTCCTTGACTTTTTCTCCTGCTTTTGCAACATCTGTGAGCTTAGTTTTGGCACCTTTTGGTCCTTTCAATGCACCTGATATAAACCCAGGCCATTTTTTTTAGAGTCAGTAATTTCCCAAATTTTCTTTTTTTCTCCTCCAATTGCAATTTCTTTGATGTTGACTCCTTTCCAGTGTGTTTGTAGATCCTTCTTTTCTGTTTTGCCTTCAATGGGGATCAATTTTGGCAAGCTTTGCTGCATGTGCCCGCACTTGCTGGCGTATGGCCTGCCTGCATTTTGATGGCTTTGACTTTGGGAAAGATTTTTTCTCTTTTTTTTCTTCATTGTTTTAAGTATTCATGCCATGTCCCTCATATCTTGCCCCCTAAGTTGTGTCTTCCTCCTTGACTTTTTCCCCTGCTTTTGCAACATCTGTGAGCTTAGTTTTGGCATCTTTTGGTCCTTTGCAATGCACCTGATCTAAACCCCAGGCCATTTTCTTAGAGTCACTAAATTTCCCAAATTTTCTTTTTTTCTCCTCCACTTGCAATTCCTTTGATGTTGACTCCTTTCCAGCTTGTTTGTAAGTCCTTGTTTTTTGTTTTGCCTTCAGTGGGGATGAATTTTGGCAAGCTTTGCTGCATGTGCCTGCCCTTGCTGGCGTATGGCCTGCCTGCATTTTGATGGCTTTGACTTTGGGAAAGATTTTTTCTTTTTTTTTTTTTATTATATTAAGTATTCATGCCATGTCCCTCATATCTTGCCCCCTAAGTTGTGTCTTCCTCCTTGACTTTTTCCCCTGCTTTTGCAACATCTGTGAGCTTAGTTTTGGCATCTTTTGGTCCTTTGCACTGCACCTGATAAAACCCCAGGCCACTTTCTAAGAGTCATTAAATTTCCCAATTTTTCTTTTTTTCTCCTCCAATTGCAATTCCTTTGATGTTGACTCCTTTCCAGCTTGCTTGTAAGTCCTTCTTTTTTGTTTTCCCTTAAGTGGGGATCAATTTTGGCAAGCTTTGCTGCATGTGCCTGCCCTTGCTGGCGTATGGCCTGCCTGCATTTTGATGGCTTTGACTTTGGGAAAAATTTTTTCTTTTTTTTTTTTTATTATTTTAAGTATTCATGCCATGTCCCTCTTATCTTGCCCCCTAAGCTGTGTCTTCCTCCTTGACTTTTTCCCCTGCTTTTGCAACATCTGTGAGCTTAGTTTTGGCACCTTTTGGTCCTTTGCAATGCAGCTGATTTCCTCACAGCCTAGTTTTTGAAGAGACTAAAATTCCCAATTTTCTGCTTTTTTCAATTGCATTTCATTTGAACCTATCTCCTTTCCAGAGTGTTTGTAAGCCTTTCTTTTGGGATTCGCAAGATTCCTTTTCCCTTCCCGAAAGGAAATCTCATTTCCTTTCGGGAAGGGAAAAGGAATCTTGCGATTTCAATGGAGACCAATAGAGGAATCTTTGGTGCATGTCCCTGCACTTGATGGCAGGCCATGCCTTTTCATGGCTTTGACTTTGGGAAAGATTTTTTTCTTTTTTTGGTTGTTTTCTGAAGTGTTCATGCCATGTCCCTCATATCTTGCCCCCTAAGTTGTGTCTTCCTCCTTGACTTTTTCCCCTGCTTTTGCAACATCTGTGAGCTTAGTTTTGGCATCTTTTGGTCCTTTGCACTGCACCTGATATAAACCCAGGCCATTTTCTTAGAGTCATTAAATTTCCCAATTTTTTTTTTTTTCTCCTCCAATTGCAAATCCTTTGATGTTGTCTCAATTCCAGCGTGTTTGTAGGTCCTTCTTTTCTGTTTTGGCCTTCAGTGGGGATCAATTTTGGCAAGCTTTGCTGCATGTGCCTGCCCTTGCTGGCGTATGGCCTGCCTGCATTTTGATGGCTTTGACTTTGGGAAAGATTTTTTCTTTTTTTTTTTTTTTATTATTTTAAGTATTCATGCCATGTCCCTCATATCTTGCCCCCTAAGTTGTGTCTTCCTCCTTGACTTTTTCCCCTGCTTTTGCAACATCTGTGAGCTTAGTTTTGGCATCTTTTGGTCCTTTGCACTGCACCTGATATAAACCCAGGCCATTTTCTTAGAGTCACTAAATTTCTCAAATTTTCTTTTTTCCTCCTCCAATTGCAATTCCTTTGATGTTGACTCCTTTCCAGCGTGTTTGTAGGTCCTTCTTTACTGTTTTGGCCTTCAGTGGGGATCAATTTTGGCAAGCTTTGCTGCATGTGCCTGCCCTTGGTGGTGTATGGCCTGCCTGCATTTTGATGGCTTTGACTTTGGGAAAGATTTTTTCTTTTTTTTTTTTTTTGTTTTAAGTATTCATGCCATGTCCCTCATATCTTGCTCCCTAAGTTGTGTCTTCCTCCTTGACTTTTTCCCCTGTTTTGCAACATCTGTGAGCTTAGTTTTGGCACCTTTTGGTCCTTTGCAATGCACCTGATATAAACCAAGGCCATTTTTTTTAGAGTCAGTAAATTTCCCAAATTTTCTTTTTTTTTCCTCCAATTGCAATTCCTTTGATGTTGTCTCCATTCCAGCGTGTTTGTAGGTCCTTCTTTTCTGTTTTGGCCTTCAGTGGGGATCAATTCTGGCAAGCTTTGCTGCATGTGCCTGCCCTTGCTGGCGTATGGCCTGCCTGCATTTTCATGGCTTTGACTTTGGGAAAGATTTTTTCTTTTTTTTTTTTTTATTATATTAAGTATTCATGCCATGTCCCTCATATCTTGCTCCCTAAGTTGTGTCTTCCTCCTTGACTTTTTCCCCTGCTTTTCCAACATCTGTGAGCTTAGTTTTGGCATCTTTTGGTCCTTTGCACTGCACCTGCTAAAACCCCAGGCCACTTTCTAAGAGTCACTAAATTTCGTAAATTTTCTTTTTTTCTCCTCCAATTGCAATTCCTTTGATGTTGACTCCTTTCCAGCGTGTTTGTAAGTCCTTTTTTTCTGTTTTGGCCTTCAGTGGGGATCAATTTTGGCAAGCTTTTCTGCATGTGCCTGCCCTTGGTGGCGTATGGCCTGCCTGCATTTTGATGGCTTTGACTTTGGTATAGATTTTTTGGTTTTTTTTTTTTTTTTTGTTTTATGTATTCATGCCATGTCCCTCATGTCTTGCTCCCTAAGTTGTGTCTTCCTCCTTGACTTTTTCCCCTGCTTTTGCAACATCTGTGAGCTTAGTTTTGGCACCTTTTGGTCCTTTGCAATGCACCTGATACAAACCCAGGCCATTTTTTTTAGAGTCAGTAATTTCCGAAATTTTCTTTTTTCTCCTCCAATTGCCATTCCTTTGATGTTGTCTCCATTCCAGCGTGTTTGTAGGTCCTTCTTTTCTGTTTTGGCCTTTAGTGGGGATCAATTCTGGCAAGCTTTGCTGCATGTGCCTGCACTTGCTGGCGTATGGCCTGCCTGCATTGTGATGGCTTTGACTTTGGGAAAGATTTTTTCTTTTTTTTTTCTTCTTTGTTTTAAGTATTCATGCCATGTCCCTCATATCTTGCCCCATAAGCTGTGTCTTCCTCCTTGACTTTTTCCCCTGCTTTTCCAACATCTGTGAGCTTAGTTTTGGCATCTTTTGGTCCTTTGCAATGCACCTGATAAAACCCCAGGCTACTTTCTAAGAGTCATTAAATTTCCCAAATTTTCTTTTTTTCTCCTCCAATTGCAATTCCTTTGATGTTGACTCCTTTCCAGCTTGTTTGTAAGTCCTTCTTTTTTGTTTTGCCTTCAATGGGGATCAATTTTGGCAAGCTTTGCTGCACATGCCTGCCCTTGGTGGCGTATGGCCTGCCTGCATTTTGATGGCTTTGACTTTGGGAAAGATTTTTTCTTTTTTTTTTTTTTATTATTTTAAGTATTCATGCCATGTCCCTCTTATCTTGCCCCCTGTTGTGTCTTCCTCCTTGACTTTTTCCCCTGCTTTTGCAACATCTGTGAGCTCAGTTTTGGCATCTTTTGGTCCTTTGCACTGCACCTGATATAAACCCAGGCCACTTTCTAAGAGTCACTAAATTTCCCAAATTTTCTTTTTTTCTCCTCCAATTGCAATTCCTTTGAGGTTGTCTCCATTCCAGCGTGTTTGTAGGTCCTTCTTTTCTGTTTTGGCCTTCAGTGGGGATCAATTCTGGCAAGCTTTGCTGCATGTGCCTGCCCTTGCTGGCGTATGGCCTGCCTGCATTTTGATGGCTTTAACTTTGGGAAAGACTTTTTCTCTTTTTTTTTTTTTTAAGTATTCATGCCATGTCCCTCATATCTTGCCCCCTGTTGTGTCTTCCTCCTTGACTTTTTCCCCTGCTTTTGCAACATCGATGAGCTTAGTTTTGGCACCTTTTGGTCCTTTGCACTGCACCTGATAAAACCCCAGGCCACTTTCTAAGAGTCAATAAATTTCCCAAATTTTCTTTTTTTCTCCTCCAATTGCAATTCCTTTGATGTTGACTCCTTTCCAGCTTGTTTGTAAGTCCTTCTTTTTTGTTTTGCCTTCAGTGGGGATCAATTTTGGCAAGCTTTGCTGCATGTGCCTGCCCTTGCTGGCGTATGGCCTGCCTGCATTTTGATGGCTTTGACTTTGGGAAAGATTTTTTCTTTTTTTTTTTTTTATTATTTTAAGTATTCATGCCATGTCCCTCTTATCTTGCCCCCTGTTGTGTCTTCCTCCTTGACTTTTTCCCCTGCTTTTGCAACATCTGTGAGCTTAGTTTTGGCATCTTTTGGTCCTTTGCACTGCACCTGCTAAAACCCCAGGCCACTTTCTAAGAGTCATTAAATTTCGTAAATTTTCTTTTTTTCTCCTCCAATTGCAATTCCTTTGATGTTGACTCCTTTCCAGCGTGTTTGTAGGTCCTTCTTTTCTGTTTTGGCCTTCAGTGGGGATCAATTTTGGCAAGCTTTGCTGCATGTGCCTGCCCTTGCTGGCGTATGGCCTGCCTGCATTTTGATGGCTTTGACTTTGGTTAAGATTTTTTCTTTTTTTTTTTTTTTTTGTTTTAAGTATTCATGCCATGTCCCTCATGTCTTGCTCCCTAAATTGTGTCTTCCTCCTTGACTTTTTCCCCTGCTTTTGCATCATCTATGAGCTTAGTTTTGGCACATTTTGGTCCTTTGCAATGCACCTGATATAAACCCAGGCCATTTTTTTAGAGTCAGTAATTTCCCAAATTTTCTTTTTATCTCCTCCAATTGCCATTCCTTTCATGTTGTCTCCATTCCAGCGTGTTTGTAGGTCCTTCTTTTCTGTTTTGGCCTTCAGTGGGGATCAATTCTGGCAAGCTTTGCTGCATGTGCCTGCACTTGCTGGCGTATGGCCTGCCTGCATTTTGATGGCTTTGACTTTGGGAAAGATTTTTTCTTTTTTTTTTTTTATTATTTTAGGTATTCATGCCATGTCCCTCTTATCTTGCCCCCTGTTGTGTCTTCCTCCTTGACTTTTTCCCCTGCTTTTGCAACATCTGTGAGCTTAGTTTTGGCACCTTTTGGTCCTTTGCACTGCACCTGATAAAACCCCAGGCCACTTTCTAAGAGTCAATAAATTTCCCAAATTTTCTTTTTTTCTCCTCCAATTGCAATTCCTTTGGTGTTGACTCCTTTCCAGCTTGTTTGTAAGTCCTTCTTTTTTGTTTTGCCTTCAGTGGGGATCAATTTTGGCAAGCTTTGCTGCATGTGCCTGCCCTTGCTGGCGTATGGCCTGCCTGCATTTTGATGGCTTTGACTTTGGGAAAGATTTTTTCTTTTTTTTTTTTTTATTATTTTAAGTATTCATGCCATGTCCCTCTTATCTTGCCCCCTGTTGTGTCTTCGTCCTTGACTTTTTCCCCTGCTTTTCCAACATCTGTGAGCTTAGTTTTGGCATCTTTTGGTCCTTTGCACTGCACCTGCTAAAACCCCAGGCCACTTTCTAAGAGTCATTAAATTTCGTAAATTTTCTTTTTTTCTCCTCCAATTGCAATTCCTTTGATGTTGACTCCTTTCCAGCGTGTTTGTAAGTCCTTTTTTTCTGTTTTGGCCTTCAGTGGGGATCAATTTTGGCAAGCTTTTCTGCATGTGCCTGCCCTTGGTGGCGTATGGCCTGCCTGCATTTTGATGGCTTTGACTTTGGGAAAGATTTTTTCTTTTTTTTTTTTTTTTTTGTTTTAAGTATTCATGCCATGTCCCTCATGTCTTGCTCCCTAAATTGTGTCTTCCTCCTTGACTTTTTCCCCTGCTTTTGCATCATCTATGAGCTTAGTTTTGGCACATTTTGGTCCTTTGCAATGCACCTGATATAAACCCAGGCCATTTTTTTTAGAGTCAGTAATTTCCCAAATTTTCTTTTTATCTCCTCCAATTGCCATTCCTTTGATGATGTCTCCATTCCAGCGTGTTTGTAGGTCCTTCTTTTCTGTTTTGGCCTTCAGTGGGGATCAATTCTGGCAAGCTTTGCTGCATGTGCCTGCACTTGCTGGCGTATGGCCTGCCTGCATTTTGATGGCTTTGACTTTGGGAAAGATTTTTTCTTTTTTTTTTTTTTATTATTTTAGGTATTCATGCCATGTCCCTCTTATCTTGCCCCCTGTTGTGTCTTCCTCCTTGACTTTTTCCCCTGCTTTTGCAACATCTGTGAGCTTAGTTTTGGCATCTTTTGGTCTTTTGCACTGCACCTGATATAAACCCAGGCCATTTTCTTAGAGTCACTAAATTTCCCAAATTTTCTTTTTTTCTCCTCCAATTGCAATTCCTTTGATGTTGTCTCCATTCCAGCGTGTTTGTAGGTCCTTCTTTTCTGTTTTGGCCTTCAGTGGGGATCAATTTTGGCAAGCTTTGCTGCATGTGCCTGCCCTTGCTGGCATATGGCCTGCCTGCATTTTGATGGCTTTGACTTTGGGAAAGATTTTTTCTTTTTTTTTTTTTTTTTGTTTTAAGTATTCATGCCATGTCCCTCATATCTTGCTCCCTAAGTTGTGTCTTCCTCCTTGACTTTTTCCCCTGCTTTTCCAACATCTGTGAGCTTAGTTTTGGCATCTTTTGGTCCTTTGCACTGCACCTGCTAAAACCCCAGGCCACTTTCTAAGAGTCATTAAATTTCCCAGATTTTCTTTTTTTCTCCTCCAATTGCAATTCCTTTGATGTTGACTCCTTTCCAGCTTGTTTGTAAGTCCTTCTTATTTGTTTTGCCCTCAGTGGGGATCAATTTTGGCAAGCTTTGCTGCATGTGCCTGCCCTTGCTGGCGTATGGCCTGCCTGCATTTTGATGGCTTTGACTTTGGGAAAGATTTTTTCTTTTTTTTTTTTTTATTATTTTAAGTATTCATGCCATGTCCCTCTTATCTTGCCCCCTGTTGTGTCTTCCTCCTTGACTTTTTCCCCTGCTTTTGCAACATCTGTGAGCTTAGTTTTGGCATCTTTTGGTCCTTTGCACTGCACCTGATATAAACCCAGGCCATTTTCTTAGAGTCATTAAATTTCCCAATTTTTTTTTTTTTCTCCTCCAATTGCAAATCCTTTGATGTTGTCTCCATTCCAGCGTGTTCGTAGGTCCTTCTTTTCTGTTTTGGCCTTCAGTGGGGATCAATTTTGGCAAGCTTTGATGCATGTGCCTGCCCTTGGTGGCGTATGGCCTGCCTGCATTTTGATGGCTTTGACTTTGGGAAAGATTTTTTCTTTTTTTTTTTTTTTATTATGTTAAGTATTCATGCCATGTCCCTCATATCTTGCTCCCTAAGTTGTGTCTTCCTCCTTGACTTTTTCCCCTGCTTTTCCAACATCTGTGAGCTTAGTTTTGGCATCTTTTGGTCCTTTGCACTGCACCTGCTAAAACCCCAGGCCACTTTCTAAGAGTCACTAAATTTCCCAAAATATTTTTTTTTCTCCTCCAATTGCAATTCCTTTGAGGTTGTCTCCATTCCAGCGTGTTTGTAGGTCCTTCTTTTCTGTTTTGGCCTTCAGTGGGGATCAATTCTGGCAAGCTTTGCTGCATGTGCCTGCCCTTGCTGGCGTATGGCCTGCCTGCATTTTGATGGCTTTGACTTTGGGAAAGATTTTTTCTCTTTTTTTTTTTTTTAAGTATTCATGCCATGTCCCTCATATCTTGCCCCCTGTTGTGTCTTCCTCCTTGACTTTTTCCCCTGCTTTTGCAACATCTGTGAGCTTAGTTTTGGCACCTTTTGGTCCTTTGCACTGCACCTGATAAAACCCCAGGCCACTTTCTAAGAGTCAATAAATTTCCCAAATTTTCTTTTTTTCTCCTCCAATTGCAATTCCTTTGATGTTGACTCCTTTCCAGCTTGTTTGTAAGTCCTTCTTTTTTGTTTTGCCTTCAGTGGGGATCAATTTTGGCAAGCTTTGCTGCATGTGCCTGCCCTTGCTGGCGTATGGCCTGCCTGCATTTTGATGGCTTTGACTTTGGGAAAGATTTTTTCTTTTTTTTTTTTTTATTATTTTAAGTATTCATGCCATGTCCCTCTTATCTTGCCCCCTGTTGTGTCTTCCTCCTTGACTTTTTCCCCTGCTTTTGCAACATCTGTGAGCTCAGTTTTGGCATCTTTTGGTCCTTTGCACTGCACCTGATAGAAACCCAGGCCATTTTCTTAGAGTCATTAAATTTCCCAATTTTTTTTTTTTCTCCTCCAATTGCAAATCCTTTGATGTTGTCTCCATTCCAGCGTGTTTGTACGTCCTTCTTTTCTGTTTTGGCCTTCAGTGGGGATCAATTTTGGCAAGCTTTGCTGCATGTGCCTGCCCTTGGTGGTGTATGGCCTGCCTGCATTTTGATGGCTTTGACTTTGGGAAAGATTTTTTCTTTTTTTTTTTTTTTGTTTTAAGTATTCATGCCATGTCCCTCATATCTTGCTCCCTAAGTTGTGTCTTCCTCCTTGACTTTTTCCCCTGCTTTTGCAACATCTGTGAGCTTAGTTTTGGCACCTTTTGGTCCTTTGCAATGCACCTGATATAAACCAAGGCCATTTTTTTTAGAGTCAGTAAATTTCCCAAATTTTCTTTTTTTTTCCTCCAATTGCAATTCCTTTGATGTTGTCTCCATTCCAGCGTGTTTGTAGGTCCTTCTTTTCTGTTTTGGCCTTCAGTGGGGATCAATTCTGGCAAGCTTTGCTGCATGTGCCTGCACTTGCTGGCGTATGGCCTGCCTGCATTTTGATGGCTTTGACTTTGGGAAAGATTTTTTCTTTTTTTTTTTTTTTATTATTTTAGGTATTCATGCCATGTCCCTCTTATCTTGCCCCCTGTTGTGTCTTCCTCCTTGACTTTTTCCCCTGCTTTTGCAACATCTGTGAGCTTAGTTTTGGCATCTTTTGGTCTTTTGCACTGCACCTGATATAAACCCAGGCCATTTTCTTAGAGTCACTAAATTTCCCAAATTTTCTTTTTTTCTCCTCCAATTGCAATTCCTTTGATGTTGACTCCTTTCCAGCGTGTTTGTAGGTCCTTCTTTTCTGTTTTGGCCTTCAGTGGGGATCAATTTTGGCAAGCTTTGCTGCATGTGCCTGCCCTTGCTGGCATATGGCCTGCCTGCATTTTGATGGCTTTGACTTTGGGAAAGATTTTTTCTTTTTTTTTTTTTTTTTGTTTTAAGTATTCATGCCATGTCCCTCATATCTTGCTCCCTAAGTTGTGTCTTCCTCCTTGACTTTTTCCCCTGCTTTTCCAACATCTGTGAGCTTAGTTTTGGCATCTTTTGGTCCTTTGCACTGCACCTGCTAAAACCCCAGGCCACTTTCTAAGAGTCATTAAATTTCCCAGATTTTCTTTTTTTCTCCTCCAATTGCAATTCCTTTGATGTTGACTCCTTTCCAGCTTGTTTGTAAGTCCTTCTTATTTGTTTTGCCCTCAGTGGGGATCAATTTTGGCAAGCTTTGCTGCATGTGCCTGCCCTTGCTGGCGTATGGCCTGCCTGCATTTTGATGGCTTTGACTTTGGGAAAGATTTTTTCTTTTTTTTTTTTTATTATTTTAAGTATTCATGCCATGTCCCTCTTATCTTGCCCCCTGTTGTGTCTTCCTCCTTGACTTTTTCCCCTGCTTTTGCAACATCTGTGAGCTTAGTTTTGGCATCTTTTGGTCCTTTGCACTGCACCTGATATAAACCCAGGCCATTTTCTTAGAGTCATTAAATTTCCCAATTTTTTTTTTTTTCTCCTCCAATTGCAAATCCTTTGATGTTGTCTCCATTCCAGCGTGTTCGTAGGTCCTTCTTTTCTGTTTTGGCCTTCAGTGGGGATCAATTTTGGCAAGCTTTGATGCATGTGCCTGCCCTTGGTGGCGTATGGCCTGCCTGCATTTTGATGGCTTTGACTTTGGGAAAGATTTTTTCTTTTTTTTTTTTTTTATTATGTTAAGTATTCATGCCATGTCCCTCATATCTTGCTCCCTAAGTTGTGTCTTCCTCCTTGACTTTTTCCCCTGCTTTTCCAACATCTGTGAGCTTAGTTTTGGCATCTTTTGGTCCTTTGCACTGCACCTGCTAAAACCCCAGGCCACTTTCTAAGAGTCACTAAATTTCCCAAAATATTTTTTTTTCTCCTCCAATTGCAATTCCTTTGAGGTTGTCTCCATTCCAGCGTGTTTGTAGGTCCTTCTTTTCTGTTTTGGCCTTCAGTGGGGATCAATTCTGGCAAGCTTTGCTGCATGTGCCTGCCCTTGCTGGCGTATGGCCTGCCTGCATTTTGATGGCTTTGACTTTGGGAAAGATTTTTTCTCTTTTTTTTTTTTTTAAGTATTCATGCCATGTCCCTCATATCTTGCCCCCTGTTGTGTCTTCCTCCTTGACTTTTTCCCCTGCTTTTGCAACATCTGTGAGCTTAGTTTTGGCACCTTTTGGTCCTTTGCACTGCACCTGATAAAACCCCAGGCCACTTTCTAAGAGTCAATAAATTTCCCAAATTTTCTTTTTTTCTCCTCCAATTGCAATTCCTTTGATGTTGACTCCTTTCCAGCTTGTTTGTAAGTCCTTCTTTTTTGTTTTGCCTTCAGTGGGGATCAATTTTGGCAAGCTTTGCTGCATGTGCCTGCCCTTGCTGGCGTATGGCCTGCCTGCATTTTGATGGCTTTGACTTTGGGAAAGATTTTTTCTTTTTTTTTTTTTTATTATTTTAAGTATTCATGCCATGTCCCTCTTATCTTGCCCCCTGTTGTGTCTTCCTCCTTGACTTTTTCCCCTGCTTTTGCAACATCTGTGAGCTCAGTTTTGGCATCTTTTGGTCCTTTGCACTGCACCTGATAGAAACCCAGGCCATTTTCTTAGAGTCATTAAATTTCCCAATTTTTTTTTTTTCTCCTCCAATTGCAAATCCTTTGATGTTGTCTCCATTCCAGCGTGTTTGTACGTCCTTCTTTTCTGTTTTGGCCTTCAGTGGGGATCAATTTTGGCAAGCTTTGCTGCATGTGCCTGCCCTTGCTGGCGTATGGCCTGCCTGCATTTTGATGGCTTTGACTTTGGGAAAGATTTTTTCTTTTTTTTTTTTTTTGTTTTAAGTATTCATGCCATGTCCCTCATATCTTGCTCCCTAAGTTGTGTCTTCCTCCTTGACTTTTTCCCCTGCTTTTGCAACATCTGTGAGCTTAGTTTTGGCACCTTTTGGTCCTTTGCAATGCACCTGATATAAACCAAGGCCATTTTTTTTAGAGTCAGTAAATTTCCCAAATTTTCTTTTTTTTTCCTCCAATTGCAATTCCTTTGATGTTGTCTCCATTCCAGCGTGTTTGTAGGTCCTTCTTTTCTGTTTTGGCCTTCAGTGGGGATCAATTCTGGCAAGCTTTGCTGCATGTGCCTGCCCTTGCTGGCGTATGGCCTGCCTGCATTTTCATGGCTTTGACTTTGGGAAAGATTTTTTCTTTTTTTTTTTTTTATTATTTTAGGTATTCATGCCATGTCCCTCATATCTTGCTCCCTAAGTTGTGTCTTCCTCCTTGACTTTTTCCCCTGCTTTTGCAACATCTGTGAGCTTAGTTTTGGCATCTTTTGGTCCTTTGCACTGCACCTGATAATACCCCAGGCCACTTTCTAAGAGTCATTAAATTTCCCAAATTTTCTTTTTTTCTCCTCCAATTGCAATTGCTTTGATGTTGACTCCTTTCCAGCTTGTTTGTAAATCCTTCTTTTTTGTTTTGCCTTCAGTGGGGATCAATTTTGGCAAGCTTTCCTGCATGTGCCTGCCCTTGCTGGCATATGGCCTGCCTGCATTTTGATGGCTTTGACTTTGGGAAAGATTTTTTCTTTTTTTTTTTTTTATTATTTTAAGTATTCATGCCATGTCCCTCTTATCTTGCCCCCTGTTGTGTCATCCTCCTTGACTTTTTCCCCTGCTTTTGCAACATCTGTGAGCTTAGTTTTGGCATCTTTTGGTCCTTTGCACTGCACCTGCTAAAACCCCAGGCCACTTTCTAAGAGTCACTAAATTTCGTAAATTTTCTTTTTTTCTCCTCCAATTGCAATTCCTTTGATGTTGACTCCTTTCCAGCGTGTTTGTAAGTCCTTTTTTTCTGTTTTGGCCTTCAGTGGGGATCAATTTTGGCAAGCTTTTCTGCATGTGCCTGCCCTTGGTGGCGTATGGCCTGCCTGCATTTTGATGGCTTTGACTTTGGTATAGATTTTTTGTTTTTTTTTTTTTTTTTGTTTTATGTATTCATGCCATGTCCCTCATGTCTTGCTCCCTAAGTTGTGTCTTCCTCCTTGACTTTTTCCCCTGCTTTTGCAACATCTGTGAGCTTAGTTTTGGCACCTTTTGGTCCTTTGCAATGCACCTGATACAAACCCAGGCCATTTTTTTTAGAGTCAGTAATTTCCGAAATTTTCTTTTTTCTCCTCCAATTGCCATTCCTTTGATGTTGTCTCCATTCCAGCGTGTTTGTAGGTCCTTCTTTTCTGTTTTGGCCTTCAGTGGGGATCAATTCTGGCAAGCTTTGCTGCATGTGCCTGCACTTGCTGGCGTATGGCCTGCCTGCATTGTGATGGCTTTGACTTTGGGAAAGATTTTTTCTTTTTTTTTTTCTTCTTTGTTTTAAGTATTCATGCCATGTCCCTCATATCTTGCCCCATAAGCTGTGTCTTCCTCCTTGACTTTTTCCCCTGCTTTTCCAACATCTGTGAGCTTAGTTTTGGCATCTTTTGGTCCTTTGCAATGCACCTGATAAAACCCCAGGCTACTTTCTAAGAGTCATTAAATTTCCCAAATTTTCTTTTTTTCTCCTCCAATTGCAATTCCTTTGATGTTGACTCCTTTCCAGCTTGTTTGTAAGTCCTTCTTTTTTGTTTTGCCTTCAATAGGGATCAATTTTGGCAAGCATTGCTGCACATGCCTGCCCTTGGTGGCGTATGGCCTGCCTGCATTTTGATGGCTTTGACTTTGGGAAAAATTTTTTCTTTTTTTTTTTTTTATTATTTTAAGTATTCATGCCATGTCCCTCTTATCTTGCCCCCTGTTGTGTCTTCCTCCTTGACTTTTTCCCCTGCTTTTGCAACATCTGTGAGCTCAGTTTTGGCATCTTTTGGTCCTTTGCACTGCACCTGATATAAACCCAGGCCACTTTCTAAGAGTCACTAAATTTCCCAAATTTTCTTTTTTTCTCCTCCAATTGCAATTCCTTTGAGGTTGTCTCCATTCCAGCGTGTTTGTAGGTCCTTCTTTTCTGTTTTGGCCTTCAGTGGGGATCAATTCTGGCAAGCTTTGCTGCATGTGCCTGCCCTTGCTGGCGTATGGCCTGCCTGCATTTTGATGGCTTTGACTTTGGGAAAGACTTTTCTCTTTTTTTTTTTTTTAAGTATTCATGCCATGTCCCTCATATCTTGCCCCCTGTTGTGTCTTCCTCCTTGACTTTTTCCCCTGCTTTTGCAACATCTGTGAGCTTAGTTTTGGCACCTTTTGGTCCTTTGCACTGCACCTGATAAAACCCCAGGCCACTTTCTAAGAGTCAATAAATTTCCCAAATTTTCTTTTTTTCTCCTCCAATTGCAATTCCTTTGATGTTGACTCCTTTCCAGCTTGTTTGTAAGTCCTTCTTTTTTGTTTTGCCTTCAGTGGGGATCAATTTTGGCAAGCTTTGCTGCATGTGCCTGCCCTTGCTGGCGTATGGCCTGCCTGCATTTTGATGGCTTTGACTTTGGGAAAGATTTTTTCTTTTTTTTTTTTTTATTATTTTAAGTATTCATGCCATGTCCCTCTTATCTTGCCCCCTGTTGTGTCTTCCTCCTTGACTTTTTCCCCTGCTTTTGCAACATCTGTGAGCTTAGTTTTGGCATCTTTTGGTCCTTTGCACTGCACCTGCTAAAACCCCAGGCCACTTTCTAAGAGTCATTAAATTTCGTAAATTTTCTTTTTTTCTCCTCCAATTGCAATTCCTTTGATGTTGACTCCTTTCCAGCGTGTTTGTAGGTCCTTCTTTTCTGTTTTGGCCTTCAGTGGGGATCAATTTTGGCAAGCTTTGCTGCATGTGCCTGCCCTTGGTGGCGTATGGCCTGCCTGCATTTTGATGGCTTTGACTTTGGTTAAGATTTTTTCTTTTTTTTTTTTTTTTTGTTTTAAGTATTCATGCCATGTCCCTCATGTCTTGCTCCCTAAATTGTGTCTTCCTCCTTGACTTTTTCCCCTGCTTTTGCATCATCTATGAGCTTAGTTTTGGCACATTTTGGTCCTTTGCAATGCACCTGATATAAACCCAGGCCATTTTTTTAGAGTCAGTAATTTCCCAAATTTTCTTTTTATCTCCTCCAATTGCCATTCCTTTCATGTTGTCTCCATTCCAGCGTGTTTGTAGGTCCTTCTTTTCTGTTTTGGCCTTCAGTGGGGATCAATTCTGGCAAGCTTTGCTGCATGTGCCTGCACTTGCTGGCGTATGGCCTGCCTGCATTTTGATGGCTTTGACTTTGGGAAAGATTTTTTCTTTTTTTTTTTTTTATTATTTTAGGTATTCATGCCATGTCCCTCTTATCTTGCCCCCTGTTGTGTCTTCCTCCTTGACTTTTTCCCCTGCTTTTGCAACATCTGTGAGCTTAGTTTTGGCACCTTTTGGTCCTTTGCACTGCACCTGATAAAACCCCAGGCCACTTTCTAAGAGTCAATAAATTTCCCAAATTTTCTTTTTTTCTCCTCCAATTGCAATTCCTTTGGTGTTGACTCCTTTCCAGCTTGTTTGTAAGTCCTTCTTTTTTGTTTTGCCTTCAGTGGGGATCAATTTTGGCAAGCTTTGCTGCATGTGCCTGCCCTTGCTGGCGTATGGCCTGCCTGCATTTTGATGGCTTTGACTTTGGGAAAGATTTTTTCTTTTTTTTTTTTTTATTATTTTAAGTATTCATGCCATGTCCCTCTTATCTTGCCCCCTGTTGTGTCTTCGTCCTTGACTTTTTCCCCTGCTTTTCCAACATCTGTGAGCTTAGTTTTGGCATCTTTTGGTCCTTTGCACTGCACCTGCTAAAACCCCAGGCCACTTTCTAAGAGTCATTAAATTTCGTAAATTTTCTTTTTTTCTCCTCCAATTGCAATTCCTTTGATGTTGACTCCTTTCCAGCGTGTTTGTAGGTCCTTCTTTTCTGTTTTGGCCTTCAGTGGGGATCAATTTTGGCAAGCTTTTCTGCATGTGCCTGCCCTTGGTGGCGTATGGCCTGCCTGCATTTTGATGGCTTTGACTTTGGGAAAGATTTTTTCTTTTTTTTTTTTTTTTTTGTTTTAAGTATTCATGCCATGTCCCTCATGTCTTGCTCCCTAAATTGTGTCTTCCTCCTTGACTTTTTCCCCTGCTTTTGCATCATCTATGAGCTTAGTTTTGGCACATTTTGGTCCTTTGCAATGCACCTGATATAAACCCAGGCCATTTTTTTTAGAGTCAGTAATTTCCCAAATTTTCTTTTTATCTCCTCCAATTGCCATTCCTTTGATGATGTCTCCATTCCAGCGTGTTTGTAGGTCCTTCTTTTCTGTTTTGGCCTTCAGTGGGGATCAATTCTGGCAAGCTTTGCTGCATGTGCCTGCACTTGCTGGCGTATGGCCTGCCTGCATTTTGATGGCTTTGACTTTGGGAAAGATTTTTTCTTTTTTTTTTTTTTATTATTTTAGGTATTCATGCCATGTCCCTCTTATCTTGCCCCCTGTTGTGTCTTCCTCCTTGACTTTTTCCCCTGCTTTTGCAACATCTGTGAGCTTAGTTTTGGCATCTTTTGGTCCTTTGCTCTGCACCTGATATAAACCCAGGCCATTTTCTTAGAGTCATTAAATTTCCCAAATTTTCTTTTTTTCTCCTCCAATTGCGAATCCTTTGATGTTGTCTCCATTCCAGCGTGTTTGTAGGTCCTTCTTTTCTGTTTTGGCCTTCAGTGGGGATCAATTTTGGCAAGCTTTGCTGCATGTGCCTGCCCTTGCTGGCATATGGCCTGCCTGCATTTTGATGGCTTTGACTTTGGGAAAGATTTTTTCTTTTTTTTTTTTTTTTTTGTTTTAAGTATTCATGCCATGTCCCTCATATCTTGCTCCCTAAGTTGTGTCTTCCTCCTTGACTTTTTCCCCTGCTTTTCCAACATCTGTGAGCTTAGTTTTGGCATCTTTTGGTCCTTTGCACTGCACCTGCTAAAACCCCAGGCCACTTTCTAAGAGTCATTAAATTTCGTAAATTTTCTTTTTTTCTCCTCCAATTGCAATTCCTTTGATGTTGACTCCTTTCCAGCTTGTTTGTAAGTCCTTCTTATTTGTTTTGCCCTCAGTGGGGATCAATTTTGGCAAGCTTTGCTGCATGTGCCTGCCCTTGCTGGCGTATGGCCTGCCTGCATTTTGATGGCTTTGACTTTGGGAAAGATTTTTTCTTTTTTTTTTTTTTATTATTTTAAGTATTCATGCCATGTCCCTCTTATCTTGCCCCCTGTTGTGTCTTCCTCCTTGACTTTTTCCCCTGCTTTTGCAACATCTGTGAGCTTAGTTTTGGCATCTTTTGGTCCTTTGCACTGCACCTGATATAAACCCAGGCCATTTTCTTAGAGTCATTAAATTTCCCAATTTTTTTTTTTTTCTCCTCCAATTGCAAATCCTTTGATGTTGTCTCCATTCCAGCGTGTTCGTAGGTCCTTCTTTTCTGTTTTGGCCTTCAGTGGGGATCAACTTTGGCAAGCTTTGATGCATGTGCCTGCCCTTGGTGGCGTATGGCCTGCCTGCATTTTGATGGCTTTGACTTTGGGAAAGATTTTTTCTTTTTTTTTTTTTTTATTATGTTAAGTATTCATGCCATGTCCCTCATATCTTGCTCCCTAAGTTGTGTCTTCCTCCTTGACTTTTTCCCCTGCTTTTCCAACATCTGTGAGCTTAGTTTTGGCATCTTTTGGTCCTTTGCACTGCACCTGCTAAAACCCCAGGCCACTTTCTAAGAGTCACTAAATTTCCCAAAATATTTTTTTTTCTCCTCCAATTGCAATTCCTTTGAGGTTGTCTCCATTCCAGCGTGTTTGTAGGTCCTTCTTTTCTGTTTTGGCCTTCAGTGGGGATCAATTCTGGCAAGCTTTGCTGCATGTGCCTGCCCTTGCTGGCGTATGGCCTGCCTGCATTTTGATGGCTTTGACTTTGGGAAAGATTTTTTCTCTTTTTTTTTTTTTTAAGTATTCATGCCATGTCCCTCATATCTTGCTCCCTAAGTTGTGTCTTCCTCCTTGACTTTTTCCCCTGCTTTTGCAACATCTGTGAGCTTAGTTTTGGCACCTTTTGGTCCTTTGCACTGCACCTGCTAAAACCCCAGGCCACTTTCTAAGAGTCAATAAATTTCCCAAATTTTCTTTTTTTCTCCTCCAATTGCAATTCCTTTGATGTTGACTCCTTTCCAGCTTGTTTGTAAGTCCTTCTTTTTTGTTTTGCCTTCAGTGGGGATCAATTTTGGCAAGCTTTGCTGCATGTGCCTGCCCTTGCTGGCGTATGGCCTGCCTGCATTTTGATGGCTTTGACTTTGGGAAAGATTTTTTCTTTTTTTTTTTTTTATTATTTTAAGTATTCATGCCATGTCCCTCTTATCTTGCCCCCTGTTGTGTCTTCCTCCTTGACTTTTTCCCCTGCTTTTGCAACATCTGTGAGCTCAGTTTTGGCATCTTTTGGTCCTTTGCACTGCACCTGATAGAAACCCAGGCCATTTTCTTAGAGTCATTAAATTTCCCAATTTTTTTTTTTTCTCCTCCAATTGCAAATCCTTTGATGTTGTCTCCATTCCAGCGTGTTTGTACGTCCTTCTTTTCTGTTTTGGCCTTCAGTGGGGATCAATTTTGGCAAGCTTTGCTGCATGTGCCTGCCCTTGGTGGTGTATGGCCTGCCTGCATTTTGATGGCTTTGACTTTGGGAAAGATTTTTTCTTTTTTTTTTTTTTTTGTTTTAAGTATTCATGCCATGTCCCTCATATCTTGCTCCCTAAGTTGTGTCTTCCTCCTTGACTTTTTCCCCTGCTTTTGCAACATCTGTGAGCTTAGTTTTGGCACCTTTTGGTCCTTTGCAATGCACCTGATATAAACCAAGGCCATTTTTTTTAGAGTCAGTAAATTTCCCAAATTTTCTTTTTTTTTCCTCCAATTGCAATTCCTTTGATGTTGTCTCCATTCCAGCGTGTTTGTAGGTCCTTCTTTTCTGTTTTGGCCTTCAGTGGGGATCAATTCTGGCAAGCTTTGCTGCATGTGCCTGCCCTTGCTGGCGTATGGCCTGCCTGCATTTTCATGGCTTTGACTTTGGGAAAGATTTTTTCTTTTTTTTTTTTTTATTATATTAAGTATTCATGCCATGTCCCTCATATCTTGCTCCCTAAGTTGTGTCTTCCTCCTTGACTTTTTCCCCTGCTTTTGCAACATCTGTGAGCTTAGTTTTGGCATCTTTTGGTCCTTTGCACTGCACCTGCTAAAACCCCAGGCCACTTTCTAAGAGTCACTAAATTTCGTAAATTTTCTTTTTTTCTCCTCCAATTGCAATTCCTTTGATGTTGACTCCTTTCCAGCGTGTTTGTAAGTCCTTTTTTTCTGTTTTGGCCTTCAGTGGGGATCAGTTTTGGCAAGCTTTTCTGCATGTGCCTGCCCTTGGTGGCGTATGGCCTGCCTGCATTTTGATGGCTTTGACTTTGGTATAGATTTTTTGTTTTTTTTTTTTTTTTTTGTTTTATGTATTCATGCCATGTCCCTCATGTCTTGCTCCCTAAGTTGTGTCTTCCTCCTTGACTTTTTCCCCTGCTTTTGCAACATCTGTGAGCTTAGTTTTGGCACCTTTTGGTCCTTTGCAATGCACCTGATACAAACCCAGGCCATTTTTTTTAGAGTCAGTAATTTCCGAAATTTTCTTTTTTCTCCTCCAATTGCCATTCCTTTGATGTTGTCTCCATTCCAGCGTGTTTGTAGGTCCTTCTTTTCTGTTTTGGCCTTCAGTGGGGATCAATTCTGGCAAGCTTTGCTGCATGTGCCTGCACTTGCTGGCGTATGGCCTGCCTGCATTGTGATGGCTTTGACTTTGGGAAAGATTTTTTCTTTTTTTTTTCTTCTTTGTTTTAAGTATTCATGCCATGTCCCTCATATCTTGCCCCATAAGCTGTGTCTTCCTCCTTGACTTTTTCCCCTGCTTTTCCAACATCTGTGAGCTTAGTTTTGGCATCTTTTGGTCCTTTGCAATGCACCTGATAAAACCCCAGGCTACTTTCTAAGAGTCATTAAATTTCCCAAATTTTCTTTTTTTCTCCTCCAATTGCAATTCCTTTGATGTTGACTCCTTTCCAGCTTGTTTGTAAGTCCTTCTTTTTTGTTTTGCCTTCAATAGGGATCAATTTTGGCAAGCTTTGCTGCACATGCCTGCCCTTGGTGGCGTATGGCCTGCCTGCATTTTGATGGCTTTGACTTTGGGAAAGATTTTTTCTTTTTTTTTTTTTTATTATTTTAAGTATTCATGCCATGTCCCTCTTATCTTGCCCCCTGTTGTGTCTTCCTCCTTGACTTTTTCCCCTGCTTTTGCAACATCTGTGAGCTCAGTTTTGGCATCTTTTGGTCCTTTGCACTGCACCTGATATAAACCCAGGCCACTTTCTAAGAGTCACTAAATTTCCCAAATTTTCTTTTTTTCTCCTCCAATTGCAATTCCTTTGAGGTTGTCTCCATTCCAGCGTGTTTGTAGGTCCTTCTTTTCTGTTTTGGCCTTCAGTGGGGATCAATTCTGGCAAGGTTTGCTGCATGTGCCTGCCCTTGCTGGCGTATGGCCTGCCTGCATTTTGATGGCTTTGACTTTGGGAAAGACTTTTTCTCTTTTTTTTTTTTTTAAGTATTCATGCCATGTCCCTCATATCTTGCCCCCTGTTGTGTCTTCCTCCTTGACTTTTTCCCCTGCTTTTGCAACATCTGTGAGCTTAGTTTTGGCACCTTTTGGTCCTTTGCACTGCACCTGATAAAACCCCAGGCCACTTTCTAAGAGTCAATAAATTTCCCAAATTTTCTTTTTTTCTCCTCCAATTGCAATTGCTTTGATGTTGACTCCTTTCCAGCTTGTTTGTAAGTCCTTCTTTTTTGTTTTGCCTTCAGTGGGGATCAATTTTGGCAAGCTTTGCTGCATGTGCCTGCCCTTGCTGGCGTATGGCCTGCCTGCATTTTGATGGCTTTGACTTTGGGAAAGATTTTTTCTTTTTTTTTTTTTTATTATTTTAAGTATTCATGCCATGTCCCTCTTATCTTGCCCCCTGTTGTGTCTTCCTCCTTGACTTTTTCCCCTGCTTTTGCAACATCTGTGAGCTTAGTTTTGGCATCTTTTGGTCCTTTGCACTGCACCTGCTAAAACCCCAGGCCACTTTCTAAGAGTCATTAAATTTCGTAAATTTTCTTTTTTTCTCCTCCAATTGCAATTCCTTTGATGTTGACTCCTTTCCAGCGTGTTTGTAGGTCCTTCTTTTCTGTTTTGGCCTTCAGTGGGGATCAATTTTGGCAAGCTTTGCTGCATGTGCCTGCCCTTGGTGGCGTATGGCCTGCCTGCATTTTGATGGCTTTGACTTTGGTTAAGATTTTTTCTTTTTTTTTTTTTTTTTTGTTTTAAGTATTCATGCCATGTCCCTCATGTCTTGCTCCCTAAATTGTGTCTTCCTCCTTGACTTTTTCCCCTGCTTTTGCATCATCTATGAGCTTAGTTTTGGCACATTTTGGTCCTTTGCAATGCACCTGATATAAACCCAGGCCATTTTTTTAGAGTCAGTAATTTCCCAAATTTTCTTTTTATCTCCTCCAATTGCCATTCCTTTCATGTTGTCTCCATTCCAGCGTGTTTGTAGGTCCTTCTTTTCTGTTTTGGCCTTCAGTGGGGATCAATTCTGGCAAGCTTTGCTGCATGTGCCTGCACTTGCTGGCGTATGGCCTGCCTGCATTTTGATGGCTTTGACTTTGGGAAAGATTTTTTCTTTTTTTTTTTTTTATTATTTTAGGTATTCATGCCATGTCCCTCTTATCTTGCCCCCTGTTGTGTCTTCCTCCTTGACTTTTTCCCCTGCTTTTGCAACATCTGTGAGCTTAGTTTTGGCACCTTTTGGTCCTTTGCACTGCACCTGATAAAACCTCAGGCCACTTTCTAAGAGTCAATAAATTTCCCAAATTTTCTTTTTTTCTCCTCCAATTGCAATTCCTTTGGTGTTGACTCCTTTCCAGCTTGTTTGTAAGTCCTTCTTTTTTGTTTTGCCTTCAGTGGGGATCAATTTTGGCAAGCTTTGCTGCATGTGCCTGCCCTTGCTGGCGTATGGCCTGCCTGCATTTTGATGGCTTTGACTTTGGGAAAGATTTTTTCTTTTTTTTTTTTTTATTATTTTAAGTATTCATGCCATGTCCCTCTTATCTTGCCCCCTGTTGTGTCTTCGTCCTTGACTTTTTCCCCTGCTTTTCCAACATCTGTGAGCTTAGTTTTGGCATCTTTTGGTCCTTTGCACTGCACCTGCTAAAACCCCAGGCCACTTTCTAAGAGTCATTAAATTTCGTAAATTTTCTTTTTTTCTCCTCCAATTGCAATTCCTTTGATGTTGACTCCTTTCCAGCGTGTTTGTAGGTCCTTCTTTTCTGTTTTGGCCTTCAGTGGGGATCAATTTTGGCAAGCTTTTCTGCATGTGCCTGCCCTTGGTGGCGTATGGCCTGCCTGCATTTTGATGGCTTTGACTTTGGGAAAGATTTTTTCTTTTTTTTTTTTTTTTTGTTTTAAGTATTCATGCCATGTCCCTCATGTCTTGCTCCCTAAATTGTGTCTTCCTCCTTGACTTTTTCCCCTGCTTTTGCATCATCTATGAGCTTAGTTTTGGCACATTTTGGTCCTTTGCAATGCACCTGATATAAACCCAGGCCATTTTTTTTAGAGTCAGTAATTTCCCAAATTTTCTTTTTATCTCCTCCAATTGCCATTCCTTTGATGATGTCTCCATTCCAGCGTGTTTGTAGGTCCTTCTTTTCTGTTTTGGCCTTCAGTGGGGATCAATTCTGGCAAGCTTTGCTGCATGTGCCTGCACTTGCTGGCGTATGGCCTGCCTGCATTTTGATGGCTTTGACTTTGGGAAAGATTTTTTCTTTTTTTTTTTTTTATTATTTTAAGTATTCATGCCATGTCCCTCATATCTTGCCCCCTAAGTTGTGTCTTCCTCCTTGACTTTTTCCCCTGCTTTTGCAACATCTGTGAGCTTAGTTTTGGCACCTTTTGGTCCTTTGCAATGCACCTGATACAAACCCAGGCCATTTTTTTTAGAGTCAGTAATTTCCCAAATTTTCTTTCTTTCTCCTCCAATTGCCATTCCTTTGATGTTGTCTCCATTCCAGCATGTTTGTAGGTCCTTCTTTTCTGTTTTGGCCTTCAGTGGGGATCAATTTTGGCAAGCTTTGCTGCATGTGCCTGCCCTTGCTGGCATATGGCCTGCCTGCATTTTGATGGCTTTGACTTTGGGAAAGATTTTTTCTTTTTTTTTTTTTTTTTTGTTTTAAGTATTCATGCCATGTCCCTCATATCTTGCTCCCTAAGTTGTGTCTTCCTCCTTGACTTTTTCCCCTGCTTTTCCAACATCTGTGAGCTTAGTTTTGGCATCTTTTGGTCCTTTGCACTGCACCTGCTAAAACCCCAGGCCACTTTCTAAGAGTCATTAAATTTCCCAGATTTTCTTTTTTTCTCCTCCAATTGCAATTCCTTTGATGTTGACTCCTTTCCAGCTTGTTTGTAAGTCCTTCTTATTTGTTTTGCCCTCAGTGGGGATCAATTTTGGCAAGCTTTGCTGCATGTGCCTGCCCTTGCTGGCGTATGGCCTGCCTGCATTTTGATGGCTTTGACTTTGGGAAAGATTTTTTCTTTTTTTTTTTTTTATTATTTTAAGTATTCATGCCATGTCCCTCTTATCTTGCCCCCTGTTGTGTCTTCCTCCTTGACTTTTTCCCCTGCTTTTGCAACATCTGTGAGCTTAGTTTTGGCATCTTTTGGTCCTTTGCACTGCACCTGATATAAACCCAGGCCATTTTCTTAGAGTCATTAAATTTCCCAATTTTTTTTTTTTTCTCCTCCAATTGCAAATCCTTTGATGTTGTCTCCATTCCAGCGTGTTCGTAGGTCCTTCTTTTCTGTTTTGGCCTTCAGTGGGGATCAATTTTGGCAAGCTTTGATGCATGTGCCTGCCCTTGGTGGCGTATGGCCTGCCTGCATTTTGATGGCTTTGACTTTGGGAAAGATTTTTTCTTTTTTTTTTTTTTTATTATGTTAAGTATTCATGCCATGTCCCTCATATCTTGCTCCCTAAGTTGTGTCTTCCTCCTTGACTTTTTCCCCTGCTTTTCCAACATCTGTGAGCTTAGTTTTGGCATCTTTTGGTCCTTTGCACTGCACCTGCTAAAACCCCAGGCCACTTTCTAAGAGTCACTAAATTTCCCAAAATATTTTTTTTTCTCCTCCAATTGCAATTCCTTTGAGGTTGTCTCCATTCCAGCGTGTTTGTAGGTCCTTCTTTTCTGTTTTGGCCTTCAGTGGGGATCAATTCTGGCAAGCTTTGCTGCATGTGCCTGCCCTTGCTGGCGTATGGCCTGCCTGCATTTTGATGGCTTTGACTTTGGGAAAGATTTTTTCTCTTTTTTTTTTTTTTAAGTATTCATGCCATGTCCCTCATATCTTGCCCCCTGTTGTGTCTTCCTCCTTGACTTTTTCCCCTGCTTTTGCAACATCTGTGAGCTTAGTTTTGGCACCTTTTGGTCCTTTGCACTGCACCTGATAAAACCCCAGGCCACTTTCTAAGAGTCAATAAATTTCCCAAATTTTCTTTTTTTCTCCTCCAATTGCAATTCCTTTGATGTTGACTCCTTTCCAGCTTGTTTGTAAGTCCTTCTTTTTTGTTTTGCCTTCAGTGGGGATCAATTTTGGCAAGCTTTGCTGCATGTGCCTGCCCTTGCTGGCGTATGGCCTGCCTGCATTTTGATGGCTTTGACTTTGGGAAAGATTTTTTCTTTTTTTTTTTTTTATTATTTTAAGTATTCATGCCATGTCCCTCTTATCTTGCCCCCTGTTGTGTCTTCCTCCTTGACTTTTTCCCCTGCTTTTGCAACATCTGTGAGCTTAGTTTTGGCATCTTTTGGTCCTTTGCACTGCACCTGATATAAACCCAGGCCATTTTCTTAGAGTCATTAAATTTCCCAATTTTTTTTTTTTTCTCCTCCAATTGCAAATCCTTTGATGTTGTCTCCATTCCAGCGTGTTCGTAGGTCCTTCTTTTCTGTTTTGGCCTTCAGTGGGGATCAATTCTGGCAAGCTTTGCTGCATGTGCCTGCCCTTGCTGGCGTATGGCCTGCCTGCATTTTGATGGCTTTGACTTTGGGAAAGATTTTTTCTCTTTTTTTTTTTTTTAAGTATTCATGCCATGTCCCTCTTATCTTGCCCCCTGTTGTGTCTTCCTCCTTGACTTTTTCCCCTGCTTTTGCAACATCTGTGAGCTTAGTTTTGGCACCTTTTGGTCCTTTGCACTGCACCTGGTAAAACCCCAGGCCACTTTCTAAGAGTCAATAAATTTCCCAAATTTTCTTTTTTTCTCCTCCAATTGCAATTCCTTTGATGTTGACTCCTTTCCAGCTTGTTTGTAAGTCCTTCTTTTTTGTTTTGCCTTCAGTGGGGATCAATTTTGGCAAGCTTTGCTGCATGTGCCTGCCCTTGCTGGCGTATGGCCTGCCTGCATTTTGATGGCTTTGACTTTGGGAAAGATTTTTTCTTTTTTTTTTTTTTATTATTTTAAGTATTCATGCCATGTCCCTCTTATCTTGCCCCCTGTTGTGTCTTCCTCCTTGACTTTTTCCCCTGCTTTTGCAACATCTGTGAGCTTAGTTTTGGCATCTTTTGGTCCTTTGCACTGCACCTGCTAAAACCCCAGGCCACTTTCTAAGAGTCATTAAATTTCGTAAATTTTCTTTTTTTCTCCTCCAATTGCAATTCCTTTGATGTTGACTCCTTTCCAGCGTGTTTGTAGGTCCTTCTTTTCTGTTTTGGCCTTCAGTGGGGATCAATTTTGGCAAGCTTTTCTGCATGTGCCTGCACTTGCTGGCGTATGGCCTGCCTGCATTTTGATGGCTTTGACTTTGGGAAAGATTTTTTCTTTTTTTTTTTTTTATTATTTTAAGTATTCATGCCATGTCCCTCTTATCTTGCCCCCTGTTGTGTCTTCCTCCTTGACTTTTTCCCCTGCTTTTGCAACATCTGTGAGCTTAGTTTTGGCATCTTTTGGTCCTTTGCACTGCACCTGCTAAAACCCCAGGCCACTTTCTAAGAGTCATTAAATTTCGTAAATTTTCTTTTTTTCTCCTCCAATTGCAATTCCTTTGATGTTGACTCCTTTCCAGCGTGTTTGTAGGTCCTTCTTTTCTGTTTTGGCCTTCAGTGGGGATCAATTTTGGCAAGCTTTTCTGCATGTGCCTGCACTTGCTGGCGTATGGCCTGCCTGCATTTTGATGGCTTTGACTTTGGGAAAGATTTTTTCTTTTTTTTTTTTTTATTATTTTAAGTATTCATGCCATGTCCCTCTTATCTTGCCCCCTGTTGTGTCTTCCTCCTTGACTTTTTCCCCTGCTTTTGCAACATCTGTGAGCTTAGTTTTGGCATCTTTTGGTCCTTTGCACTGCACCTGCTAAAACCCCAGGCCACTTTCTAAGAGTCATTAAATTTCCCAGATTTTCTTTTTTTCTCCTCCAATTGCAATTCCTTTGATGTGTACTCCTTTCCAGCTTGTTTGTAAGTCCTTCTTATTTGTTTTGCCTTCAGTGGGGATCAATTTTGGCAAGCTTTGCTGCATGTGCCTGCCCTTGCTGGCGTATGGCCTGCCTGCATTTTGATGGCTTTGACTTTGGGAAAGATTTTTTCTTTTTTTTTTTTTTTTTGTTTTAAGTATTCATGCCATGTCCCTCATATCTTGCCCCCTAAGTTGTGTCTTCCTCCTTGACTTTTTCCCCTGCTTTTGCAACATCTGTGAGCTTAGTTTTGGCACCTTTTGGTCCTTTGCAATGCACCTGATACAAACCCAGGCCATTTTTTTTAGAGTCAGTAATTTCCCAAATTTTCTTTCTTTCTCCTCCAATTGCCATTCCTTTGATGTTGTCTCCATTCCAGCATGTTTGTAGGTCCTTCTTTTCTGTTTTGGCCTTCAGTGGGGATCAATTTTGGCAAGCTTTGCTGCATGTGCCTGCCCTTGGTGGCGTATGGACTGCCTGCATTTTGATGGCTTTGACTTTGGGAAAGATTTTTTCTTTTTTTTTTCTTCTTTGTTTTAAGTATTCATGCCATGTCCCTCATATCTTGCCCCCTAAGTTGTGTCTTCCTCCTTGACTTTTTCCCCTGCTTTTGCAACATCTGTGAGCTTAGTTTTGGCACCTTTTGGTCCTTTGCACTGCACCTGATGTAAACCCAGGCCATTTTCTTAGAGTCACTAAATTTCCCAAATTTTCTTTTTTTCTCCTCCAATTGCAATTCCTTTGATGTTGACTCCTTTCCAGCGTGTTTGTAGGTCCTTCTTTTCTGTTTTGGCCTTCAGTGGGGATCAATTTTGGCAAGCTTTGCTGCATGTGCCTGCCCTTGCTGGCGTATGGCCTGCCTGCATTTTGATGGCTTTGACTTTGGGAAAGATTTTTTCTTTTTTTTTTTTTTTTGTTTTAAGTATTCATGCCATGTCCCTCATATCTTGCTCCCTGAGTTGTGTCTTCCTCCTTGACTTTTTCCCCTGCTTTTGCAACATCTGTGAGCTTAGTTTTGGCATCTTTTGGTCCTTTGCACTGCACCTGATATAAACCCAGGCCATTTTCTTAGAGTCATTAAATTTCCCAATTTTTTTTTTTTTCTCCTCCAATTGCAAATCCTTTGATGTTGTCTCCATTCCAGCGTGTTTGTAGGTCCTTCTTTTCTGTTTTGGCCTTCAGTGGGGATCAATTCTGGCAAGCTTTGCTGCATGTGCCTGCCCTTGCTGGCGTATGGCCTGCCTGCATTTTGATGGCTTTGACTTTGGGAAAGATTTTTTCTTTTTTTTTTTTAATATTTTAAGTATTCATGCCATGTCCCTCATATCTTGCCCCCTAAGTTGTGTCTTCCTCCTTGACTTTTTCCCCTGCTTTTGCAACATCTGTGGGCTTAGTTTTGGCATCTTTTGGTCCTTTACAATGCACCTGATATAAACCCCAGGCCACTTTCTAAGAGTCACTAAATTTCCAAATTTTCTTTTTTTCTCCTCCAATTGCAATTCCTTTGATGTTGTCTCCATTCCAGCGTGTTTGTAGGTCCTTCTTTTCTGTGTTGGCCTTCAGTGGGGATCAATTTTGGCAAGCTTTGCTGCATGTGCCTGCCCTTGGTGGCGTATGGCCTGCCTGCATTTTGATGGCTTTGACTTTGGTATAGATTTTTTCTTTTTTTTTTTTTTTTGTTTTAAGTATTCATGCCATGTCCCTCATATCTTGCTCCCTAAGTTGTGTCTTCCTCCTTGACTTTTTCCCCTGCTTTTGCAACATCTGTGAGCTTAGTTTTGGCACCTTTTGGTCCTTTGCAATGCACCTGCTAAAACCCCAGGCCACTTTCTTAGAGTCACTAAATTTCTAAATTTTCTTTTTTTCTCCTCCAATTGCAATTCCTTTGATGTTGACTCCTTTCCAGCGTGTTTGTAGGTCCTTCTTTTCTGTTTTGCCTTCAGTGGGGATCAATTTTGGCAAGCTTTGCTGCATGTGCCTGCCCTTGCTGGCGTATGGCCTGCCTGCATTTTGATGGCTTTGACTTTGGGAAAGATTTTTTCTTTTTTTTTTTTTATTATTTTAAGTATTCATGCCATGTCCCTCATATCTTGCCCCCTAAGTTGTGTCTTCCTCCTTGACTTTTTCCCCTGCTTTTGCAACATCTGTGAGCTTAGTTTTGGCATCTTTTGGTCCTTTGCACTGCACCTGATATAAACCCAGGCCATTTTCTTAGAGTCACTAAATTTCCAAAATATTTTTTTTTCTCCTCCAATTGCAATTCCTTTGATGTTGACTCCTTTCCAGCTTGTTTGTAAGTCCTTCTTTTTTGTTTTGCCTTCAGTGGGGTCAATTTTGGCAAGCTTTCCTGCATGTGCCTGCCCTTGCTGGCATATGGCCTGCCTGCATTTTGATGGCTTTGACTTTGGGAAAGATTTTTTCTTTTTTTTTTTTTTATTATTTTAAGTATTCATGCCATGTCCCTCTTATCTTGCCCCCTGTTGTGTCTTCCTCCTTGACTTTTTCCCCTGCTTTTGCAACATCTGTGAGCTTAGTTTTGGCATCTTTTGGTCCTTTGCACTGCACCTGCTAAAACCCCAGGCCACTTTCTAAGAGTCACTAAATTTCCCAAATTTTCTTTTTTTCTCCTCCAATTGCAATTCCTTTGATGTTGACTCCTTTCCAGCGTGTTTGTAAGTCCTTTTTTTCTGTTTTGGCCTTCAGTGGGGATCAATTTTGGCAAGCTTTTCTTCATGTGCCTGCCCTTGGTGGCGTATGGCCTGCCTGCATTTTGATGGCTTTGACTTTGGTATAGATTTTTTGTTTTTTTTTTTTTTTTTGTTTTATGTATTCATGCCATGTCCCTCATGTCTTGCTCCCTAAGTTGTGTCTTCCTCCTTGACTTTTTCCCCTGCTTTTGCAACATCTGTGAGCTTAGTTTTGGCACCTTTTGGTCCTTTGCAATGCACCTGATACAAACCCAGGCCATTTTTTTTAGAGTCAGTAATTTCCGAAATTTTCTTTTTTTCTCCTCCAATTGCCATTCCTTTGATGTTGTCTCCATTCCAGCGTGTTTGTAGGTCCTTCTTTTCTGTTTTGGCCTTCAGTGGGGATCAATTCTGGCAAGCTTTGCTGCATGTGCCTGCAGTTGCTGGCGTATGGCCTGCCTGCATTGTGATGGCTTTGACTTTGGGAAAGATTTTTTCTTTTTTTTTTCTTCTTTGTTTTAAGTATTCATGCCATGTCCCTCATATCTTGCCCCATAAGCTGTGTCTTCCTCCTTAACTTTTTCCCCTGCTTTTCCAACATCTGTGAGCTTAGTTTTGGCATCTTTTGGTCCTTTGCAATGCACCTGATAAAACCCCAGGCTACTTTCTAAGAGTCATTAAATTTCCCAAATTTTCTTTTTTTCTCCTCCAATTGCAATTCCTTTGATGTTGACTCCTTTCCAGCTTGTTTGTAAGTCCTTCTTTTTTGTTTTGCCTTCAATGGGGATCAATTTTGGCAAGCTTTGCTACACATGCCTGCCCTTGGTGGCGTATGGCCTGCCTGCATTTTGATGGCTTTGACTTTGGGAAAGATTTTTTCTTTTTTTTTTTTTTATTATTTTAAGTATTCATGCCATGTCCCTCTTATCTTGCCCCCTGTTGTGTCTTCCTCCTTGACTTTTTCCCCTGCTTTTGCAACATCTGTGAGCTCAGTTTTGGCATCTTTTGGTCCTTTGCACTGCACCTGATATAAACCCAGGCCACTTTCTAAGAGTCACTAAATTTCCCAAATTTTCTTTTTTTCTCCTCCAATTGCAATTCCTTTGAGGTTGTCTCCTTTCCAGCGTGTTTGTAGGTCCTTCTTTTCTGTTTTGGCCTTCAGTGGGGATCAATTCTGGCAAGCTTTGCTGCATGTGCCTGCCCTTGCTGGCGTATGGCCTGCCTGCATTTTGATGGCTTTGACTTTGGGAAAGATTTTTTCTTTTTTTTTTTTTTTTTGTTTTAAGTATTCATGCCATGTCACTCATGTCTTGCTCCCTAAATTGTGTCTTCCTCCTTGACTTTTTCCCCTGCTTTTGCATCATCTATGAGCTTAGTTTTGGCACATTTTGGTCCTTTGCAATGCACCTGATATAAACCCAGGCCATTTTTTTTAGAGTCAGTAATTTCCCAAATTTTCTTTTTATCTCCTCCAATTGCCATTCCTTTGATGTTGTCTCCATTCCAGCGTGTTTGTAGGTCCTTCTTTTCTGTTTTGGCCTTCAGTGGGGATCAATTCTGGCAAGCTTTGCTGCATGTGCCTGCACTTGCTGGCGTATGGCCTGCCTGCATTTTGATGGCTTTGACTTTGGGAAAGATTTTTTCTTTTTTTTTTTTTTATTATTTTAGGTATTCATGCCATGTCCCTCTTATCTTGCCCCCTGTTGTGTCTTCCTCCTTGACTTTTTCCCCTGCTTTTGCAACATCTGTGAGCTTAGTTTTGGCATCTTTTGGTCCTTTGCTCTGCACCTGATATAAACCCAGGCCATTTTCTTAGAGTCATTAAATTTCCCAAATTTTCTTTTTTTCTCCTCCAATTGCGAATCCTTTGATGTTGTCTCCATTCCAGCGTGTTTGTAGGTCCTTCTTTTCTGTTTTGGCCTTCAGTGGGGATCAATTTTGGCAAGCTTTGCTGCATGTGCCTGCCCTTGCTGGCGTATGGCCTGCCTGCATTTTGATGGCTTTGACTTTGGGAAAGATTTTTTCTTTTTTTTTTTTTTATTATTTTAATTATTCATGCCATGTCCCTCTTATCTTGCCCCCTGTTGTGTCTTCCTCCTTGACTTTTTCCCCTGCTTTTGCAACATCTGTGAGCTTTGTTTTGGCATCTTTTGGTCCTTTGCACTGCACCTGATATAAACCCAGGCCATTTTCTTAGAGTCACTAAATTTCCCAATTTTTTTTTTTTTCTCCTCCAATTGCAAATCCTTTGATGTTGTCTCCATTCCAGCGTGTTTGTAGGTCCTTCTTTTCTGTTTTGGCCTTCAGTGGGGATCAATTTTGGCAAGCTTTGCTGCATGTGCCTGCCCTTGGTGGCGTATGGCCTGCCTGCATTTTGATGGCTTTGACTTTGGGAAAGATTTTTTCTTTTTTTTTTTTTTTATTATGTTAAGTATTCATGCCATGTCCCTCATATCTTGCTCCCTAAGTTGTGTCTTCCTCCTTGACTTTTTCCCCTGCTTTTCCAACATGTGTGAGCTTAGTTTTGGCATCTTTTGGTCCTTTGCACTGCACCTGCTAAAACCCCAGGCCACTTTCTAAGAGTCACTAAATTTCCCAAATTTTCTTTTTTTCTCCTCCAATTGCAATTCCTTTGATGTTGACTCCTTTCCAGCTTGTTTGTAAGTCCTTCTTTTTTGTTTTGCCTTCAGTGGGGATCAATTTTGGCAAGCTTTGATGCATGTGCCTGCCCTTGCTGGCGTATGGCCTGCCTGCATTTTGATGGCTTTGACTTTGGGAAAGATTTTTTCTTTTTTTTTTTTTTTTGTTTTAAGTATTCATGCCATGTCCCTCATATCTTGCTCCCTGAGTTGTGTCTTCCTCCTTGACTTTTTCCCCTGCTTTTGCAACATCTGTGAGCTTAGTTTTGGCATCTTTTGGTCCTTTGCACTGCACCTGATATAAACCCAGGCCATTTTCTTAGAGTCATTAAATTTCCCAATTTTTTTTTTTTCTCCTCCAATTGCAAATCCTTTGATGTTGTCTCCATTCCAGCGTGTTTGTAGGTCCTTCTTTTCTGTTTTGGCCTTCAGTGGGGATCAATTCTGGCAAGCTTTGCTGCATGTGCCTGCCCTTGCTGGCGTATGGCCTGCCTGCATTTTGATGGCTTTGACTTTGGGAAAGATTTTTTCTTTTTTTTTTTTAATATTTTAAGTATTCATGCCATGTCCCTCATATCTTGCCCCCTAAGTTGTGTCTTCCTCCTTGACTTTTTCCCCTGCTTTTGCAACATCTGTGGGCTTAGTTTTGGCATCTTTTGGTCCTTTACAATGCACCTGATATAAACCCCAGGCCACTTTCTAAGAGTCACTAAATTTCCAAATTTTCTTTTTTTCTCCTCCAATTGCAATTCCTTTGATGTTGTCTCCATTCCAGCGTGTTTGTAGGTCCTTCTTTTCTGTTTTGGCCTTCAGTGGGGATCAATTTTGGCAAGCTTTGCTGCATGTGCCTGCCCTTGGTGGCGTATGGCCTGCCTGCATTTTGATGGCTTTGACTTTGGTATAGATTTTTTCTTTTTTTTTTTTTTTTGTTTTAAGTATTCATGCCATGTCCCTCATATCTTGCTCCCTAAGTTGTGTCTTCCTCCTTGACTTTTTCCCCTGCTTTTGCAACATCTGTGAGCTTAGTTTTGGCACCTTTTGGTCCTTTGCAATGCACCTGCTAAAACCCCAGGCCACTTTCTAAGAGTCACTACATTTCTAAATTTTCTTTTTTTCTCCTCCAATTGCAATTCCTTTGATGTTGACTCCTTTCCAGCGTGTTTGTAGGTCCTTCTTTTCTGTTTTGCCTTCAGTGGGGATCAATTTTGGCAAGCTTTGCTGCATGTGCCTGCCCTTGCTGGCGTATGGCCTGCCTGCATTTTGATGGCTTTGACTTTGGGAAAGATTTTTTCTTTTTTTTTTTTTATTATTTTAAGTATTCATGCCATGTCCCTCATATCTTGCCCCCTAAGTTGTGTCTTCCTCCTTGACTTTTTCCCCTGCTTTTGCAACATCTGTGAGCTTAGTTTTGGCATCTTTTGGTCCTTTGCACTGCACCTGATATAAACCCAGGCCATTTTCTTAGAGTCACTAAATTTCCAAAATATTTTTTTTTCTCCTCCAATTGCAATTCCTTTGATGTGTACTCCTTTCCAGCTTGTTTGTAAGTCCTTCTTTTATGTTTTGCCTTCAGTGGGGATCAATTTTGGCAAGCTTTGATGCATGTGCCTGCCCTTGCTGGCGTATGGCCTGCCTGCATTTTGAGGGCTTTGACTTTGGGAAAGATTTTTTCTTTTTTTTTTTTTTATTATTTTAAGCATTCATGCCATGTCCCTCTTATCTTGCCCCCTGTTGTGTCTTCCTCCATGACTTTTTCCCCTGCTTTTGCAACATCTGTGAGCTTTGTTTTGCCACCTTTTGGTCCTTTGCAATGCAGCTGATTTCCTCACAGCTTTTTTTTTCAAGAGACTAAAATTCCCAATTTTCTGCTTTTTTCAATTGCATTTCATTTGAACCTATCTCCTTTCCAGAGTGTTTGTAAGCCTTTCTTTTGGGATTCGCAAGATTCCTTTTCCCTTCCCGAAAGGAAATTTCATTTCCTTTCCAGAAGGGAAAAGGAATCTTGCGATTTCAATGGGGACCAATAGAGGAATCTTTGGTGCATGTCCCTGCACTTGATGGCAGGCCATGCCTTTTGATGGCTTTGACTTTGGGAAAGATTTTTTTCTTTTTTTGGTTATTTTCTGAAGTGTTCATGCCATGTCCCTCATATATTGCCCCCTAAGTTGTGTCTTCCTCCTTGACTTTTTCCCCTGCTTTTGCAACATCTGTGAGCTTAGTTTTGGCACATTTTGGTCCTTTGCACTGCACCTGATGTAAACACAGGCCATTTTCTTAGAGTCACTAAATTTCCCAAATTTTCTTTTTTTCTCCTCCAATTGCAATTCCTTTGATGTTGACTCCTTTCCAGCGTGTTTGTAGGTCCTTCTTTTCTGTTTTGGCCTTCAGTGGGGATCAATTTTGGCAAGCTTTGCTGCATGTGCCTGCCCTTGCTGGCGTATGGCCTGCCTGCATTTTGATGGCTTTGACTTTGGGAAAGATTTTTTCTTTTTTTTTTTTTTATTATTTTAAGTATTCATGCCATGTCCCTCATATCTTGCCCCCTAAGTTGTGTCTTCCTCCTTGACTTTTTCCCCTGCTTTTGCAACATCTGTGAGCTTAGTTTTTGCATCTTTTGGTCCTTTGCACTGCACCTGATATAAACCCAGGCCATTTTCTTAGAGTCACTAAATTTCCCAAATTTTCTTTTTTTCTCTTCCAATTGCAATTCCTTTGATGTTGTCTCCATTCCCGCGTGTTTGTAGGTCCTTCTTTTCTGTTTTGGCCTTCAGTGGGGATCAATTCTGGCAAGCTTTGCTGCATGTGCCTGCCCTTGCTGGCGTATGGCCTGCCTGCATTTTGATGGCTTTGACTTTGGGAAAGATTTTTTTCTTTTTTTGGTTATTTTTTGAAGTGTTCCTGCCATGTCCCTCATATCTTGCCCCTTAAGTTGTGTCTTCCTCCTTGACTTTTTCCCCTGCTTTTGCAACATCTGTGAGCTTAGTTTTGGCACCTTTTGGTCCTTTGCAATGCACCTGATATAAACCCAGGCCATTTTCTTAGAGTCACTAAATTTCCCAAATTTTCTTTTTTTCTCCTCCAATTGCAATTCCTTTGATGTTGACTCCTTTCCAGCGTGTTTGTAGGTCCTTCTTTTCTGTTTTGGCCTTCAGTGGGGATCAATTCTGGCAAGCTTTGCTGCATGTGCCTGCCCTTGCTGGCATATGGCCTGCCTGCATTTTGATGGCTTTGACTTTGGGAAAGATTTTTTCTTTTTTTTTTTTTTTAATATTTTAATTATTCATGCCATGTCCCTCATATCTTTCCCCCTAAGTTGTGTCTTCCTCCTTGACTTTTTCCCCTGCTTTTGCAACATCTGTGAGCTTAGTTTTGGCATCTTTTGGTCCTTTGCACTGCACCTGATATAAACCCAGGCCATTTTCTTAGAGTCACTAAATTTCCCAAATTTTCTTTTTTTCTCCTCCAATTGCAATTCCTTTGATGTGTACTCCTTTCCAGCGTGTTTGTAGGTCCTTCTTTTCTGTTTTGGCCTTCAGTGGGTTTCAATTTTGGCAAGCTTTGATGCATGCGCCTGCCCTTGCTGGCGTATGGCCTGCCTGCATTTTGATGGCTTTGACTTTGGGAAAGATTTTTTCTTTTTTTTTTTTTCTTTGTTTTAAGTATTCATGCCATGTCCCTCATATCTTGCCCCCTAAGTTGTGTCTTCCTCCTTGACTTTTTCCCCTGCTTTTCCAACATCTGTGAGCTTAGTTTTGGCACCTTTTGGTCCTTTGCACTGCACCTGATATAAACCCAGGCCATTTTCTTAGAGTCACTAAATTTCCCAAATTTTCTTTTTTTCTCCTCCAATTGCAATTCCTTTGATGTTGTCTCCATTCCAGGGTGTTTTTAGGTCCTTCTTTCCTGTTTTGGCCTTCAGTGGGGATCAATTTTGGCAAGCTTTGCTGCATGTGCCTGCCCTTGCTGGCGTATGGCCTGCCTGCATTTTGATGGCTTTGACTTTGGGAAAGATTTTTCCTTTTTTTTTTTTTTTAATATTTTAAGTATTCATGCCATGTCCCTCATATCTTGCCCCCTGTTGTGTCTTCCTCCTTGACTTTTTCCCCTGCTTTTGCAACATCTGTGAGCTTAGTTTTTGCATCTTTTGGTCCTTTGCACTGCACCTGATATAAACCCAGGCCATTTTCTTAGAGTCACTAAATTTCCCAAATTTTCTTTTTTTCTCCTCCAATTGCAATTCCTTTGATGTTGACTCCTTTCCAGCGTGTTTGTAGGTCCTTCTTTTCTGTTTTGGCCTTCAGTGGGGATCAATTTTGGCAAGCTTTGCTGCATGTGCCTGCCCTTGCTGGCGTATGGCCTGCCTGCATTTTGATGGCTTTGACTTTGGGAAAGATTTTTCCTTTTTTTTTTTTTTTAATATTTTAAGTATTCATGCCATGTCCCTCATATCTTGGCCCCTGTTGTGTCTTCCTCTTTAACTTTTTCCCCTGCTTTTGCAACATCTGTGAGCTTAGTTTTTGCATCTTTTGGTCCTTTGCACTGCACCTGATATAAACCCAGGCCATTTTCTTAGAGTCACTAAATTTCCAAAATTTTCTTTTTTTCTCCTCCAATTGCAATTCCTTTGATGTTGACTCCTTTCCAGCGTGTTTGTAGGTCCTTCTTTTCTGTTTTGGCCTTCAGTGGGGATCAATTTTGGCAAGCTTTGCTGCATGTGCCTGCCCTTGCTGGCGTATGGCCTGCCTGCATTTTGATGGCTTTGACTTTGGGAAAGATTTTTTCTTTTTTTTTTTTTTTATTATTTTAAGTATTCATGCCATGTCCTTCATATCTTGCTCCCGAAGTTGTGTCTTCCTCCTTGACTTTTTCCCCTGCTTTTGTACAATCTGCGAGCTTAGATTTTGCACCTTTTGGTCCTTTGCACTGCACCTGATATAAACCCAGGCCATTTTCTTAGAGTCACTAAATTTCCAAAATTTTTTTTTTTCTCCTCCAATTGCAATTCCTTTGATGTTGACTCCTTTCCAGCGTGTTTGTAGGTCCTTCTTTTCTGTTTTGGCCTTCAGTGGGGATCAATTTTGGCAAGCTTTGCTGCATGTGCCTGCCCTTGCTGGCGTATGGCCTGCCTGCATTTTGAGGGCTTTGACTTTGGGAAAGATTTTTTCTTTTTTTTTTTTTATTATTTTAAGTATTCATGCCATGTCCCTCATATCTTGCCCCCTGTTGTGTCTTCCTCCTTGACTTTTTCCCCTGCTTTTGCAACATCTGTGAGCTTAGTTTTGGCACCTTTTGGTCCTTTGCACTGCACCTGATATAAACCCAGGCCATTTTCTTAGAGTCATTAAATTTCCCAATTTTTTTTTTTTTCTCCTCCAATTGCAAATCCTTTGATGTTGTCTCCATTCCAGCGTGTTTGTAGGTCCTTCTTTTCTGTTTTGGCCTTCAGTGGGGATCAGTTTTGGCAAGCTTTGCTGCATGTGCCTGCCCTTGCTGGCGTATGGCCTGCCTGCATTTTGATGGCTTTGACTTTGGTATCGATTTTTTCTTTTTTTTTTTTTTTATTATAATAAGTATTCATGCCATGTCCCTCATATCTTGCTCCCTAAGTTGTGTCTTCCTCCTTGACTTTTTCCCCTGCTTTTGCAACATCTGTGAGCTTAGTTTTGGCACCTTTTGGTCCTTTGCACTGCACCTGATATAAACCCAGGCCATTTTTTTTAGAGTCAGTAATTTCCCAAATTTTCTTTTTTTCTCCTCCAATTGCAAATCCTTTGATGTTGTCTCCATTCCAGCGTGTTTGTAGGTCCTTCTTTTCTGTTTTTGGCCTTCAGTGGGGATCAATTCTGGCAAGCTTTGCTGCATGTGCCTGCCCTTGCTGGCGTATGGCCTGCCTGCATTTTGATGGCTTTGACTTTGGGAAAGATTTTTTCTTTTTTTTTTCTTCTTTGTTTTAAGTATTCATGCCATGTCGCTCATATCTTGCCCCCTAAGTTGTGTCTTCCTCCTTGACTTTTTCCCCTGCTTTTGCAACATCTGTGAGCTTAGTTTTGGCATCTTTTGGTCCTTTGCACTGCACCTGATAAAACCCCAGGCCATTTTCTTAGAGTCACTAAATTTCCCAAATTTTCTTTTTTTCTCCTCCAATTGCAATTCCTTTGATGTTGACTCCTTTCCAGCGTGTTTGTAGGTCCTTCTTTTCTGTTTTGGCCTTCAGTGGGGATCAATTTTGGCAAGCTTTGCTACATGTGCCTGCCCTTGCTGGCGTATGGCCTGCCTGCATTTTGATGGCTTTGACTTTGGGAAAGATTTTTTCTTTTTTTTTCTTCTTTGTTTTAAGTATTCATGCCATGTCCCTCATATCTTGCCCCCTAAGTTGTGTCTTCCTCCTTGACTTTTTCCCCTGCTTTTCCAACATCTGTGAGCTTACTTTTGGCACCTTTTGGTCCTTTGCACTGCACCTGATATAAACCCAGGCCATTTTCTTAGAGTCACTAAATTTCCAAAATATTTTTTTTTCTCCTCCAATTGCAATTCCTTTGATGTGTACTCCTTTCCAGCTTGTTTGTAAGTCCTTCTTTTTTGTTTTGCCTTCAGTGGGGATCAATTTTGGCAAGCTTTGATGCATGTGCCTGCCCTTGCTGGCGTATGGCCTGCCTGCATTTTGAGGGCTTTGACTTTGGGAAAGATTTTTTCTTTTTTTTTTTTTTATTATTTTAAGCATTCATGCCATGTCCCTCTTATCTTGCCCCCTGTTGTGTCTTCCTCCATGACTTTTTCCCCTGCTTTTGCAACATCTGTGAGCTTTGTTTTGGCCCCTTTTGGTCCTTTGCAATGCAGCTGATTTCTAAAACCCCAGGCCACTTTCTAAGAGTCACTAAATTTCCAAAATTTTTTTTTTCTCCTCCAATTGCAATTCCTTTGATGTTGACTCCTTTCCAGTGTGTTTGTAGGTCCTTCTTTTCTGTTTTGGCCTTCAGTGGGGATCAATTTTGGCAAGCTTTGCTGCATGTGCCTGCCCTTGCTGGCGTATGGCCTGCCTGCATTTTGATGGCTTTGACTTTGGGAAAGATTTTTTTCTTTTTTTTTTTTTTTCTGTTTTAGGTATTCATGCCATGTCCCTCATATCTTGCTCCCTAAGTTGTGTCTTCCTCCTTGACTTTTTCCCCTGCTTTTGCAACATCTGTGAGCTTAGTTTTTGCATCTTTCGGTCCTTTGCACTGCACCTGATATAAACCCAGGCCATTTTCTTAGAGTCACTAAATTTCCAAAATTTTCTTTTTTTCTCCTCCAATTGCAATTCCTTTGATGTTGTCTCCATTCCAGCGTGTTTGTAGGTCCTACTTTTCTGTTTTGGCCTTCAGTGGGGATCAATTTTGGCAAGCTTTGCTGCATGTGCCTGCCCTTGGTGGCGTATGGCCTGCCTGCATTTTGATGGCTTTGACTTTGGGAAAGATTTTTTTCTTTTTTTTTTTTTTTTGTTTTAGGTATTTATGCCATGTCCCTCATATCTTGCCCCCTAAGTTGTGTCTTCCTCCTTGACTTTTTCCCCTGCTTTTGCAACATCTGTGAGCTTAGTTTTGGCACCTTTTGGTCCTTTGCACTGCACCTGATATAAACCCAGGCCATTTTCTTAGAGTCACTAAATTTCCAAAATTTTCTTTTTTTCTCCTCCAATTGCAATTCCTTTGATGTTGTCTCCATTCCAGCGTGTTTTTAGGTCCTTCTTTTCTGTTTTGGCCTTCAGTGGGGATCAATTTTGGCAAGCTTTGCTGCATGTGCCTGCCCTTGCTGGCGTGTGGCCTGCCTGCATTTTGATGGCTTTGACTTTGGAAAAGATTTTTTCTTTTTTTTTTTTTTTTTGTTTTAAGTATTCATGCCATGTCCCTCATATCTTGCCCCCTAAGTTGTGTCTTCCTCCTTGACTTTTTCCCCTGCTTTTGCAACATCTGTGAGCTTACTTTTGGCATCTTTTGGTCCTTTGCACTGCACCTGCTAAAACCCCAGGCCACTTTCTAAGAGTCACTAAATTTCCAAAATTTTTTTTTTCTCCTCCAATTGCAATTCCTTTGATGTTGACTCCTTTCCAGTGTGTTTGTAGGTCCTTCTTTTCTGTTTTGGCCTTCAGTGGGGATCAATTTTGGCAAGCTTTGCTGCATGTGCCTGCCCTTGCTGGCGTATGGCCAGCCTGCATTTTGATGGCTTTGACTTTGGGAAAGATTTTTTTCTTTTTTTTTTTTTTTCTGTTTTAGGTATTCATGCCATGTCCCTCATATCTTGCTCCCTAAGTTGTGTCTTCCTCCTTGACTTTTTCCCCTGCTTTTGCAACATCTGTGAGCTTAGTTTTTGCATCTTTCGGTCCTTTGCACTGCACCTGATATAAACCCAGGCCATTTTCTTAGAGTCACTAAATTTCCAAAATTTTCTTTTTTTCTCCTCCAATTGCAATTCCTTTGATGTTGTCTCCATTCCAGCGTGTTTGTAGGTCCTTCTTTTCTGTTTTGGCCTTCAGTGGGGATCAATTTTGGCAAGCTTTGCTGCATGTGCCTGCCCTTGGTGGCGTATGGCCTGCCTGCATTTTGATGGCTTTGACTTTGGGAAAGATTTTTTTCTTTTTTTTTTTTTTTTGTTTTAGGTATTTATGCCATGTCCCTCATATCTTGCCCCCTAAGTTGTGTCTTCCTCCTTGACTTTTTCCCCTGCTTTTGCAACATCTGTGAGCTTAGTTTTGCCACCTTTTGTCCTTTCCTATGCAGCTGATTTCCTCACAGCTTTTTTTTTGAAGAGACTAAAATTCCCAATTTTCTGCTTTTTTCAATTGCATTTCATTTGAACCTATCTCCTTTCCAGAGTGTTTGTAAGCCTTTCTTTTGGGATTCGCAAGATTCCTTTTCCCTTCCCGAAAGGAAATTTCATTTCCTTTCCAGAAGGGAAAAGGAATCTTGCAATTTCAATGGGGACCAATAGAGGAATCTTTGGTGCATGTCCCTGCACTTGATGGCAGGCCATGGCTTTTGATGGCTTTGACTTTGGGAAAGATTTTTTTCTTTTTTTGGTTATTTTCTGAAGTGTTCATGCCATGTCCCTCATATCTTGCCCCCTAAGTTGTGTCTTCCTCCTTGACTTTTTCCCCTGCTTTTGCAACATCTGTGAGCTTAGTTTTGGCACCTTTTGGTCCTTTGCACTGCACCTGATATAAACCCCAGGCCACTTTCTAAGAGTCACTAAATTTCCCAAATTTTCTTTTTTTCTCCTCCAATTGCAATTCCTTTGATGTTGACTCCTGTCCAGCTTGTTTGTAAGTCCTCCTTTTTTGTTTTGCCTTCAGTGGGGATCAATTTTGGCAAGCTTTGCTGCATGTGCCTGCCCTTGCTGGCGTATGGCCTGCCTGCATTTTGATGGCTTTGACTTTGGGAAAGATTTTTTCTTTTTTTTTTTTTTTTTGTTTTAAGTATTCATGCCATGTCCCTCATATCTTGCCCCCTAAGTTGTGTCTTCCTCCTTGACTTTTTCCCCTGCTTTTGCAACATCTGTGAGCTTAGTTTTGGCATCTTTTGGTCCTTTGCACTGCACCTGCTAAAACCCCAGGCCACTTTCTAAGAGTCACTAAATTTCCAAAATTTTTTTTTTCTCCTCCAATTGCAATTCCTTTGATGTTGACTCCTTTCCAGTGTGTTTGTAGGTCCTTCTTTTCTGTTTTGGCCTTCAGTGGGGATCAATTTTGGCAAGCTTTGCTGCATGTGCCTGCCCTTGCTGGCGTATGGCCAGCCTGCATTTTGATGGCTTTGACTTTGGGAAAGATTTTTTCCTTTTTTTTTTTTTTTCTGTTTTAGGTATTCATACCATGTCCCTCATATCTTCCTCCCTAAGTTGTGTCTTCCTCCTTGACTTTTTCCCCTGCTTTTGCAACATCTGTGAGCTTAGTTTTTGCATCTTTCGGTCCTTTGCAATGCACCTGATATAAACCCAGGCCATTTTTTTTATAGTCAGTAATTTCCCAAATTTTCTTTTTTTCTCCTCCAATTGCAATTCCTTTGATGTTGTCTCCATTCCAGCGTATTTGTACGTCCTTCTTTTCTGTTTTGGCCTTCAGTGGGGATCAATTCTGGAAAGCTTTGCTGCATGTGCCTGCCCTTGCTGGCGTATGGCCTGCCTGCATTTTGATGGCTTTGACTTTGGGAAAGATTTTTTCTTTTTTTTTTCTTCTTTGTTTTAAGTATTCATGCCATGTCCCTCATATCTTGCCCCCTAAGTTGTGTCTTCCTCCTTGACTTTTTCCCCTGCTTTTGCATCATCTGTGAGCTTAGTTTTGGCATCTTTTGGTCCTTTGCACTGCACCTGATATAAACCCCAGGCCACTTTCTAAGAGTCACTAAATTTCCAAAATTTTCTTTTTTTCTCCTCCAATTGCAATTCCTTTGATGTTGACTCCTTTCCAGCTTGTTTGTAGGTCCTTCTTTTTTGTTTTGCCTTCAGTGGGGATCAATTTTGGCAAGCTTTGCTGCATGTGCCTGCCCTTGCTGGCGTATGGCCTGCCTGCATTTTGATGGCTTTGACTTTGGGAAAGATTTTTTCTTTTTTTTTTTTTTATTATTTTAAGTATTCATGCCATGTCCCTCATATCTTGCCCCCTGTTGTGTCTTCCTCCTTGACTTTTTCCCCTGCTTTTGCAACATCTGTGAGCTTAGTTTTGGCATCTTTTGGTCCTTTGCAATGCACCTGATATAAACCCAGGCCATTTTCTTAGAGTCATTAAATTTCCCAATTTTTTTTTTTTTCTCCTCCAATTGCAAATCCTTTGATGTTGTCTCCATTCCAGCGTGTTTGTAGGTCCTTCTTTTCTGTTTTGGCCTTCAGTGGGGATCAATTTTGGCAAGCTTTGCTGCATGTGCCTGCCCTTGGTGGCGTATGGCCTGCCTGCATTTTGATGGCTTTGACTTTGGGAAAGATTTTTTCTTTTTTTTTTCTTCTTTGTTTTAAATATTCATGCCATGTCCCTCATATCTTGCCCCCTAAGTTGTGTCTTCCTCCTTGACTTTTTCCCCTGCTTTTGCAACATCTGTGAGCTTAGTTTTGGCACCTTTTGGTCCTTTGCACTGCACCTGATATAAACCCAGGCCATTTTCTTAGAGTCACTAAATTTCCCAAATTTTCTTTTTTTCTCCTCCAATTGCAATTCCTTCGATGTTGTCTCCATTCCAGCGTGTTTGTAGGTCCTTCTTTTCTGGTTTGGCCTTCAGTGGGGATCAATTTTGGCAAGCTTTGCTGCATGTGCCTGCCCTTGGTGGCGTATGGCCTGCCTGCATTTTGATGGCTTTGACTTTGGGAAAGATTTTTTTCTTTTTTTTTTTTTTTGTTTTAGGTATTTATGCCATGTCCCTCATATCTTGCCCCCTAAGTTGTGTCTTCCTCCTTGACTTTTTCCCCTGCTTTTGCAACATCTGTGAGCTTAGTTTTGCCACCTTTTGTCCTTTCCTATGCAGCTGATTTCCTCACAGCTTTTTTTTTGAAGAGACTAAAATTCCCAATTTTCTGCTTTTTTCAATTGCATTTCATTTGAACCTATCTCCTTTCCAGAGTGTTTGTAAGCCTTTCTTTTGGGATTCGCAAGATTCCTTTTCCCTTCCCGAAAGGAAATTTCATTTCCTTTCCAGAAGGGAAAAGGAATCTTGCAATTTAAATGGGGACCAATAGAGGAATCTTTGGTGCATGTCCCTGCACTTGATGGCAGGCCATGGCTTTTGATGGCTTTGACTTTGGGAAAGATTTTTTTCTTTTTTTGGTTATTTTCTGAAGTGTTCATGCCATGTCCCTCATATCTTGCCCCCTAAGTTGTGTCTTCCTCCTTGACTTTTTCCCCTGCTTTTGCAACATCTGGGAGCTTAGTTTTGGCACCTTTTGGTCCTTTGCACTGCACCTGATATAAACCCAGGCTATTTTCTTAGAGTCACTAAATTTCCCAAATTTTCTTTTTTTCTCCTCCAATTGCAATTCCTTTGATGTTGACTCCTTTCCAGCGTGTTTGTAGGTCCTTCTTTACTGTTTTGGCCTTCAGTGGGGATCAATTTTGGCAAGCTTTGCTGCATGTGCCTGCCCTTGCTGGCGTATGGCCTGCCTGCATTTTGATGGCTTTGACTTTGGGAAAGATTTTTTCTTTTTTTTTTTTTTTATTATTTTAAGTATTCATGCCATGTCCCTCATATCTTGCCCCCTGTTGTGTCTTCCTCCTTGACTTTTTCCCCTGCTTTTGCAACATCTGTGAGCTTAGTTTTGGCATCTTTTGGTCCTTTGCACTGCACCTGCTAAAACCCCAGGCCACTTTCTTAGAGTCACTAAATTTCCAAAATTTTCTTTTTTTCTCCTCCAATTGCAATTCCTTTGATGTTGTCTCCATTCCAGCGTGTTTTTAGGTCCTTCTTTTCTGTTTTGGCCTTCAGTGGGGATCAATTTTGGCAAGCTTTGCTGCATGTGCCTGCCCTTGCTGGCGTATGGCCTGCCTGCATTTTGATGGCTTTGACTTTGGAAAAGATTTTTTCTTTTTTTTTTTTTTTTTGTTTTAAGTATTCATGCCATGTCCCTCATATCTTGCCCCCTAAGTTGTGTCTTCCTCCTTGACTTTTTCCCCTGCTTTTGCAACATCTGTGAGCTTAGTTTTGGCATCTTTTGGTCCTTTGCACTGCACCTGCTAAAACCCCAGGCCACTTTCTAAGAGTCACTAAATTTCCAAAATTTTTTTTTTCTCCTCCAATTGCAATTCCTTTGATGTTGACTCCTTTCCAGTGTGTTTGTAGGTCCTTCTTTTCTGTTTTGGCCTTCAGTGGGGATCAATTTTGGCAAGCTTTGCTGCATGTGCCTGCCCTTGCTGGCGTATGGCCAGCCTGCATTTTGATGGCTTTGACTTTGGGAAAGATTTTTTTCTTTTTTTTTTTTTTTCTGTTTTAGGTATTCATGCCATGTCCCTCATATCTTGCTCCCTAAGTTGTGTCTTCCTCCTTGACTTTTTCCCCTGCTTTTGCAACATCTGTGAGCTTAGTTTTTGCATCTTTCGGTCCTTTGCACTGCACCTGATATAAACCCAGGCCATTTTCTTAGAGTCACTAAATTTCCAAAATTTTCTTTTTTTCTCCTCCAATTGCAATTCCTTTGATGTTGTCTCCATTCCAGCGTGTTTGTAGGTCCTTCTTTTCTGTTTTGGCCTTCAGTGGGGATCAATTTTGGCAAGCTTTGCTGCATGTGCCTGCCCTTGGTGGCGTATGGCCTGCCTGCATTTTGATGGCTTTGACTTTGGGAAAGATTTTTTTCTTTTTTTTTTTTTTTGTTTTAGGTATTTATGCCATGTCCCTCATATCTTGCCCCCTAAGTTGTGTCTTCCTCCTTGACTTTTTCCCCTGCTTTTGCAACATCTGTGAGCTTAGTTTTGCCACCTTTTGTCCTTTCCTATGCAGCTGATTTCCTCACAGCTTTTTTTTTGAAGAGACTAAAATTCCCAATTTTCTGCTTTTTTCAATTGCATTTCATTTGAACCTATCTCCTTTCCAGAGTGTTTGTAAGCCTTTCTTTTGGGATTCGCAAGATTCCTTTTCCCTTCCCGAAAGGAAATTTCATTTCCTTTCCAGAAGGGAAAAGGAATCTTGCAATTTCAATGGGAACCAATAGAGGAATCTTTGGTGCATGTCCCTGCACTTGATGGCAGGCCATGGCTTTTGATGGCTTTGACTTTGGGAAAGATTTTTTTCTTTTTTTGGTTATTTTCTGAAGTGTTCATGCCATGTCCCTCATATCTTGCCCCCTAAGTTGTGTCTTCCTCCTTGACTTTTTCCCCTGCTTTTGCAACATCTGTGAGCTTAGTTTTGGCACCTTTTGGTCCTTTGCACTGCACCTGATATAAACCCAGGCCATTTTCTTAGAGTCACTAAATTTCCCAAATTTTCTTTTTTTCTCCTCCAATTGCAATTCCTTTGATGTTGACTCCTTTCCAGCGTGTTTGTAGGTCCTTCTTTACTGTTTTGGCCTTCAGTGGGGATCAATTTTGGCAAGCTTTGCTGCATGTGCCTGCCCTTGCTGGCGTATGGCCTGCCTGCATTTTGATGGCTTTGACTTTGGGAAAGATTTTTTCTTTTTTTTTTTTTTTATTATTTTAAGTATTCATGCCATGTCCCTCATATCTTGCCCCCTGTTGTGTCTTCCTCCTTGACTTTTTCCCCTGCTTTTGCAACATCTGTGAGCTTAGTTTTGGCATCTTTTGGTCCTTTGCACTGCACCTGCTAAAACCCCAGGCCACTTTCTTAGAGTCACTAAATTTCCAAAATTTTCTTTTTTTCTCCTCCAATTGCAATTCCTTTGATGTTGTCTCCATTCCAGCGTGTTTTTAGGTCCTTCTTTTCTGTTTTGGCCTTCAGTGGGGATCAATTCTGGCAAGCTTTGCTGCATGTGCCTGCTCTTGCTGGCGTATGGCCTGCCTGCATTTTGATGGCTTTGACTTTGGAAAAGATTTTTTCTTTTTTTTTTTTTTTTTGTTTTAAGTATTCATGCCATGTCCCTCATATCTTGCCCCCTAAGTTGTGTCTTCCTCCTTGACTTTTTCCCCTGCTTTTGCAACATCTGTGAGCTTAGTTTTGGCATCTTTTGGTCCTTTGCACTGCACCTGCTAAAACCCCAGGCCACTTTCTAAGAGTCACTAAATTTCCAAAATTTTTTTTTTCTCCTCCAATTGCAATTCCTTTGATGTTGACTCCTTTCCAGTGTGTTTGTAGGTCCTTCTTTTCTGTTTTGGCCTTCAGTGGGGATCAATTTTGGCAAGCTTTGCTGCATGTGCCTGCCCTTGCTGGCGTATGGCCAGCCTGCATTTTGATGGCTTTGACTTTGGGAAAGATTTTTTTCTTTTTTTTTTTTTTTCTGTTTTAGGTATTCATGCCATGTCCCTCATATCTTGCTCCCTAAGTTGTGTCTTCCTCCTTGACTTTTTCCCCTGCTTTTGCAACATCTGTGAGCTTAGTTTTTGCATCTTTCGGTCCTTTGCACTGCACCTGATATAAACCCAGGCCATTTTCTTAGAGTCACTAAATTTCCAAAATTTTCTTTTTTTCTCCTCCAATTGCAATTCCTTTGATGTTGTCTCCATTCCAGCGTGTTTGTAGGTCCTTCTTTTCTGTTTTGGCCTTCAGTGGGGATCAATTTTGGCAAGCTTTGCTGCATGTGCCTGCCCTTGGTGGCGTATGGCCTGCCTGCATTTTGATGGCTTTGACTTTGGGAAAGATTTTTTTCTTTTTTTTTTTTTTTTTGTTTTAGGTATTTATGCCATGTCCCTCATATCTTGCCCCCTAAGTTGTGTCTTCCTCCTTGACTTTTTCCCCTGCTTTTGCAACATCTGTGAGCTTAGTTTTGGCACCTTTTGGTCCTTTGCACTGCACCTGATATAAACCCAGGCCATTTTCTTAGAGTCACTAAATTTCCAAAATTTTCTTTTTTTCTCCTCCAATTGCAATTCCTTTGATGTTGTCTCCATTCCAGCGTGTTTTTAGGTCCTTCTTTTCTGTTTTGGCCTTCAGTGGGGATCAATTTTGGCAAGCTTTGCTGCATGTGCCTGCCCTTGCTGGCGTGTGGCCTGCCTGCATTTTGATGGCTTTGACTTTGGAAAAGATTTTTTCTTTTTTTTTTTTTTTTTGTTTTAAGTATTCATGCCATGTCCCTCATATCTTGCCCCCTAAGTTGTGTCTTCCTCCTTGACTTTTTCCCCTGCTTTTGCAACATCTGTGAGCTTAGTTTTGGCATCTTTTGGTCCTTTGCACTGAACCTGCTAAAACCCCAGGCCACTTTCTAAGAGTCACTAAATTTCCAAAATTTTTTTTTTCTCCTCCAATTGCAATTCCTTTGATGTTGACTCCTTTCCAGTGTGTTTGTAGGTCCTTCTTTTCTGTTTTGGCCTTCAGTGGGGATCAATTTTGGCAAGCTTTGCTGCATGTGCCTGCCCTTGCTGGCGTATGGCCAGCCTGCATTTTGATGGCTTTGACTTTGGGAAAGATTTTTTTCTTTTTTTTTTTTTTTCTGTTTTAGGTATTCATGCCATGTCCCTCATATCTTGCTCCCTAAGTTGTGTCTTCCTCCTTGACTTTTTCCCCTGCTTTTGCAACATCTGTGAGCTTAGTTTTTGCATCTTTCGGTCCTTTGCACTGCACCTGATATAAACCCAGGCCATTTTCTTAGAGTCACTAAATTTCCAAAATTTTCTTTTTTTCTCCTCCAATTGCAATTCCTTTGATGTTGTCTCCATTCCAGCGTGTTTGTAGGTCCTTCTTTTCTGTTTTGGCCTTCAGTGGGGATCAATTTTGGCAAGCTTTGCTGCATGTGCCTGCCCTTGGTGGCGTATGGCCTGCCTGCATTTTGATGGCTTTGACTTTGGGAAAGATTTTTTTCTTTTTTTTTTTTTTTTGTTTTAGGTATTTATGCCATGTCCCTCATATCTTGCCCCCTAAGTTGTGTCTTCCTCCTTGACTTTTTCCCCTGCTTTTGCAACATCTGTGAGCTTAGTTTTGGCACCTTTTGGTCCTTTGCACTGCACCTGATATAAACCCAGGCCATTTTCTTAGAGTCACTAAATTTCCAAAATTTTCTTTTTTTCTCCTCCAATTGCAATTCCTTTGATGTTGTCTCCATTCCAGCGTGTTTTTAGGTCCTTCTTTTCTGTTTTGGCCTTCAGTGGGGATCAATTTTGGCAAGCTTTGCTGCATGTGCCTGCCCTTGCTGGCGTGTGGCCTGCCTGCATTTTGATGGCTTTGACTTTGGAAAAGATTTTTTCTTTTTTTTTTTTTTTTTGTTTTAAGTATTCATGCCATGTCCCTCATATCTTGCCCCCTAAGTTGTGTCTTCCTCCTTGACTTTTTCCCCTGCTTTTGCAACATCTGTGAGCTTACTTTTGGCATCTTTTGGTCCTTTGCACTGCACCTGCTAAAACCCCAGGCCACTTTCTAAGAGTCACTAAATTTCCAAAATTTTTTTTTTCTCCTCCAATTGCAATTCCTTTGATGTTGACTCCTTTCCAGTGTGTTTGTAGGTCCTTCTTTTCTGTTTTGGCCTTCAGTGGGGATCAATTTTGGCAAGCTTTGCTGCATGTGCCTGCCCTTGCTGGCGTATGGCCAGCCTGCATTTTGATGGCTTTGACTTTGGGAAAGATTTTTTCCTTTTTTTTTTTTTTTCTGTTTTAGGTATTCATGCCATGTCCCTCATATCTTCCTCCCTAAGTTGTGTCTTCCTCCTTGACTTTTTCCCCTGCTCTTGCAACATCTGTGAGCTTAGTTTTGGCATCTTTTGGTCCTTTGCAATGCACCTGATATAAACCCAGGCCATTTTTTTTATAGTCAGTAATTTCCCAAATTTTCTTTTTTTCTCCTCCAATTGCAATTCCTTTGATGTTGTCTCCATTCCAGCGTATTTGTACGTCCTTCTTTTCTGTTTTGGCCTTCAGTGGGGATCAATTCTGGAAAGCTTTGCTGCATGTGCCTGCCCTTGCTGGCGTATGGCCTGCCTGCATTTTGATGGCTTTGACTTTGGGAAAGATTTTTTCTTTTTTTTTTCTTCTTTGTTTTAAGTATTCATGCCATGTCCCTCATATCTTGCCCCCTAAGTTGTGTCTTCCTCCTTGACTTTTTCCCCTGCTTTTGCATCATCTGTGAGCTTAGTTTTGGCATCTTTTGGTCCTTTGCACTGCACCTGATATAAACCCCAGGCCACTTTCTAAGAGTAATTAAATTTCCCAAATTTTCTTTTTTTCTCCTCCAATTGCAATTCCTTTGATGTTGACTCCTTTCCAGCTTGTTTGTAGGTCCTTCTTTTTTGTTTTGCCTTCAGTGGGGATCAATTTTGGCAAGCTTTGCTGCATGTGCCTGCCCTTGCTGGCGTATGGCCTGCCTGCATTTTGATGGCTTTGACTTTGGGAAAGATTTTTTCTTTTTTTTTTTTTTATTATTTTAAGTATTCATGCCATGTCCCTCATATCTTGCCCCCTGTTGTGTCTTCCTCCTTGACTTTTTCCCCTGCTTTTGCAACATCTGTGAGCTTAGTTTTGGCATCTTTTGGTCCTTTGCAATGCACCTGATATAAACCCAGGCCATTTTCTTAGAGTCATTAAATTTCCCAATTTTTTTTTTTTTCTCCTCCAATTGCAAATCCTTTGATGTTGTCTCCATTCCAGCGTGTTTGTAGGTCCTTCTTTTCTGTTTTGGCCTTCAGTGGGGATCAATTTTGGCAAGCTTTGCTGCATGTGCCTGCCCTTGGTGGCGTATGGCCTGCCTGCATTTTGATGGCTTTGACTTTGGGAAAGATTTTTTCTTTTTTTTTTCTTCTTTGTTTTAAATATTCATGCCATGTCCCTCATATCTTGCCCCCTAAGTTGTGTCTTCCTCCTTGACTTTTTCCCCTGCTTTTGCAACATCTGTGAGCTTAGTTTTGGCACCTTTTGGTCCTTTGCACTGCACCTGATATAAACCCAGGCCATTTTCTTAGAGTCACTAAATTTCCCAAATTTTCTTTTTTTCTCCTCCAATTGCAATTCCTTCGATGTTGTCTCCATTCCAGCGTGTTTGTAGGTCCTTCTTTTCTGTTTTGGCCTTCAGTGGGGATCAATTTTGGCAAGCTTTGCTGCATGTGCCTGCCCTTGCTGGCGTATGGCCTGCCTGCATTTTGATGGCTTTGACTTTGGGAAAGATTTTTTCTTTTTTTTTATTTATTATTTTAAGTATTCATGCCATGTCCCTCATATCTTGCTCCCTAAGTTGTGTCTTCCTCCTTGACTTTTTCCCCTGCTTTTGCAACATCTGTGAGCTTAGTTTTTGCATCTTTCGGTCCTTTGCACTGCACCTGATATAAACCCAGGCCATTTTCTTAGAGTCACTAAATTTCCAAAATTTTCTTTTTTTCTCCTCCAATTGCAATTCCTTTGATGTTGTCTCCATTCCAGCGTGTTTGTAGGTCCTTCTTTTCTGGTTTGGCCTTCAGTGGGGATCAATTTTGGCAAGCTTTGCTGCATGTGCCTGCCCTTGGTGGCGTATGGCCTGCCTGCATTTTGATGGCTTTGACTTTGGGAAAGATTTTTTTCTTTTTTTTTTTTTTTGTTTTAGGTATTTATGCCATGTCCCTCATATCTTGCCCCCTAAGTTGTGTCTTCCTCCTTGACTTTTTCCCCTGCTTTTGCAACATCTGTGAGCTTAGTTTTGCCACCTTTTGTCCTTTCCTATGCAGCTGATTTCCTCACAGCTTTTTTTTTGAAGAGACTAAAATTCCCAATTTTCTGCTTTTTTCAATTGCATTTCATTTGAACCTATCTCCTTTCCAGAGTGTTTGTAAGCCTTTCTTTTGGGATTCGCAAGATTCCTTTTCCCTTCCCGAAAGGAAATTTCATTTCCTTTCCAGAAGGGAAAAGGAATCTTGCAATTTCAATGGGGACCAATAGAGGAATCTTTGGTGCATGTCCCTGCACTTGATGGCAGGCCATGGCTTTTGATGGCTTTGACTTTGGGAAAGATTTTTTTCTTTTTTTGGTTATTTTCTGAAGTGTTCATGCCATGTCCCTCATATCTTGCCCCCTAAGTTGTGTCTTCCTCCTTGACTTTTTCCCCTGCTTTTGCAACATCTGTGAGCTTAGTTTTGGCACCTTTTGGTCCTTTGCACTGCACCTGATATAAACCCAGGCTATTTTCTTAGAGTCACTAAATTTCCCAAATTTTCTTTTTTTCTCCTCCAATTGCAATTCCTTTGATGTTGACTCCTTTCCAGCGTGTTTGTAGGTCCTTCTTTACTGTTTTGGCCTTCAGTGGGGATCAATTTTGGCAAGCTTTGCTGCATGTGCCTGCCCTTGCTGGCGTATGGCCTGCCTGCATTTTGATGGCTTTGACTTTGGGAAAGATTTTTTCTTTTTTTTTTTTTTTATTATTTTAAGTATTCATGCCATGTCGCTCATATCTTGCCCCCTAAGTTGTGTCTTCCTCCTTGACTTTTTCCCCTGCTTTTGCAACATCTGTGAGCTTAGTTTTGGCATCTTTTGGTCCTTTGCACTGCACCTGCTAAAACCCCAGGCCACTTTCTTAGAGTCACTAAATTTCCAAAATTTTCATTTTTTCTCCTCCAATTGCAATTCCTTTGATGTTGTCTCCATTCCAGCGTGTTTTTAGGTCCTTCTTTTCTGTTTTGGCCTTCAGTGGGGATCAATTCTGGCAAGCTTTGCTGCATGTGCCTGCCCTTGCTGGCGTATGGCCTGCCTGCATTTTGATGGCTTTGACTTTGGGAAAGATTTTTTCTTTTTTTTTTTTTTTTTTGTTTTAAGTATTCATGCCATGTCCCTCATATCTTGCCCCCTAAGTTGTGTCTTCCTCCTTGACTTTTTCCCCTGCTTTTGCAACATCTGTGAGCTTAGTTTTGGCATCTTTTGGTCCTTTGCACTGCACCTGCTAAAACCCCAGGCCACTTTCTAAGAGTCACTAAATTTCCAAAATTTTTTTTTTCTCCTCCAATTGCAATTCCTTTGATGTTGACTCCTTTCCAGTGTGTTTGTAGGTCCTTCTTTTCTGTTTTGGCCTTCAGTGGGGATCAATTTTGGCAAGCTTTGCTGCATGTGCCTGCCCTTGCTGGCGTATGGCCAGCCTGCATTTTGATGGCTTTGACTTTGGGAAAGATTTTTTTCTTTTTTTTTTTTTTTCTGTTTTAGGTATTCATGCCATGTCCCTCATATCTTGCTCCCTAAGTTGTGTCTTCCTCCTTGACTTTTTCCCCTGCTTTTGCAACATCTGTGAGCTTAGTTTTTGCATCTTTCGGTCCTTTGCACTGCACCTGATATAAACCCAGGCCATTTTCTTAGAGTCACTAAATTTCCAAAATTTTCTTTTTTTCTCCTCCAATTGCAATTCCTTTGATGTTGTCTCCATTCCAGCGTGTTTGTAGGTCCTTCTTTTCTGTTTTGGCCTTCAGTGGGGATCAATTTTGGCAAGCTTTGCTGCATGTGCCTGCCCTTGGTGGCGTATGGCCTGCCTGCATTTTGATGGCTTTGACTTTGGGAAAGATTTTTTTCTTTTTTTTTTTTTTTTGTTTTAGGTATTTATGCCATGTCCCTCATATCTTGCCCCCTAAGTTGTGTCTTCCTCCTTGACTTTTTCCCCTGCTTTTGCAACATCTGTGAGCTTAGTTTTGGCACCTTTTGGTCCTTTGCACTGCACCTGATATAAACCCAGGCCATTTTCTTAGAGTCACTAAATTTCCAAAATTTTCTTTTTTTCTCCTCCAATTGCAATTCCTTTGATGTTGTCTCCATTCCAGCGTGTTTTTAGGTCCTTCTTTTCTGTTTTGGCCTTCAGTGGGGATCAATTTTGGCAAGCTTTGCTGCATGTGCCTGCCCTTGCTGGCGTGTGGCCTGCCTGCATTTTGATGGCTTTGACTTTGGAAAAGATTTTTTCTTTTTTTTTTTTTTTTTGTTTTAAGTATTCATGCCATGTCCCTCATATCTTGCCCCCTAAGTTGTGTCTTCCTCCTTGACTTTTTCCCCTGCTTTTGCAACATCTGTGAGCTTAGTTTTGGCATCTTTTGGTCCTTTGCACTGCACCTGCTAAAACCCCAGGCCACTTTCTAAGAGTCACTAAATTTCCAAAATTTTTTTTTTCTCCTCCAATTGCAATTCCTTTGATGTTGACTCCTTTCCAGTGTGTTTGTAGGTCCTTCTTTTCTGTTTTGGCCTTCAGTGGGGATCAATTTTGGCAAGCTTTGCTGCATGTGCCTGCCCTTGCTGGCGTATGGCCAGCCTGCATTTTGATGGCTTTGACTTTGGGAAAGATTTTTTTCTTTTTTTTTTTTTTTCTGTTTTAGGTATTCATGCCATGTCCTTCATATCTTGCTCCCTAAGTTGTGTCTTCCTCCTTGACTTTTTCCCCTGCTTTTGCAACATCTGTGAGCTTAGTTTTTGCATCTTTCGGTCCTTTGCACTGCACCTGATATAAACCCAGGCCATTTTCTTAGAGTCACTAAATTTCCAAAATTTTCTTTTTTTCTCCTCCAATTGCAATTCCTTTGATGGTGTCTCCATTCCAGCGTGTTTGTAGGTCCTTCTTTTCTGTTTTGGCCTTCAGTGGGGATCAATTTTGGCAAGCTTTGCTGCATGTGCCTGCCCTTGGTGGCGTATGGCCTGCCTGCATTTTGATGGCTTTGACTTTGGGAAAGATTTTTTTCTTTTTTTTTTTTTTTGTTTTAGGTATTTATGCCATGTCCCTCATATCTTGCCCCCTAAGTTGTGTCTTCCTCCTTGACTTTTTCCCCTGCTTTTGCAACATCTGTGAGCTTAGTTTTGCCACCTTTTGTCCTTTCCTATGCAGCTGATTTCCTCACAGCTTTTTTTTTGAAGAGACTAAAATTCCCAATTTTCTGCTTTTTTCAATTGCATTTCATTTGAACCTATCTCCTTTCCAGAGTGTTTGTAAGCCTTTCTTTTGGGATTCGCAAGATTCCTTTTCCCTTCCCGAAAGGAAATTTCATTTCCTTTCCAGAAGGGAAAAGGAATCTTGCAATTTCAATGGGGACCAATAGAGGAATCTTTGGTGCATGTCCCTGCACTTGATGGCAGGCCATGGCTTTTGATGGCTTTGACTTTGGGAAAGATTTTTTTCTTTTTTTGGTTATTTTCTGAAGTGTTCATGCCATGTCCCTCATATCTTGCCCCTTAAGTTGTGTCTTCCTCCTTGACTTTTTCCCCTGCTTTTGCAACATCTGTGAGCTTAGTTTTGGCACCTTTTGGTCCTTTGCACTGCACCTGATATAAACCCAGGCTATTTTCTTAGAGTCACTAAATTTCCCAAATTTTCTTTTTTTCTCCTCCAATTGCAATTCCTTTGATGTTGACTCCTTTCCAGCGTGTTTGTAGGTCCTTCTTTACTGTTTTGGCCTTCAGTGGGGATCAATTTTGGCAAGCTTTGCTGCATGTGCCTGCCCTTGCTGGCGTATGGCCTGCCTGCATTTTGATGGCTTTGACTTTGGGAAAGATTTTTTCTTTTTTTTTTTTTTTTATTATTTTAAGTATTCATGCCATGTCCCTCATATCTTGCCCCCTGTTGTGTCTTCCTCCTTGACTTTTTCCCCTGCTTTTGCAACATCTGTGAGCTTAGTTTTGGCATCTTTTGGTCCTTTGCACTGCACCTGCTAAAACCCCAGGCCACTTTCTTAGAGTCACTAAATTTCCAAAATTTTCTTTTTTTCTCCTCCAATTGCAATTCCTTTGATGTTGTCTCCATTCCAGCGTGTTTTTAGGTCCTTCTTTTCTGTTTTGGCCTTCAGTGGGGATCAATTCTGGCAAGCTTTGCTGCATGTGCCTGCCCTTGCTGGCGTATGGCCTGCCTGCATTTTGATGGCTTTGACTTTGGAAAAGATTTTTTCTTTTTTTTTTTTTTTTTGTTTTAAGTATTCATGCCATGTCCCTCATATCTTGCCCCCTAAGTTGTGTCTTCCTCCTTGACTTTTTCCCCTGCTTTTGCAACATCTGTGAGCTTACTTTTGGCATCTTTTGGTCCTTTGCACTGCACCTGCTAAAACCCCAGGCCACTTTCTAAGAGTCACTAAATTTCCAAAATTTTTTTTTTCTCCTCCAATTGCAATTCCTTTGATGTTGACTCCTTTCCAGTGTGTTTGTAGGTCCTTCTTTTCTGTTTTGGCCTTCAGTGGGGATCAATTTTGGCAAGCTTTGCTGCATGTGCCTGCCCTTGCTGGCGTATGGCCAGCCTGCATTTTGATGGCTTTGACTTTGGGAAAGATTTTTTTCTTTTTTTTTTTTTTTCTGTTTTAGGTATTCATGCCATGTCCCTCATATCTTGCTCCCTAAGTTGTGTCTTCCTCCTTGACTTTTTCCCCTGCTTTTGCAACATCTGTGAGCTTAGTTTTTGCATCTTTCGGTCCTTTGCACTGCACCTGATATAAACCCAGGCCATTTTCTTAGAGTCACTAAATTTCCAAAATTTTCTTTTTTTCTCCTCCAATTGCAATTCCTTTGATGTTGTCTCCATTCCAGCGTGTTTGTAGGTCCTTCTTTTCTGTTTTGGCCTTCAGTGGGGATCAATTTTGGCAAGCTTTGCTGCATGTGCCTGCCCTTGGTGGCGTATGGCCTGCCTGCATTTTGATGGCTTTGACTTTGGGAAAGATTTTTTTCTTTTTTTTTTTTTTTTTCTTTTAGGTATTTATGCCATGTCCCTCATATCTTGCCCCCTAAGTTGTGTCTTCCTCCTTGACTTTTTCCCCTGCTTTTGCAACATCTGTGAGCTTAGTTTTGGCACCTTTTGGTCCTTTGCACTGCACCTGATATAAACCCAGGCCATTTTCTTAGAGTCACTAAATTTCCAAAATTTTCTTTTTTTCTCCTCCAATTGCAATTCCTTTGATGTTGTCTCCATTCCAGCGTGTTTGTAGGTCCTTCTTTTCTGTTTTGGCCTTCAGTGGGGATCAATTTTGGCAAGCTTTGCTGCATGTGCCTGCCCTTGCTGGCGTGTGGCCTGCCTGCATTTTGATGGCTTTGACTTTGGAAAAGATCTTTTCTTTTTTTTTTTTTTTTTGTTTTAAGTATTCATGCCATGTCCCTCATATCTTGCCCCCTAAGTTGTGTCTTCCTCCTTGACTTTTTCCCCTGCTTTTGCAACATCTGTGAGCTTACTTTTGGCATCTTTTGGTCCTTTGCACTGCACCTGCTAAAACCCCAGGCCACTTTCTAAGAGTCACTAAATTTCCAAAATTTTTTTTTTCTCCTCCAATTGCAATTCCTTTGATGTTGACTCCTTTCCAGTGTGTTTGTAGGTCCTTCTTTTCTGTTTTGGCCTTCAGTGGGGATCAATTTTGGCAAGCTTTGCTGCATGTGCCTGCCCTTGCTGGCGTATGGCCAGCCTGCATTTTGATGGCTTTGACTTTGGGAAAGATTTTTTTCTTTTTTTTTTTTTTTCTGTTTTAGGTATTCATGCCATGTCCCTCATATCTTGCTCCCTAAGTTGTGTCTTCCTCCTTGACTTTTTCCCCTGCTTTTGCAACATCTGTGAGCTTAGTTTTTGCATCTTTCGGTCCTTTGCACTGCACCTGATATAAACCCAGGCCATTTTCTTAGAGTCACTAAATTTCCAAAATTTTCCTTTTTTCTCCTCCAATTGCAATTCCTTTGATGTTGTCTCCATTCCAGCGTGTTTGTAGGTCCTTCTTTTCTGTTTTGGCCTTCAGTGGGGATCAATTTTGGCAAGCTTTGCTGCATGTGCCTGCCCTTGGTGGTGTATGGCCTGCCTGCATTTTGATGGCTTTGACTTTGGGAAAGATTTTTTTCTTTTTTTTTTTTTTTTGTTTTAGGTATTCATGCCATGTCCCTCATATCTTGCCCCCTAAGTTGTGTCTTCCTCCTTGACTTTTTCCCCTGCTTTTGCAACATCTGTGAGCTTAGTTTTGCCACCTTTTGTCCTTTCCTATGCAGCTGATTTCCTCACAGCTTTTTTTTTGAAGAGACTAAAATTCCCAATTTTCTGCTTTTTTCAATTGCATTTCATTTGAACCTATCTCCTTTCCAGAGTGTTTGTAAGCCTTTCTTTTGGGATTCGCAAGATTCCTTTTCCCTTCCCGAAAGGAAATTTCATTTCCTTTCCAGAAGGGAAAAGGAATCTTGCAATTTCAATGGGGACCAATAGAGGAATCTTTGGTGCATGTCCCTGCACTTGATGGCAGGCCATGGCTTTTGATGGCTTTGACTTTGGGAAAGATTTTTTTCTTTTTTTGGTTATTTTCTGAAGTGTTCATGCCATGTCCCTCATATCTTGCCCCCTAAGTTGTGTCTTCCTCCTTGACTTTTTCCCCTGCTTTTGCAACATCTGTGAGCTTAGTTTTGGCATCTTTTGGTCCTTTGCACTGCACCTGATATAAACCCCAGGCCACTTTCTAAGAGTCACTAAATTTCCCAAATTTTCTTTTTTTCTCCTCCAATTGCAATTCCTTTGATGTTGACTCCTTTCCAGCTTGTTTGTAAGTCCTCCTTTTTTGTTTTGCCTTCAGTGGGGATCAATTTTGGCAAGCTTTGCTGCATGTGCCTGCCCTTGCTGGCGTATGGCCTGCCTGCATTTTGATGGCTTTGACTTTGGGAAAGATTTTTTCTTTTTTTTTTTTTTTTGTTTTAAGTATTCATGCCATGTCCCTCATATCTTGCCCCCTAAGTTGTGTCTTCCTCCTTGACTTTTTCCCCTGCTTTTGCAACATCTGTGAGCTTAGTTTTGGCATCTTTTGGTCCTTTGCACTGCACCTGCTAAAACCCCAGGCCACTTTCTAAGAGGCACTAAATTTCCAAAATTTTTTTTTTCTCCTCCAATTGCAATTCCTTTGATGTTGACTCCTTTCCAGTGTGTTTGTAGGTCCTTCTTTTCTGTTTTGGCCTTCAGTGGGGATCAATTTTGGCAAGCTTTGCTGCATGTGCCTGCCCTTGCTGGCGTATGGCCAGCCTGCATTTTGATGGCTTTGACTTTGGGAAAGATTTTTTTCTTTTTTTTTTTTTTTCTGTTTTAGGTATTCATGCCATGTCCCTCATATCTTGCCCCCTAAGTTGTGTCTTCCTCCTTGACTTTTTCCCCTGCTTTTGCAACATCTGTGAGCTTAGTTTTGCCACCTTTTGTCCTTTCCTATGCAGCTGATTTCCTCACAGCTTTTTTTTTGAAGAGACTAAAATTCCCAATTTTCTGCTTTTTTCAATTGCATTTCATTTGAACCTATCTCCTTTCCAGAGTGTTTGTAAGCCTTTCTTTTGGGATTCGCAAGATTCCTTTTCCCTTCCCGAAAGGAAATTTCATTTCCTTTCCAGAAGGGAAAAGGAATCTTGCAATTTCAATGGGGACCAATAGAGGAATCTTTGGTGCATGTCCCTGCACTTGATGGCAGGCCATGGCTTTTGATGGCTTTGACTTTGGGAAAGATTTTTTTCTTTTTTTGGTTATTTTCTGAAGTGTTCATGCCATGTCCCTCATATCTTGCCCCCTAAGTTGTGTCTTCCTCCTTGACTTTTTCCCCTGCTTTTGCAACATCTGTGAGCTTAGTTTTGGCACCTTTTGGTCCTTTGCACTGCACCTGATATAAACCCAGGCTATTTTCTTAGAGTCACTAAATTTCCCAAATTTTCTTTTTTTCTCCTCCAATTGCAATTCCTTTGATGTTGACTCCTTTCCAGCGTGTTTGTAGGTCCTTCTTTACTGTTTTGGCCTTCAGTGGGGATCAATTTTGGCAAGCTTTGCTGCATGTGCCTGCCCTTGCTGGCGTATGGCCTGCCTGCATTTTGATGGCTTTGACTTTGGGAAAGATTTTTTCTTTTTTTTTTTTTTTTATTATTTTAAGTATTCATGCCATGTCCCTCATATCTTGCCCCCTGTTGTGTCTTCCTCCTTGACTTTTTCCCCTGCTTTTGCAACATCTGTGAGCTTAGTTTTGGCATCTTTTGGTCCTTTGCACTGCACCTGCTAAAACCCCAGGCCACTTTCTTAGAGTCACTAAATTTCCAAAATTTTCTTTTTTTCTCCTCCAATTGCAATTCCTTTGATGTTGTCTCCATTCCAGCGTGTTTTTAGGTCCTTCTTTTCTGTTTTGGCCTTCAGTGGGGATCAATTCTGGCAAGCTTTGCTGCATGTGCCTGCCCTTGCTGGCGTATGGCCTGCCTGCATTTTGATGGCTTTGACTTTGGGAAAGATTTTTTCTTTTTTTTTTTTTTTTTTGTTTTAAGTATTCATGCCATGTCCCTCATATCTTGCCCCTTAAGTTGTGTCTTCCTCCTTGACTTTTTCCCCTGCTTTTGCAACATCTGTGAGCTTAGTTTTGGCACCTTTTGGTCCTTTGCAATGCACCTGATACAAACCCAGGCCATTTTTTTAGAGTCAGTAATTTCCCAAATTTTCTTTTTTTCTCCTCCAATTGCAATTCCTTTGATGTTGTCTCCATTCCAGTGTGTTTGTAGGTCCTTCTTTTCTGTTTTGGCCTTCAGTGGGGATCAATTTTGGCAAGCTTTGCTGCATGTGCCTGCCCTTGGTGGCGTATGGCCTGCCTGCATTTTGATGGCTTTGACTTTGGGAAAGATTTTTTTCTTTTTTTTTTTTTTTTGTTTTAGGTATTTATGCCATGTCCCTCATATCTTGCCCCCTAAGTTGTGTCTTCCTCCTTGACTTTTTCCCCTGCTTTTGCAACATCTGTGAGCTTAGTTTTGCCACCTTTTGTCCTTTCCTATGCAGCTGATTTCCTCACAGCTTTTTTTTGAAGAGACTAAAATTCCCAATTTTCTGCTTTTTTCAATTGCATTTCATTTGAACCTATCTCCTTTCCAGAGTGTTTGTAAGCCTTTCTTTTGGGATTCGCAAGATTCCTTTTCCCTTCCCGAAAGGAAATTTCATTTCCTTTCCAGAAGGGAAAAGGAATCTTGCAATTTCAATGGGGACCAATAGAGGAATCTTTGGTGCATGTCCCTGCACTTGATGGCAGGCCATGCCTTTTGATGGCTTTGACTTTGGGAAAGATTTTTTTCTTTTTTTGGTTGTTTTCTGAAGTGTTCATGCCATGTCCCTCATATCTTGCCCCCTAAGTTGTGTCTTCCTCCTTGACTTTTTCCCCTGCTTTTGCAACATCTGTGAGCTTAGTTTTGGCATCTTTTGGTCCTTTGCACTGCACCTGATATAAACCCCAGGCCACTTTCTAAGAGTCACTAAATTTCCCAAATTTTCTTTTTTTCTCCTCCAATTGCAATTCCTTTGATGTTGTCTCCATTCCAGCGTGTTTGTAGGTCCTTCTTTTCTGTTTTGGCCTTCAGTGGGGATCAATTTTGGCAAGCTTTGCTGCATGTGCCTGCCCTTGGTGGCGTATGGCCTGCCTGCATTTTGATGGCTTTGACTTTGGGAAAGATTTTTTTCTTTTTTTTTTTTTTTTGTTTTAGGTATTTATGCCATGTCCCTCATATCTTGCCCCCTAAGTTGTGTCTTCCTCCTTGACTTTTTCCCCTGCTTTTGCAACATCTGTGAGCTTAGTTTTGCCACCTTTTGTCCTTTCCTATGCAGCTGATTTCCTCACAGCTTTTTTTTTGAAGAGACTAAAATTCCCAATTTTCTGCTTTTTTCAATTGCATTTCATTTGAACCTATCTCCTTTCCAGAGTGTTTGTAAGCCTTTCTTTTGGGATTCGCAAGATTCCTTTTCCCTTCCCGAAAGGAAATTTCATTTCCTTTCCAGAAGGGAAAAGGAATCTTGCAATTTCAATGGGGACCAATAGAGGAATCTTTGGTGCATGTCCCTGCACTTGATGGCAGGCCATGCCTTTTGATGGCTTTGACTTTGGGAAAGATTTTTTTCTTTTTTTGGTTGTTTTCTGAAGTGTTCATGCCATGTCCCTCATATCTTGCCCCCTAAGTTGTGTCTTCCTCCTTGACTTTTTCCCCTGCTTTTGCAACATCTGTGAGCTTAGTTTTGGCATCTTTTGGTCCTTTGCACTGCACCTGATATAAACCCCAGGCCACTTTCTAAGAGTCACTAAATTTCCCAAATTTTCTTTTTTTCTCCTCCAATTGCAATTCCTTTGATGTTGACTCCTTTCCAGCTTGTTTGTAAGTCCTTCTTTTTTGTTTTGCCTTCAGTGGGGATCAATTTTGGCAAGCTTTGCTGCATGTGCCTGCCCTTGCTGGCGTATGGCCTGCCTGCATTTTGATGGCTTTGACTTTGGGAAAGATTTTTTCTTTTTTTTTTTTTTTTGTTTTAAGTATTCATGCCATGTCCCTCATATCTTGCCCCCTAAGTTGTGTCTTCCTCCTTGACTTTTTCCCCTGCTTTTGCAACATCTGTGAGCTTAGTTTTGGCATCTTTTGGTCCTTTGCACTGCACCTGCTAAAACCCCAGGCCACTTTCTAAGAGTCACTAAATTTCCAAAATTTTTTTTTTCTCCTCCAATTGCAATTCCTTTGATGTTGACTCCTTTCCAGTGTGTTTGTAGGTCCTTCTTTTCTGTTTTGGCCTTCAGTGGGGATCAATTTTGGCAAGCTTTGCTGCATGTGCCTGCCCTTGCTGGCGTATGGCCTGCCTGCATTTTGATGGCTTTGACTTTGGGAAAGATTTTTTCCTTTTTTTTTTTTTTTCTGTTTTAGGTATTCATGCCATGTCCCTCATATCTTGCCCCCTAAGTTGTGTCTTCCTCCTTGACTTTTTCCCCTGCTTTTGCAACATCTGTGAGCTTAGTTTTGCCACCTTTTGGTCCTTTGCAATGCAGCTGATTTCCTCACAGCTTTTTTTTTGAAGAGACTAAAATTCCCAATTTTCTGCTTTTTTCAATTGCATTTCATTTGAACCTATCTCCTTTCCAGAGTGTTTGTAAGCCTTTCTTTTGGGATTCGCAAGATTCCTTTTCCCTTCCCGAAAGGAAATTTCATTTCGTTTCGGGAAGGGAAAAGGAATCTTGTGATTTCAATGGGGACCAATAGAGAAATCTTTGGTGCATGTCCCTGCACTTGATGGCAGGCCATGCCTTTTGATGGCTTTGACTTTGGGAAAGATTTTTTTCTTTTTTTGGTTGTTTTCTGAAGTGTTCATGCCATGTCCCTCATATCTTGCCCCCTAAGTTGTGTCTTCCTCCTTGACTTTTTCCCCTGCTTTTGCAACATCTGTGAGCTTAGTTTTGGCATCTTTTGGTCCTTTGCACTGCACCTGATATAAACCCCAGGCCACTTTCTAAGAGTCACTAAATTTCCCAAATTTTCTTTTTTTCTCCTCCAATTGCAATTCCTTTGATGTTGACTCCTTTCCAGCTTGTTTGTAAGTCCTTCTTTTTTGTTTTGCCTTCAGTGGGGATCAATTTTGGCAAGCTTTGCTGCATGTGCCTGCCCTTGCTGGCGTATGGCCTGCCTGCATTTTGATGGCTTTGACTTTGGGAAAGATTTTTTCTTTTTTTTTTTTTTTTAATATTTTAAGTATTCATGCCATCTCCCTCATATCTTGTCCCCTGTTGTGTCTTCCTCCTTGACTTTTTCCCCTGCTTTTGCAACATCTGTGAGCTTAGTTTTGGCATCTTTTGGTCCTTTGCACTGCACCTGATATAAACCTAGGCCATTTTCTTAGAGTCACTAAATTTCCCAATTTTTTTTTTTCTCCTCCAATTGCAATTCCTTTGATGGTGTCTCCATTCCAGCGTGTTTGTAGGTCCTTCTTTTCTGTTTTGGCCTTCAGTGGGGATCAATTTTGGCAAGCTTTGCTGCATGTGCCTGCCCTTGCTGGCGTATGGCCTGCCTGCATTTTGATGGCTTTGACTTTGGGAAAGATTTTTTTCTTTTTTTTTTTTTTTTGTTTTAGGTATTTATGCCATGTCCCTCATATCTTGCCCCCTAAGTTGTGTCTTCCTCCTTGACTTTTTCCCCTGCTTTTGCAACATCTGTGAGCTTAGTTTTGCCACCTTTTGTCCTTTCCTATGCAGCTGATTTCCTCACAGCTTTTTTTTTGAAGAGACTAAAATTCCCAATTTTCTGCTTTTTTCAATTGCATTTCATTTGAACCTATCTCCTTTCCAGAGTGTTTGTAAGCCTTTCTTTTGGGATTCGCAAGATTCCTTTTCCCTTCCCGAAAGGAAATTTCATTTCCTTTCCAGAAGGGAAAAGGAATCTTGCAATTTCAATGGGGACCAATAGAGGAATCTTTGGTGCATGTCCCTGCACTTGATGGCAGGCCATGCCTTTTGATGGCTTTGACTTTGGGAAAGATTTTTTTCTTTTTTTGGTTGTTTTCTGAAGTGTTCATGCCATGTCCCTCATATCTTGCCCCCTAAGTTGTGTCTTCCTCCTTGACTTTTTCCCCTGCTTTTGCAACATCTGTGAGCTTAGTTTTGGCATCTTTTGGTCCTTTGCACTGCACCTGATATAAACCCCAGGCCACTTTCTAAGAGTCACTAAATTTCCCAAATTTTCTTTTTTTCTCCTCCAATTGCAATTCCTTTGATGTTGTCTCCATTCCAGCGTGTTTGTAGGTCCTTCTTTTCTGTTTTGGCCTTCAGTGGGGATCAATTTTGGCAAGCTTTGCTGCATGTGCCTGCCCTTGGTGGCGTATGGCCTGCCTGCATTTTGATGGCTTTGACTTTGGGAAAGATTTTTTTCTTTTTTTTTTTTTTTTGTTTTAGGTATTTATGCCATGTCCCTCATATCTTGCCCCCTAAGTTGTGTCTTCCTCCTTGACTTTTTCCCCTGCTTTTGCAACATCTGTGAGCTTAGTTTTGCCACCTTTTGTCCTTTCCTATGCAGCTGATTTCCTCACAGCTTTTTTTTTGAAGAGACTAAAATTCCCAATTTTCTGCTTTTTTCAATTGCATTTCATTTGAACCTATCTCCTTTCCAGAGTGTTTGTAAGCCTTTCTTTTGGGATTCGCAAGATTCTTTTTCCCTTCCCGAAAGGAAATTTCATTTCCTTTCCAGAAGGGAAAAGGAATCTTGCAATTTCAATGGGGACCAATAGAGGAATCTTTGGTGCATGTCCCTGCACTTGATGGCAGGCCATGCCTTTTGATGGCTTTGACTTTGGGAAAGATTTTTTTCTTTTTTTGGTTGTTTTCTGAAGTGTTCATGCCATGTCCCTCATATCTTGCCCCCTAAGTTGTGTCTTCCTCCTTGACTTTTTCCCCTGCTTTTGCAACATCTGTGAGCTTAGTTTTGGCATCTTTTGGTCCTTTGCACTGCACCTGATATAAACCCCAGGCCACTTTCTAAGAGTCACTAAATTTCCCAAATTTTCTTTTTTTCTCCTCCAATTGCAATTCCTTTGATGTTGACTCCTTTCCAGCTTGTTTGTAAGTCCTTCTTTTTTGTTTTGCCTTCAGTGGGGATCAATTTTGGCAAGCTTTGCTGCATGTGCCTGCCCTTGCTGGCGTATGGCCAGCCTGCATTTTGATGGCTTTGACTTTGGGAAAGATTTTTTCTTTTTTTTTTTTTTTCTGTTTTAGGTATTCATGCCATGTCCCTCATATCTTGCCCCCTAAGTTGTGTCTTCCTCCTTGACTTTTTCCCCTGCTTTTGCAACATCTGTGAGCTTAGTTTTGGCATCTTTTGGTCCTTTGCACTGCACCTGCTAAAACCCCAGGCCACTTTCTAAGAGTCACTAAATTTCCAAAATTTTTTTTTCTCCTCCAATTGCAATTCCTTTGATGTTGACTCCTTTCCAGTGTGTTTGTAGGTCCTTCTTTTCTGTTTTGGCCTTCAGTGGGGATCAATTTTGGCAAGCTTTGCTGCATGTGCCTGCCCTTGCTGGCGTATGGCCAGCCTGCATTTTGATGGCTTTGACTTTGGGAAAGATTTTTTCCTTTTTTTTTTTTTTTCTGTTTTAGGTATTCATGCCATGTCCCTCATATCTTGCCCCCTAAGTTGTGTCTTCCTCCTTGACTTTTTCCCCTGCTTTTGCAACATCTGTGAGCTTAGTTTTGGCACCTTTTGGTCCTTTGCAATGCACCTGATACAAACCCAGGCCATTTTTTTAGAGTCAGTAATTTCCCAAATTTTCTTTTTTTCTCCTCCAATTGCAATTCCTTTGATGTTGTCTCCATTCCAGCGTGTTTGTAGGTCCTTCTTTTCTGTTTTGGCCTTCAGTGGGGATCAATTTTGGCAAGCTTTGCTGCATGTGCCTGCCCTTGCTGGCGTATGGCCTGCCTGCATTTTCATGGCTTTGACATTGGGAATGATTTTTTCTTCTTTTTTTTTTTTAATATTTTAAGTATTCATGCCATGTCCCTCATATCTTCCCCCCTAAGTTGTGTCTTCCTCCTTGACTTTTTCCCCTGTTTTGCAGATCTGTGAGATTTTTTTGGCATCTTTTGGTCCTTTGCACTGCACCTGATATAATCCGGTCCATTTTTTTGAGTCACTTAATTTCCCAAATTTTCATTTTTACTTTTCCAAATGCAATATTTTCGATCCTGTCTCCATGCATCGCCCCTCACTCCCTGAAGCCCTGCCCCTCACACATGGAGCCCCGGCCATCACTGCCTAGAGCTCCCCCCCTCACTGACTGGATCCCCACCCCTGACAGCCTGGAACCCCGCCCCACACTCATGGGGCCCTCCACTTAACAACTGGAGCCCAGCCCCTCAAATATGGAGCCCTGCCCCTCAGTGCATGGGGCCCTGCCCATCCCACATGGAGCCCCCCCCATCACTGGCTGGAGCCCTGCCCCACACACATGGAGCCCCTTCCCTCACACATAGAGCACCGCCCCTCACTGCCTGAAGCCCTGCCCCTCACAGATGGAGCCTCAGCCATTACTGCCTAGAGTCCCGCCCCTCACTTACTGGATCCCCACCCCTGACAGCCTGGAACCTTGCCCCTCACGCATGGAACCCCTTCCCTCACTCATGGAGCCCTGCCCTTTACAATTGGTTCCCCGCCCCTCAAACATGGAACCCTGCCCCTCACTGCATGGAGCCATGCCCATCCCACATGGAGCCCCGCCCATCACTGGCTGGAGCCCTGCCCCACACACATGGAGCCCCTTCCCTCACACATAGAGCATCGCCTCTCACTGCCTGAAGATCTGCCCCTCACACATGGAGCCCCGCGTTCGTAGGTCCTTATTTCGGATTTGGCCTTCAGTGGGGATCAATTTTGGCAGGCTTAACTGCATGTGCCTGCCCTTGCTGGCTTATGGCCTGCCTGCATTTTGATGGCTTTGACTTTGGGAAAGATTTTTTCTTGTTTTTTTTTTTTTTTTTCTTGTTTTAAGTATTCACGCCATGTCCCTCATATCTTGCCCCCTAAGTTGTGTCTTCCTCCTTGACTTTTTCCCTTTCTTTTGCAACATCTGTGAGATTTGTTTTGGCATCTTTTGGTCCTTTGCACTGAACCTGATATAATCCCGGTCCATTTTTTTGAGTCACTTAATTTCCCAAATTTTCATTTTTCCTTTTCCTAATGCAATATTTTCGATGCTGTCTCCATGCACCGCCCTTCACAGCCTGAAGCCCTGCCCCTCACACATGGAGCCCCGGCCATTACTGCCTAGACCCCCGCCCCTCACTGACTGGATCCCCACCCCTGAAAGCCTGGAACCCCTTCCCTCACTCATGGGGCCTTGCCCTTAACAATTGAAGACCCACACCTCAAATATGGAGCCCTGCCCTTCACTGCATGGAGCCCTATGCATCCCACATGGAGCCTCGCCCATCACTTTCTGGAGCCCTGCCCCACACACAAGGAGCCCTTTCCCTCATACATGGAGCCCTGCTCCTCTCTGGCTGCAGCCCTAACCCCTGACACATGGAGCCTCGGCCTTCACTGCCTAGAGCCCCACCCCTCACTGACTGGATCCCCACTCCTGACGGCCTGGAACCCCGCCCCTCACGCATGGAACCCCTTCTCTCACTCATGGGGCCCTGCCCTTCACAATTGGAGACCCACCCCTCCAATATTGAGCCCTGCCCCTCACTGCATGGAGCATTGCCCTTCCTACATGGAGCCCTGCCCATCACTGGCTGGAGCCCTGCCCCACACACACGGAGCCCTTTCCCTCACACGTGGAGCCCTGCCCCTCCCTGGCTGGAGCCCTGCCCCTAACATATCAAGCCCCAGCCATCACAGCCTCGAGCCCCGCTCCTCACTGACTGGATCCCCACCCCTGACAGCCCGGAACCCCGCCCCTCAGACATGGAACCCCTTCCCTCACTCATGGAGCCCCACCCATCACTGGCTGGAGCCCTGCCCCACACACATGGAGCCCCTTCCGTCACACATAAAGCACCGCCCCTCATTGCCTGAAGCCCTGCCCCTCACACATGGAGCCCCGCGTTTGTAGGTCCTTCTTTTCAGTTTTGGCCTTCAGTGGGGATCAATTTTGGCAAGCTTTGCTGCATGTGTCTGCACTTGCTGGCGTATGGCCTGCCTGCATTTTGATGGCTTTGACTTTGGTATAGATTTTTTCTTTTTTTTTTTTTTTTTTTTGTTTAAGTGTTCATGCCATGTCCCTCATATCTTGCCCCCTAAGTTGTGTCTTCCTCCTTGACTTTTTCCCCTGCTTTTGCAACATCTGTTAGCTTAATTTTTGCATCTTTTGGTCCTTTGCACTGCACCTGATATAATCCCGGGCCATTTCCTTAGAGTAACTAGATTTCCCAAATTTTCATTTTTTCTCCTCCAATTGCAATTCCTTTGATGGAGTCTCCGTTCCAGTGGGTTTGTAGGTCCTTCTTTCTGTTTGGGCCTTCAGTGGGGATCAATTTTGGCAAGCTTTGCTGCATGTGCCTGCACTTGCTGGTGTATGGCCTGCCTGCATTTTGATGGCTTTGACTTTGGGAAAATTTTTTTTTTTTTTTGGTTGTTTTCTGAAGTGTCCATGCCATGTCCTCATATATTGCCCCTAAGTTGTGTCTTCCTCCTTGACTTTTTCCCCTGCTTTTGCAACACCTATGAGCTTAGTTTTTGCATCTTTTGGTCCTTCGCACTGCACCTGATATTATCCCAGGCCATTTTCTTACCGTCACTAAATTTTCCAAATTTTCCTTTTTTCTCCTCCAATTACAAATCCTTTTATGGTGCCTCCATTCAGGCCTGATTTTAGGTGCTTCTTTTCTGTTTTGGCCATCAGTGGGGATCAATTTGGGCAAGATTTGCTGCATGTACCTGCACTTACTGGCCTATGGCCTGCCTGAATTTTGATATTTTTGACGTTGGGAAAGATTTTTTCTTGTTTTCTTTATTTGGTATTAGTGTATTCATGCCATGTCCCTCATATCTTGCCCCCTAAGTTGTGTCTTCCTCCTTGACATTTCCCCTGCTTTTGCAACATCTGTGAGCTTACTTTTGGCATCTTTTGGTCCATCGCACTGCACCTGACATAATCCCGGGCAATTTTCTTAGAGTCACTAAATTTACCAAATTTTCATTTTTTCTTTTCCAAATGCAATTCTTTCGATGCTATCTCCATGCACCGTCCCTCACTGCCTGAATCCCTGCCCCTCACACATGGAGCCCCGGCCATCACTGCCTAGACCCCCGCCCCTCACTGACTGGATCCCCACCCCTGACATCCTGGAACCCCTTCCCTCACTCATGGGGCCATGCCCTTCACAATTAGAGATCCGCCCCTCAAATATGGAGCCCTGCCCCTCACTGCATGGAACCCTGCCCATCCCAGATGGAGCTCTGCCCATCACTAGCTGGAGCCCTGCCCCACAAACATGGAGCCCTTTCCCTCACAAATGGAGCCCTGCCCCTCTCTGGCTGGAGCCCCGCCCTTCACTGACTGGATCCCCACCCCTGACAGCCTCGAACCCTGCCCCTCACACGTGGAACTCCTTCCCTCACTCATGGGGCCCTACCCTTCACAATTGGAGCCCCGCCTTGCGAATATGGAGCCCTAACCCTCACTGCATTGAGCCCTTTCCGTCACACAAATAGCAGCGCCCCTCACTGCCTGAAACACTGCCCCTCACACATGGAGCCCCGCGTTTTTAGGTCCTTTTTTTTGGTTTTGGCCTTCAGTGGGGATCAATTTTGGCAAGCTTTGCTGCATGTGCCTGCACTTGCTGGCATATGGCCTGCCTGCATTTTGATGGCTTTGACTTTGGGAACGATTTTTTTTTGGTTTTTTTTTTTCTTGTTTTACTTATACATGCCATGTCCCTCATATCTTGCCCCCTAAGTTGTGTCTACCTCCTTGACGTTTTCCCCTGTTTTTGCAACATCTGTGAGCTTAGATTTGGCTTCTTTTGGTCCTTTGCACTCCACCTAATATAATCCCTAGCCATTTCCGTAGAGTCAGTTAACCTCCCAAATTTCCTTTTTTCCCCTCCAATTGCAATTCCTTTGATGGAGACTCCATTCCAGTGTGTTTGTAGGCCCTTCTTTTCTGTTTTGGCCTTCAATGGGGATCCATTTTGGCAAGCTTTGCTGCATGTGCCTGCACTTGCTGGTGTATGGCCTGCCTGCATTTTGATGGCTTTGACTTCGGCAAAATCTTTCTTTTTTTTTGGTTGTTTCCTGAAGTGTCCATGCCATGTCCCTCATATCTTCCCCCTAAGTTGTGTCTTCCTCCTTGACTTTTTCCCCTGCTTTTGCAACATCTGTGAGCTTAGTTTTGGCATCTTTTGGTCCTTTGCACTGCACCTGATATAATCACGGGCGATTTTCTTAGAGTCACTAAATTTCCCAAATTTTCTTTTTTTCTCCTCCAATTGCAATTCTTTTGATGGTGCCTCCATTCCAGCGTGTTTGTTGGTCCTTCATTTCTGTTTTGGCCTTCAGTGGGGATCAATTTTGGCAAGCTTTGCCGCATGTGCCTGCACTTGCTGGCGTATGGCCTGCCTGCATTTTGATGGCTTTGACTTTGGGAAAGATTTTTTCTTCTTTATTTTTTTTTGGTTTTAAGTATTCATGCCATGGCCCTCATATCTTGCTCCCTAAGTTATGTCTTCCTCCTTGACTTTTCCCACTGTTTTGCAACATATGTGAGCTTAGTTTTGGCATCTTTTGGTTTTTTGTACTCCACCTGGTATAACCCCGGGTCATTTTCTTTGAGTCACTAAATTTCCCAAATTTTCATTTTTACTTTTCCTAATGCAATTCTTTTGATGCTGTCTCCATGCACCGCCCCTCACTGCCTGAAGCCCTGCCCCTCACACATGGAGCCCCGGCCATCACTGCCTAGAGCCCCCTTCCTCACTGACTGGATCCCCACCCTTGGCAGCCTGGAAACCCGCCCGTCACTCATGGGGCCTTGCCCTTCACAAGTGGAGCCCCGCCCCTCAAATATGGATCCCTGCCGCTGACTGCATTGAGCCTTTCCCATCCCACATGGATCCCCGCCCATCACTGGCTGGAGCCCTGCCCCACAAACATGGAGCCCTTTCCCTCACACATGGAGCCTTGCCCCTCCACGTCTGGACCCCTGCCCCTAACACAAAGAGCCCCGGCCATCACTGCCTAAAGCCCCGCCCCTGACTTACTGGATCCCCACCCCTAAAATCCTGGAACCCCACCCCTCACTCATGGGATCTTGCCCTTCATATTTGAAGCCCCGCCCCTCAAATATTGAGCCCTACACCTCACTGCATGGAGCCCTGCCCATCCCACATGGAGCCCCGCACATCACTGCCTGGAGCCCTGCCCCACACATATGGAGCCTTTTCCCTCACACATGGAGCCCTGCCCCTCACTGACTGGATCCCCACCCCTGATAGCCTGGAACTCCGCCCCTCACGCATGGAACCCCTTTCCTCACTCATGGGGCCCTGTCCTTCACAGTTGGAGCCCCGCCCCTCAATTATGGAGCCTTTCTCTCACTGCATGGAGCCCTGCCCATCCCACATGGAGCCCCGCCCATCACTGGCTGGAGCCCTGCCCCACACACATGGAACCCCTTCCCTCACACATAGAGCAGCGCCCCTCACTGCCTGAAGCCCTGCCGCTCACACATGGAGCCCCGCGTTTGTAGGTCCTTATTTTCGGTTTTGGCCTTCAGTGGGGATAAATTCTGGCAAGCTTTGCTGCATGTACCAGCACATGCTGGTGTATGGCCTGCCTGCATTTTGAAGGCTTTGACTTTAGGAACGATTTTTCCTTGTTGTTTTTTTTTTCTTGTTTTAAGAATTCGTGCCATGTCCCTCATTTCTTGCCCCCTAAGTTATGTCTTCCTCCTTGATTTTTTCCCCTGCTTTTGCAACATCTGTGAGCTTAGTTTTGGCATCTTTTGGTCCTTTGCACTGCACCTGATATAAACCCAGGCCATTTTCTTAGAGTCACTAAATTTCCAAAATTTTCTTTTTTTCTCCTCCAATTGCAATTCCTTTGATGTTGTCTCCATTCCAGCGTGTTGGTAGGTCCTTCTTTTCTGTTTTGGCCTTCAGTGGGGATCAATTTTGGCAAGCTTTGCTGCATGTGCCTGCACTTGCTGGTGTATGGCCTGCCTGCGTTTTGATGGCTTTGACTTTGGGAAAATTATTTTTTTTTTTGGTTGTTTTCTGAAGTGTCCATGCCATGTCCCTCATATCTTGCCCCCTAAGTTGTGTCTTCCTCCTTGACTTTTTCCCCTGCATTTGAAATATTTGTCAGCTTTGTTTTGGCATCTTTTGGTCCTTCGCATTGCACCTGACATAATCCCCGGCCATTTTCTTACAGTCATCAAATTTACCAAATTTTCATTTTTACTTTTCCAAATGCAATTCTTTCGATGCTGTCTCCTTCCACAGCCCCTCACTGCCTGAAGCCCTGCCCCTCACACAGGGAGCCCCGGCCATGACTGCTTAGAGCCCCGCCCCTCACTAACTGGATCCCCACCCCTGACAGCCTGGAACCACGCCCCTCACTCATGGTGCCTTGCCCTTCACAATTGGAGCCCCGCCCCTCAAATATGGAGCCCTGCCCCTCACTGCATGGAGCCCTGCCCATCCCACAGGGAGCCCCGCCCATCACTGGCTGGAGCCCTGCCCCTAACACATGGAGCCCCGGCCATCACTGCCTAGAGCCCCGCCCCTCACTGACTGGATCCCCACCTCTGATAGCCTGGAACCCCGCCCCTCACGCATGGAACCCCTTCCTTCACTCATGGGGCCCTGTCCTTTTTCAATTGGTTCCCCGCCCCTCAAACATCGAGCCCTGCCTCTCACTGCATGGAGCCATGCCAATCCCACATGGAGCCCCGCCCATCACTGGCTGGAGCCCTGCCCCACACACATGGAGCCCATTCCCTCACAAATGGAGCCCTGCCCCTCTCTGGCTGGAGCCCCGCTCCTCACAGACTGGATCCCCACCCCGGACAGCCTCGAACCCTGCCCCTCACATGTGGAACCCCTTCCCTCACTCATGGGGCCCTGCCCTTCACAATTGGAGACCCGCCCCGCGAATATGGAGCCCTGCCCCTCACTGCATGGAGCCCTGCCCACCCCACATTGAGCCCCGCCCATCACTAGCTGGAGCCCTGCCCCTCACACATGGAGCCCCACATTTGTAGGTCCTTATTTTCGGTTTTATACTTCAGTGGGGATAAATTCTTGCAAGCTTTGCTGCATGTACCAGCACTTGCTGGCGTATGGCCTGCCAGCATTTTGAAAGCTTTGACTTTGGGAACGATTTTCCCTTGTTGTTTTTTTTTCTTGTTTTACATATTCATGACATGTCCCTCATATCTTGCCCCCTAAGTTGTGTCTTCCTCCTTGACCTTTTCCCCTGCTTTTGCAACATCTGTGAGCTTAGTTTTGGCATTTTTTGGTCCTTTGCACTGCACCTGGTATAATCCCGGGCCATTTTCTTAGAGTCACTAAATTTCCCAAATTTTCATTTTTTCTTTTCCTAATGCAATTTTTCCGATGCTGTCTCCATCCACCGCCCCTCACTGCCTGAAGCTCTGCCCCTCACACATGGAGTCCCGGCCATAACTGCCTAGAGCCCCGCCCCTCACTGACTGGATCCACACCCCTGAAAGCCTGGAACCCCTTCCCTCACTCATGGGGCCTTGCCCTTAACAATTGAAGACCCACACCTCAAATATGGAGCCCTGCCCCTCATTGCCTGAAGCCCTGCCCCTTACACATGGAGTCCCCCGTTTGTAGGTCCTTCTTTTCGGTTTTGGCCTTCAGTGGGGATAAATTCTGGCAAGCTTTGCTGCATGTGTCTGCACTTGCAGGCGTATGGCCTGCCTGAATTTTGAAGTCTTTGACTTTGGGAACGATTATTTCTAGTTTTATTTTTTTCTTGTTTTAAGTGTTCATGCCATGTCCCCCATATCTTGCCCCCTAAGATGTGTCTTCCTGCTTGACTTTTTCCCCTGCTTTTGCAACATCTGTGAGCTTAGTTTTGGCTTCTTTTGGTCCTTTGCACTCCACCTGGTATAACGCCGGGCCATTTTATTAGAGTCACTAAATTTCCCAAATTTTCATTTTTTCTCCTCCAATTGCAATTTGTTCTATGCTGTCTCCATTCCAGCGTGTTTGTAGGTCCTTCTTTTCTGTTTTGGCCTTCAGTGGGGATCAATTTTGGGAAGCTTTGCTGCATGTGCCTGCACTTGCTGGCGTATGGCCTTCCTGCATTTTGATGGCTTTGACTTTGGGAAAGATTTTTTTTTTTTCTGGTTGTTTTCTGAAGTGTACAAGCCATGTCCCTCATATCTTGTCCCCTACGTTGTGTCTTCCTCCTTGACTTTTTCCCCTGCTTTTGCAACATCTGTGAGCTTAGTTTTGGCATCTTTTGGTCCTTTGCACTGCACCTGATATAATCCCTGGCCATTTTTTAGAGTCACTAAATTTCCCAAATTTTCTTTTTTTCCCCTACAATTGCAATTCCTTTGATGGAGTCTCCATTCCAATGTGTTTGTAGGTCCTTCTTTTCTGTTTTGGCCTTCAGTGGGAATCAATTTTGGCAAGCTTTGCTGCATGTGCCTGCACTTGCTGGTGTATGGCCTGCCTGCATTCTGATGGCTTTGAATTTGGGAATGATTTTTTGTTTTTTTTTTTTTTTTGTTTTAAGTATTCATGCCGTGTCCTTCATATCTTGCCCTCTAGGTTGTGTCTTCCTCCTTGATCTTTTCCCCTGCTTTTGCAACATCTGTGAGCTTAGTTTTGGCATGTTTTGGTCCTTTAGAGACAGAGTAAAGATCCATTCTGAATTAGGTGAAGTGTTTAAGAGAGGTGAAAAGTCTGTGAGGCCAAAGCTGAAGGAAGAACTCGCATGCCGAGACAGCAAGGAGACAGAGAAAGAAAAACAGAAAAGACCACAAGGTCGATTTGCCCCCGACTTAGAAATTCCTTTGATAAAGAAGAAATGGTGCTAAATGTCACACGGAATGAATATGTATGAACCTATTGAGAAACTGTATGCATATGCATTTGGAAGGGGGATAAAAGCAGACCCAAGGTCTTCAGAGGCAAGCATGCCTTGTTGGGGGCCTTGCGTCCGGCGTGCGTCGTAAATAAACATACCGGGCTTTACAACTTTTATAAAGTTGTGAGGTTTCTTCTTTTCTCCGCAAAACACTTTGCAATGCAGCTGATTTCCTCACAGCCTATTTTTTGAAGACACTAATATTCCCGATTTTCTGATTTTTAAATTGCATTTCATTTGAACCTATCTCCTTTCCAGAGTGTTTGTAAGCCTTTCTTTTGGGATTCGTAAGATTGCTTTGATTTTCGGGAAGGGAAAAGGAATCTTGCGATTTCAATAGGGACCAATAGAGGAATCTTTAGGTGCATGTCCCTGCCCTTGATGGCATGACGTGCCTTTTGATGGCTTTGACTTGGGGAAAGATTTTTTTCTTTTTTTGGTTGTTTCCTGAAGTGTCCATGGCATATTCCTCATATCTGGCCCCCTAAGTTGTGTCTTCCTCCTTGACTTTTTCCCCTGCTTTTGCAACATCTGTGAGCTTAGTTTTGGCACCTTTTGGTCCTTTGCACTGCACCTGATATAAACCCAGGCCATTTTCTTAGAGTCACTAAATTTCCCAAATTTTCTTTTTTTCTCCTCCAATTGCCATTCCTTTGATGGTGCCTCCATTCCACCAGGTTTGTAGGTCCTTCTTTTCTGTTTTGGCCTTCAGTGGGGATCAATTTTGGCAAGCTTTGCTGCATGTGCCTGCCCTTGCTGGCGTATGGCCTGCCTGCATTTTGATGGCTTTGACTTTGGGAAAGATTTTTTCTTTTTTTTTTTTTTTTTTATTATTTTAAGTATTCATGCCATGTCCCTCATATCTTGCTCCCTAAGTTGTGTCTTCCTCCTTGACTTTTTCCCCTGCTTTTGCAACATCTGTGAGCTTAGTTTTTGCATGTTTTGGTCCTTTGCACTGCACCTGATATAATCCCGGGCCATTTTCTTAGAGTCACTAAATTTCCCAAATTTTCTTTTTTTCTCCTCCAATTGCCATTCCTTTGATGGTGCCTCCATTCCACCAGGTTTGTAGGTCCTTCTTTTCTGTTTTGGCCTTCAGTGGGGATCAATTTTGGCAAGCTTTGCTGCATGTGTCTGCACTTGCTGGCGTATGGCCTGCCTGCATTTTGATGGCTTTGACTTTGGTATAGATTTTTTCTTTTTTTTTTTTTTTTTTTTGTTTAAGTGTTCATGCCATGTCCCTCATATCTTGCCCCCTAAGTTGTGTCTTCCTCCTTGACTTTTTCCCCTGCTTTTGCAACATCTGTTAGCTTAATTTTTGCATCTTTTGGTCCTTTGCACTGCACCTGATATAATCCCGGGCCATTTCCTTAGAGTAACTAGATTTCCCAAATTTTCATTTTTTCTCCTCCAATTGCAATTCCTTTGATGGAGTCTCCGTTCCAGTGGGTTTGTAGGTCCTTCTTTCTGTTTGGGCCTTCAGTGGGGATCAATTTTGGCAAGCTTTGCTGCATGTGCCTGCACTTGCTGGTGTATGGCCTGCCTGCATTTTGATGGCTTTGACTTTGGGAAAATTTTTTTTTTTTTTTGGTTGTTTTCTGAAGTGTCCATGCCATGTCCTCATATATTGCCCCTAAGTTGTGTCTTCCTCCTTGACTTTTTCCCCTGCTTTTGCAACACCTATGAGCTTAGTTTTTGCATCTTTTGGTCCTTCGCACTGCACCTGATATTATCCCAGGCCATTTTCTTACCGTCACTAAATTTTCCAAATTTTCCTTTTTTCTCCTCCAATTACAAATCCTTTTATGGTGCCTCCATTCAGGCCTGATTTTAGGTGCTTCTTTTCTGTTTTGGCCATCAGTGGGGATCAATTTGGGCAAGATTTGCTGCATGTACCTGCACTTACTGGCCTATGGCCTGCCTGAATTTTGATATTTTTGACGTTGGGAAAGATTTTTTCTTGTTTTCTTTATTTGGTATTAGTGTATTCATGCCATGTCCCTCATATCTTGCCCCCTAAGTTGTGTCTTCCTCCTTGACATTTCCCCTGCTTTTGCAACATCTGTGAGCTTACTTTTGGCATCTTTTGGTCCATCGCACTGCACCTGACATAATCCCGGGCAATTTTCTTAGAGTCACTAAATTTACCAAATTTTCATTTTTTCTTTTCCAAATGCAATTCTTTCGATGCTATCTCCATGCACCGTCCCTCACTGCCTGAATCCCTGCCCCTCACACATGGAGCCCCGGCCATCACTGCCTAGACCCCCGCCCCTCACTGACTGGATCCCCACCCCTGACATCCTGGAACCCCTTCCCTCACTCATGGGGCCATGCCCTTCACAATTAGAGATCCGCCCCTCAAATATGGAGCCCTGCCCCTCACTGCATGGAACCCTGCCCATCCCAGATGGAGCTCTGCCCATCACTAGCTGGAGCCCTGCCCCACAAACATGGAGCCCTTTCCCTCACAAATGGAGCCCTGCCCCTCTCTGGCTGGAGCCCCGCCCTTCACTGACTGGATCCCCACCCCTGACAGCCTCGAACCCTGCCCCTCACACGTGGAACTCCTTCCCTCACTCATGGGGCCCTACCCTTCACAATTGGAGCCCCGCCTTGCGAATATGGAGCCCTAACCCTCACTGCATTGAGCCCTTTCTGTCACACAAATAGCAGCGCCCCTCACTGCCTGAAACACTGCCCCTCACACATGGAGCCCCGCGTTTTTAGGTCCTTTTTTTTGGTTTTGGCCTTCAGTGGGGATCAATTTTGGCAAGCTTTGCTGCATGTGCCTGCACTTGCTGGCATATGGCCTGCCTGCATTTTGATGGCTTTGACTTTGGGAACGATTTTTTTTTGGTTTTTTTTTTTCTTGTTTTACTTATACATGCCATGTCCCTCATATCTTGCCCCCTAAGTTGTGTCTACCTCCTTGACGTTTTCCCCTGTTTTTGCAACATCTGTGAGCTTAGATTTGGCTTCTTTTGGTCCTTTGCACTCCACCTAATATAATCCCTAGCCATTTCCGTAGAGTCAGTTAACCTCCCAAATTTCCTTTTTTTCCCCTCCAATTGCAATTCCTTTGATGGAGACTCCATTCCAGTGTGTTTGTAGGCCCTTCTTTTCTGTTTTGGCCTTCAATGGGGATCCATTTTGGCAAGCTTTGCTGCATGTGCCTGCACTTGCTGGTGTATGGCCTGCCTGCATTTTGATGGCTTTGACTTCGGCAAAATCTTTCTTTTTTTTTGGTTGTTTCCTGAAGTGTCCATGCCATGTCCCTCATATCTTCCCCCTAAGTTGTGTCTTCCTCCTTGACTTTTTCCCCTGCTTTTGCAACATCTGTGAGCTTAGTTTTGGCATCTTTTGGTCCTTTGCACTGCACCTGATATAATCACGGGCGATTTTCTTAGAGTCACTAAATTTCCCAAATTTTCTTTTTTTCTCCTCCAATTGCAATTCTTTTGATGGTGCCTCCATTCCAGCGTGTTTGTTGGTCCTTCATTTCTGTTTTGGCCTTCAGTGGGGATCAATTTTGGCAAGCTTTGCCGCATGTGCCTGCACTTGCTGGCGTATGGCCTGCCTGCATTTTGATGGCTTTGACTTTGGGAAAGATTTTTTCTTCTTTATTTTTTTTTGGTTTTAAGTATTCATGCCATGGCCCTCATATCTTGCTCCCTAAGTTATGTCTTCCTCCTTGACTTTTCCCACTGTTTTGCAACATATGTGAGCTTAGTTTTGGCATCTTTTGGTTTTTTGTACTCCACCTGGTATAACCCCGGGTCATTTTCTTTGAGTCACTAAATTTCCCAAATTTTCATTTTTACTTTTCCTAATGCAATTCTTTTGATGCTGTCTCCATGCACCGCCCCTCACTGCCTGAAGCCCTGCCCCTCACACATGGAGCCCCCGGCCATCACTGCCTAGAGCCCCCTTCCTCACTGACTGGATCCCCACCCTTGGCAGCCTGGAAACCCGCCCGTCACTCATGGGGCCTTGCCCTTCACAAGTGGAGCCCCGCCCCTCAAATATGGATCCCTGCCGCTGACTGCATTGAGCCTTTCCCATCCCACATGGATCCCCGCCCATCACTGGCTGGAGCCCTGCCCCACAAACATGGAGCCCTTTCCCTCACACATGGAGCCTTGCCCCTCCACGTCTGGACCCCTGCCCCTAACACAAAGAGCCCCGGCCATCACTGCCTAAAGCCCCGCCCCTGACTTACTGGATCCCCACCCCTAAAATCCTGGAACCCCACCCCTCACTCATGGGATCTTGCCCTTCATATTTGAAGCCCCGCCCCTCAAATATTGAGCCCTACACCTCACTGCATGGAGCCCTGCCCATCCCACATGGAGCCCCCGCACATCACTGCCTGGAGCCCTGCCCCACACATATGGAGCCTTTTCCCTCACACATGGGAGCCCTGCCCCTCACTGACTGGATCCCCACCCCTGATAGCCTGGAACTCCGCCCCTCACGCATGGAACCCCTTTCCTCACTCATGGGGCCCTGTCCTTCACAGTTGGAGCCCCGCCCCTCAATTATGGAGCCTTTCTCTCACTGCATGGAGCCCTGCCCATCCCACATGGAGCCCCGCCCATCACTGGCTGGAGCCCTGCCCCCACACACATGGAACCCCTTCCCTCACACATAGAGCAGCGCCCCTCACTGCCTGAAGCCCTGCCGCTCACACATGGAGCCCCGCGTTTGTAGGTCCTTATTTTCGGTTTTGGCCTTCAGTGGGGATAAATTCTGGCAAGCTTTGCTGCATGTACCAGCACATGCTGGTGTATGGCCTGCCTGCATTTTGAAGGCTTTGACTTTAGGAACGATTTTTCCTTGTTGTTTTTTTTTTTCTTGTTTTAAGAATTCGTGCCATGTCCCTCATTTCTTGCCCCCTAAGTTATGTCTTCCTCCTTGATTTTTTCCCCTGCTTTTGCAACATCTGTGAGCTTAGTTTTGGCATCTTTTGGTCCTTTGCACTGCACCTGATATAAACCCAGGCCATTTTCTTAGAGTCACTAAATTTCCAAAATTTTCTTTTTTTCTCCTCCAATTGCAATTCCTTTGATGTTGTCTCCATTCCAGCGTGTTGGTAGGTCCTTCTTTTCTGTTTTGGCCTTCAGTGGGGATCAATTTTGGCAAGCTTTGCTGCATGTGCCTGCACTTGCTGGTGTATGGCCTGCCTGCGTTTTGATGGCTTTGACTTTGGGAAAATTATTTTTTTTTTGGTTGTTTTCTGAAGTGTCCATGCCATGTCCCTCATATCTTGCCCCCTAAGTTGTGTCTTCCTCCTTGACTTTTTCCCCTGCATTTGAAATATTTGTCAGCTTTGTTTTGGCATCTTTTGGTCCTTCGCATTGCACCTGACATAATCCCCCGGCCATTTTCTTACAGTCATCAAATTTACCAAATTTTCATTTTTACTTTTCCAAATGCAATTCTTTCGATGCTGTCTCCTTCCACACAGCCCCTCACTGCCTGAAGCCCTGCCCCTCACACAGGGAGCCCCGGCCATGACTGCTTAGAGCCCCGCCCCTCACTAACTGGATCCCCACCCCTGACAGCCTGGAACCACGCCCCTCACTCATGGTGCCTTGCCCTTCACAATTGGAGCCCCGCCCCTCAAATATGGAGCCCTGCCCCTCACTGCATGGAGCCCTGCCCATCCCACAGGGAGCCCCGCCCATCACTGGCTGGAGCCCTGCCCCTAACACATGGAGCCCCGGCCATCACTGCCTAGAGCCCCCGCCCCTCACTGACTGGATCCCCACCTCTGATAGCCTGGAACCCCGCCCCTCACGCATGGAACCCCTTCCTTCACTCATGGGGCCCTGTCCTTTTTCAATTGGTTCCCCGCCCCTCAAACATCGAGCCCTGCCTCTCACTGCATGGAGCCATGCCAATCCCACATGGAGCCCCGCCCATCACTGGCTGGAGCCCTGCCCCACACACATGGAGCCCATTCCCTCACAAATGGAGCCCTGCCCCTCTCTGGCTGGAGCCCCGCTCCTCACAGACTGGATCCCCACCCCGGACAGCCTCGAACCCTGCCCCTCACATGTGGAACCCCTTCCCTCACTCATGGGGCCCTGCCCATTCACAATTGGAGACCCGCCCCGCGAATATGGAGCCCTGCCCCTCACTGCATGGAGCCCTGCCCACCCCACATTGAGCCCCGCCCATCACTAGCTGGAGCCCTGCCCCTCACACATGGAGCCCCACATTTGTAGGTCCTTATTTTCGGTTTTATACTTCAGTGGGGATAAATTCTTGCAAGCTTTGCTGCATGTACCAGCACTTGCTGGCGTATGGCCTGCCAGCATTTTGAAAGCTTTGACTTTGGGAACGATTTTCCCTTGTTGTTTTTTTTTCTTGTTTTACATATTCATGACATGTCCCTCATATCTTGCCCCCTAAGTTGTGTCTTCCTCCTTGACCTTTTCCCCTGCTTTTGCAACATCTGTGAGCTTAGTTTTTGGCATTTTTGGGTCCTTTGCACTGCACCTGGTATAATCCCGGGCCATTTTCTTAGAGTCACTAAATTCCAAATTTTCATTTTTTCTTTTCCTAATGCAATTTTTCCGATGCTGTCTCCATCCACCGCCCCTCACTGCCTGAAGCTCTGCCCCTCACACATGGAGTCCCGGCCATAACTGCCTAGAGCCCCGCCCCTCACTGACTGGATCCACACCCCTGAAAGCCTGGAACCCTTCCCTCACTCATGGGGCCTTGCCCTTAACAATTGAAGACCCACACCTCAAATATGGAGCCCTGCCCCTCATTGCCTGAAGCCCTGCCCCTTACACATGGAGTCCCCCGTTTGTAGGTCCTTCTTTTCGGTTTTGGCCTTCAGTGGGGATAAATTCTGGCAAGCTTTGCTGCATGTGTCTGCACTTGCAGGCGTATGGCCTGCCTGAATTTTGAAGTCTTTGACTTTGGGAACGATTATTTCTAGTTTTATTTTTTTCTTGTTTTAAGTGTTCATGCCATGTCCCCCATATCTTGCCCCTAAGATGTGTCTTCCTGCTTGACTTTTTCCCCTGCTTTTGCAACATCTGTGAGCTTAGTTTTGGCTTCTTTTGGTCCTTTGCACTCCACCTGGTATAACGCCGGGCCATTTTATTAGAGTCACTAAATTTCCCAAATTTTCATTTTTTCTCCTCCAATTGCAATTTGTTCTATGCTGTCTCCATTCCAGCGTGTTTGTAGGTCCTTCTTTTCTGTTTTGGCCTTCAGTGGGGATCAATTTTGGGAAGCTTTGCTGCATGTGCCTGCACTTGCTGGCGTATGGCCTTCCTGCATTTTGATGGCTTTGACTTTGGGAAAGATTTTTTTTTTTCTGGTTGTTTTCTGAAGTGTACAAGCCATGTCCCTCATATCTTGTCCCCTACGTTGTGTCTTCCTCCTTGACTTTTTCCCCTGCTTTTGCAACATCTGTGAGCTTAGTTTTGGCATCTTTTGGTCCTTTGCACTGCACCTGATATAATCCCTGGCCATTTTTTAGAGTCACTAAATTTCCCAAATTTTCTTTTTTTTTCCCCTACAATTGCAATTCCTTTGATGGAGTCTCCATTCCAATGTGTTTGTAGGTCCTTCTTTTCTGTTTTGGCCTTCAGTGGGAATCAATTTTGGCAAGCTTTGCTGCATGTGCCTGCACTTGCTGGTGTATGGCCTGCCTGCATTCTGATGGCTTTGAATTTGGGAATGATTTTTTGTTTTTTTTTTTTTTTTGTTTTAAGTATTCATGCCGTGTCCTTCATATCTTGCCCTCTAGGTTGTGTCTTCCTCCTTGATCTTTTCCCCTGCTTTTGCAACATCTGTGAGCTTAGTTTTGGCATGTTTTGGTCCTTTAGAGACAGAGTAAAGATCCATTCTGAATTAGGTGAAGTGTTTAAGAGAGGTGAAAAGTCTGTGAGGCCAAAGCTGAAGGAAGAACTCGCATGCCGAGACAGCAAGGAGACAGAGAAAGAGAAAAACAGAAAAGACCACAAGGTCGATTTGCCCCGACTTAGAAATTCCTTTGATAAAGAAGAAATGGTGCTAAATGTCACACGGAATGAATATGTATGAACCTATTGAGAAACTGTATGCATATGCATTTGGAAGGGGGATAAGAAGCAGACCCAAGGTCTTCAGAGGCAAGCATGCCTTGTTGGGGCCTTGCGTCCGGCGTGCGTCGTAAATAAACATACCGGGCTTTACAACTTTTATAAAGTTGTGAGGTTTCTTCTTTTCTCCGCAAAACACTTTGCAATGCAGCTGATTTCCTCACAGCCTATTTTTTGAAGACACTAATATTCCCGATTTTCTGATTTTTAAATTGCATTTCATTTGAACCTATCTCCTTTCCAGAGTGTTTGTAAGCCTTTCTTTTGGGATTCGTAAGATTGCTTTGATTTTCCGGGAAGGGAAAAGGAATCTTGCGATTTCAATAGGGACCAATAGAGGAATCTTTAGGTGCATGTCCCTGCCCTTGATGGCATGACGTGCCTTTTGATGGCTTTGACTTGGGGAAAGATTTTTTTCTTTTTTTGGTTGTTTCCTGAAGTGTCCATGGCATATTCCTCATATCTGGCCCCCTAAGTTGTGTCTTCCTCCTTGACTTTTTCCCCTGCTTTTGCAACATCTGTGAGCTTAGTTTTGGCACCTTTTGGTCCTTTGCACTGCACCTGATATAAACCCAGGCCATTTTCTAGAGTCACTAAATTTCCCAAATTTTCTTTTTTTCTCCTCCAATTTGCCATTCCTTTGATGGTGCCTCCATTCCACCCAGGTTTGTAGGTCCTTCTTTTCTGTTTTGGCCTTCAGTGGGGATCAATTTTGGCAAGCTTTGCTGCATGTGCCTGCCCTTGCTGGCGTATGGCCTGCCTGCATTTTGATGGCTTTGACTTTGGGAAAGATTTTTTCTTTTTTTTTTTTTTTTTTTATTATTTAAGTATTCATGCCATGTCCCTCATATCTTGCTCCCTAAGTTGTGTCTTCCTCCTTGACTTTTTCCCCTGCTTTTGCAACATCTGTGAGCTTAGTTTTTGCATGTTTTGGTCCTTTGCACTGCACCTGATATAATCCCGGGCCATTTTCTTAGAGTCACTAAATTTCCCAAATTTTCTTTTTTTCTCCTCCAATTGCCATTCCTTTGATGGTGCCTCCATTCCCACCAGGTTTGTAGGTCCTTCTTTTCTGTTTTGGCCTTCAGTGGGGATCAATTTTGGCAAGGTTTGCTGCATGTGCCTGCTCTTGCTGGCGTATGGCGTGCCTGCATATTGATGGCTTTGACTTTGGGACAGTTTTTTTCTTTTTTATGGCTGTTTTCTGAAGGGTCCATGCCATGTCCCTCATATCTTGCCCCCTAAGTGGTGTCTTCCTCCTTGACTTTTTCCCCTGTTTTGCAACATCTGTGAGATTTCTTTTGGCATCTTTTGGTCC